>JAMPIV010018158.1:0-97771 GCA_024509875.1 Oreohelix idahoensis
TCGTGTCAATGGCTTCCTTTCGGCTATCACCACTGACAGTCATACGAGCCTCAGACTCCGGATGTCCGTAACGCAGCAAAGTTTGTTCATTTGTTGTCGTTTCCGTAACTTCATTTCTTTTTACATAGACAGGGGTGTCTATGTAAAGGACATAGCTAAAAACCCCAACCTGGTGGACTAGGGTGTCTGCTTTAGTCTGACCCCTGCCAGCGCAAACCTGTCCAGCTTGGTAGAACCTTCCAGGAGTAAAACTCCAGCTGGCAGAGCTCTGGGGGTAATCAGGGTACCCAAGCCACCATACCTCGACAAGGTGTTGACACCGGTGATGGAAGTCCATTATATATACTCTCCCGAAAATAGTTACAATCAACAAAGAAAAGTGTTCAAATGACGGTGTTCATGAACAGTTTGATTACACTGTATAATGGAAAGAAACCAAAAACACTCTAAGAATGTACTTCTATCTGCTCATCCGGGAACGGAAACATCACAATATAATTAAAAACCCGTCAAGTTTGACGGGTTATTGCTAGTTTTACATAACTGTCAAAAAGGGTCCATATTGATTTCACGTTAGCGCCTGCTACCAGAATCGATACGTACTAGAAGTAGCCCACTAAAAAAAGAAACGTGATTTGTATTAACAGTAATCGATTTCTTTTCTTTGCCCAAGGTCACTTGTCCAGCGGGCGTCGGAGCGTAGGAAAATGTGGACTACATTATGACAGTGAGAAACCCAGGGGTAATCCAAATTAGTTAACGAGTCTGTCCAAGGACAACGGACAAAGAACACTGACAACGTTTAGGCCACAAGGCCTTCGCCAGAGACAGATAAATCAAAACAGAAGAGAAAGAAAGCGAGAACTGAGTTAGAAATTTTAAACAAATAACCACAAATAACAATTCTTCGACACAAAAATCGAAGTAGCTTGCGATGTTCTCATGAAGCGAGAGTTTGAGTGGCAGAGTTGTAAGAGCGTTAACTTCTCGATCCCGGGTTCGGAACCAGATAACGTCTCGGTCCAATCTTCCCAGCAGTGAAAGTGGGTACCTAGCTCTTCTCCTTAGTTGGAGAAGGAAAAGGCAGCGAGGAAGGGAACATGACCCCCACCTCATAAAGATGAGACCTGTTGAAGGTGAAGGCGAAGTATCGAACATTTAATGCTCCTAAGGCAGTATCTGCCGTGGGAATTAGTTTACCTTGTTTCACTTGTCCAAAAGAAATTAAAAAAATAAAAGATAAATACAAATTAATAAATAAAAATGTTGCACCTCTTTTTACACACCACAAAGCTTCCAGTATCTTGGAACTTTGTGGTGCTCAAAAGGATGTTGCTTAGCGCGTTCTTACGCAGAAGAATGATGACGTGAGATCTCGAGCACGGCAACGGGGGTTTTTCGTTGTGTAGCCGACCAATATGGTCGTCCCTTTGTGACGTACGTCTAAGTATGACAAATGAATTTCCCTGACTCGATGGATGACAACAGAATATTGGCCTCTCATAACTTTAGAACCCCTGATCATCTGTTGTAACTTTAACCCGCATGCAGCATTTCCACGAGAATGTTACACGCTGGATCAAAGCCAGGCTGATCTTCAGAATTCAACGTGGGGCGGTATACGATCTAAAGAAATCAGGGAACTCCCAGCTAACGTAGTTAGCTTCTCGAGAAATTTTTCGCACTCTCATGCGAGCAGCCTGAGACGAAGAAAATCGGTAGACCGGGGGAAACGGAGGAATCGCAGCGGTTAACACAACGGCGAGGTACCTCGGATTCTGCTCTACTTCAAGAAAAGTGTGAAAACCTAACACGTCCTATTTAAGTTACATTTGAGAAGTATAAATAAAGAACTCCGAAAACTGCATTTTATCGTTCGTTCTGACAGAATCCTAGTTTCCCTAGCATAGTCGGATTCCTGCTAGATTTCATCTACCTTCGTTGACTATTGGAGTGTATTCTTTCTGCGCAGACGAACGATCATTCAACCTGCATCCCAGCAATTATTAATTATATACAGAGTTCTGCCAACTGAATTCGATAACTCCAGTAACATATGAACCTTTTTTAAAGCTAAACTTGTAGCGACCTGTAATGGGCCCCGCTCCTCTGAATTTAACTGAGAATAAAGCCACCCAAGAAACACTTTTAAAATACTAGTTCATATAGGCTAGTCCTTAAAGTAAACTGGAAGCAGAACATATTTTATTCACTGCCCTATTTGTGAAGAAAAAAAAACATAGATCTACCTGAACACTGTCTGTCAAGTATATTCAGTGGATTTTACACCCCCCCCCCCCCCCCCCCCCCCCCCCCCCCCGAAGAAGAACTTACCTCAGTGTTTTTTTAACTTGTGACATTACGGAAAAAGAAAGTTATCTCCACCAGCTGTGCCAATTTTAGGAACCACACCATACCTCACGCCTAGCCTAATGCCTGTGCCATTCATTAGGAACTTTATCTAAACCAACAGTAGCCTTTACGCTTCACCGTCTGGCGATTTTTTGAGACTATTTGTTACCTCGTTAAATCTGGGGCCTGACACGGAAGAAATAAGAGGACCAGTCCATTATTCCACGGTATTAGCTGCTGTGGTAAATAATTCCTAGAGTGACAGAATTCACCATTTTGGTAAGTCTGCGTGTGTGTTTGTGGGATGGCCAGCCCTAGTGTGTTTTTTTGAATGAAAGGAGATTTAATCTTTTCTTTACCCTTTTAATTAGTTCGACCTAGTATTAAGGTGCATTATATTCATTGTACGGGATTTCTCCTAGCGGGATTGTGTAACTGTGTTCATTCCCCCCTCCCGTAAAATTTGTATGATTAAAGGGAGACATTTGAGACCCTAGCTTTTCCTCTACACCACCCCCTCCCCTTTTACTGTAACCCCTTGCCTCAGAGTAATAAATTTACCAGTGGGTTAAATTGCCTATCTCTGATCACCCCCCCCCCCTTTCTTGTCTTTTGGACCGGGTCTTGTCTGTTAGTAAATACAAACGGGAAACGGTGGATGGGATATTTCTCCTCAAACCCCCCTCTTCCCTTATCATATTTGTATTCTGTAACCTTTGATTTTTGACTGTAAATGTATAATTATTTGTGACTGCTTTATGATAATAAAGGTATTAATCTTTATTTGTGTTGGTTGTCGGCTGGCCCAAAACTCCAAACATTCCATCTGTGTAGACTGTATTCATGTACGATTGTGCGACAGAATCACCAAATCGGTGAGTGCGCCTGAGCGACTGGAACTGACAAACAATTGTTTGTTCAGAAGAGAGATAGGAATAGTCTGTGAGAAACAGATATTGTCGTAATAAGAGACTGTCCCTGCTCTTCCCAGCGCTTGTGAATCTACTACCTCATTCTCCTAAATCCTTATTCTCACAGAGCCTTCAATATTCCTCTACACTCTAAAGGGACCAATATCCATCAGCACCCTCTCAGATAAAAATTACGACACCCTTCCATTGTGTCCTAAAGTTTCCGTATTATGGTAAGGATATTCGATGTGTTTATGAAGAAGGATATATGTCTCTGGTGAAACATCTTTTGATGCCCAAAAGAACCCTCCACACAAATATTTGTTTGCTTCGATGTTCCACAAATAAGGACTAGTTGGTAAGCATTTGGCCATAAACTGCACTTCAAAAGTAAATTTTTTTTAAATATCAAGTCTTCATGTCCCGTGCCATCAGCTCAAGGACTTCTCATGTCTTGTTTATCCACTTCAGTCTCCAGTTGTCTTCTTAATGTTCCTGCATACACTTTCATAAATTGTTCCCAGCTTGACGATGTCATAAACGCTTCAGTTGTCATATCAGCATGCGTCCTACTTTGGACCGAAAAAGGAGAAAAGAACAGCGTTTGCTTTTCGAGGAAACGTTACTGGGTTTGAAACTAGGTAACGTCATGATCTAGAATTACCTGCTGCAAATGAGTACCTGATTCTGATCTTGAGTTCAGAAAGGCAAAGGCAGAGAGGAAGTAAAGCGGTCACCCAATTTAGTTTCCCCGGCCGGAAACGCACTGGTAAAAACATTGCAGCTTTCGCGGGAAAAGATGGGACATAACGTGACGGAGGTATAAGGCAATTTTCAAATAAGCCCATAATTCAAGTCAGTCACATAAAACAGAAGAAGGTCCTCCGTAAGTTGGAGGTTTGTGAAAAGGATACAGGAGATCTTGAAAGAACATAAAAGAACAGCGCAGGTCAGGAGCACCTGGTGTGTATGTGTTGATCGCCTATGCTCCTGAGTGAGCTGAAGAGCATTGAATGAATGATATTGAGCACATTTCTAGCGAAAGTTGGCTGGTTTTTACTCGATGTCAGGATTGCCAGACAACAGGGAATGGGGCGCAAATCATGATAAGAGAAGAACGAACGAACGAACGAACGAACTTTATTTTCAAAGGGTTGAGAATTGGGCACGCAGGCCCGTCTGACATTCTGCCCTTCCTTTCTCTCACCTTTCATACTGAATTCATTTATTCCCATATGCATTTTACATATCAATGTCAAGGAATTCAACGTTGCAAAGTAAAATAAAATAGCACACTCATATTAACATTAACTACTTATAAACATGACATAAAATATGTAGAAAAGTACAAACATCGTCATTAGAACCTACAATTGATATTATAAGAAAAGATAATCTGATTAGGGGGGCATGTAATCAAAACTAATAAAGTATTCGAAAAGTCTACGATTGTATGAATAGGGACTGAAAGAGAGCGAACGAACTTTATTTTCAAAGTGTTGAGAGAAAGGAACTTAGGCCCGTCTAAGAGAGAGAGAG
Organism: Oreohelix idahoensis; assembly: GCA_024509875.1. Classification (NCBI taxonomy): domain Eukaryota; kingdom Metazoa; phylum Mollusca; class Gastropoda; order Stylommatophora; family Oreohelicidae; genus Oreohelix; species Oreohelix idahoensis. The sequence goes on from JAMPIV010018158.1 coordinate 4,803, forward strand.
AGAAGGCGAGAGAGAGAGAGAGAGAGAGAGAGAGAGAGAGAGAGAGAGAAAGAGAAAGCGAGAGAGAGAGAGAGAGAGCCAGCGAGAGAGCGAACGAACTTTGTTTTCAAAGTGTTGAGAAATAGGAACATAGGTTCGTCTAAGAGAGAACGAACGAACGAACTTTATTTTCAAAGGGTTGAGAATTGGGCTCACAGGCCCGTCTGACATTCTGCCCTTCCTTTCTCTCGTCTTTTATACTGATTTCATTTATTCTCACATATATTTTACCCATCAATTCAAGGAATTCAACGTTTTAAAGGTAAAATAATAGCATACTCACATTCACAGTATCTAATTATAAACATGAAATAGAATATGTTGAAAAGTACAAACTAAGTATTACCATGAAACAAAATATATTGAAAAGCACTAACATCAGCATTAAACCTACACTCGATATTATACCATTTGTTCGGAAAAATAATCACATTAGGGGGGCAGATAATCAGAACTCATAAAGTATTCGAAAAGTTTACGATTGTATGAATAGGGACTGAGGTTGTTATGTTTTAGATAATGTGGAAGATAGTTCCAAAGATGAGCAGCAGAGTAAGCTAAGCTTTTCTTGAATAAGTCAAGCCTAGGCTTGGGCACTTGTATTTTGTTAAGGCGTTGACTGCGTCTTTCATTGTATTTGAACATTGGCCACAGATATGTTGGAGCATTCTGTGACAGGATTTTGTGAACAAATTTAGCTTTGTTGAACAGAAAGCGCTTTCTTAGAGGCAGTATTTTGAGATCTTTATATAGATCTACACACTGTGTTTGGCAGTTGTCAGAAACTAGACGCACTGCACGCTTTTGTAGTGAATGGAGTCTTTTTGTGTTGGACATAGAACAACCATCCCAGATTGTGGAGCAATAGTCAAGGTTTGTTTGTATGTGAGATATATAGAACAATTTTCGTGCATCTTCATCTAGGAAATGTTTGATTTTAGCTAACTGGTAAACTTTCTGTGCCGTTTGCTTGGTCAGTGCATGAACATGTGAGTTCCAATTTAGATGCTGGTCAACGACTATTCCTAGAGTTTTATGTTCATTAACGTTTCCAATTGGTGAGGTACCAATATAGATCTGAAGTGTTGTTTTCTCAGAATTTTGTAATTTTTGTCTAGTTGATATTAACATGCACTTTGTTTTAATTATATTAATTAGCATGCGATTTCCGATGCTCCACTTAATCAGATTGTCTGTATCTTTTTGTAACGATAGTTCGAGTGTGTTGCAACTTGTATCTTTTGTGTAGATAGTACAGTCATCAGCAAATAGGTCACAGGATGCGTGCTCGACGTGTAGTGGAAGGTCATTAATGTATATGGCAAAAAGTAGAGGCCCAAGAATAGAGCCCTGAGGAACGCCGGTATTTATTACGGTTGGGTTTGAGCAAGAGTTATTGTAAGAAACTACATGTTTTCTGTCTGACAGGAATGATTTAATTATCGTCACTAGTTGAAGGTTTACTTTTGATGTTTCTAGTTTTCTAATTAAAATAGCGTGATCTATCATATCAAATGCTTTTTTAAAGTCTACAAAAACTGCCCCACATATGTTATCGTTATTAATATTTAAGTGCCAGTTGTCAATCATCTTAGTTAGAGCTGTGTGACATGAATGTTTAGGTCTAAACCCTGACTGACTATCAATTAGCAAGCCATTGTTAACTAGGTGTTGTAGTGTTATTTTATGTATGTGTTTTTCTAGTGGTTTGGATAGCGATGATATTAAGGAGATTGGCCTATAGTTACCAAGGTTATTATTGTCGGAAGAGCCAGGTTTTAAGAGAGGATATACCTTAGCGACTTTAAAGTGCCACGGAAAGTAACTCCGTGCGATACATTGATTGTATATGTATGTAAGCGAATCACTAATAGCTGGAGCCGCATAACGCAGTATTCGATTACTGACTCCGTCAAGTCCTGATGAGTTATTATCTTTAAGTCCTAGAAGATAGTTATACACTTCATTAACTGTCATAAACGAAATGTTGGATGGGATTGTGTTGGTACATTTGTTCTCACAAAATACTGACAGCCTGCCTAAGTCACAAGGTGAATTTGGTATTGTAGATTTAAGACTGTTTATTTCTGCCTGAAGGTAATTGCTGAAGTCTGTGGAAGTAAATGAGGTATTAGGAGTTGACGAGACTGACAGATTTCGCTTGTTCGCTAAGGTATTGATTGCTTTCCATATATCTTTACTGTTTGTTTTGTTCTGAACCAAATTTTTAAAGTAATTTTTTTTTCCTCTACGAATTAAATATTGCACGTTGTTCCTCTGTGCTCTGTATATGTTAAAGTCCTTGTTTTTGTGAGCTTGATCTCTCTGCCTCATGGCGTCTAGCACTGCTTGTGTGATCCAAGGAGATTTGACCTGTCGTTTCACACGAACTTCTTTAGTTGGTGCGTGGTTATCAAACACACAAAGAAAGATACGTATCCAATGGGCAATGGCGTCATCGGGATCAGAAAGCTGGTAAACACTGGCAAGAGGTGCGGTTCGCAAATCATGTAAAAATAGTTCACGGTTGAAATTTTTAAAACTTCTAAATTTAATACTGATATGTTTATTTCTTGGAGCTTTATATTTATTCTTTGACCACGTGCAACATATAGGATAGTGGTCACTCATTGCGACAGTAGGAACAGAGCATTCTATAATGTTTTCTGCACAGGTGACGTAGATGTGGTCAATTGTTGTGGATGATGCATTTGTTACCCTGGTAGGCTGGTTGACTATTTGTTTTAGGTTGTAAGATAGTATGATGTTTTCCCACGTTTGGTTTGTGTTGTGCATGTCGATGTTGAAATCGCCTAGAAGAATAATTTCTTTGGCAGTGGTAAATACTTTATCCATCATAGTGGTGAAATCTTCATACCAGATGGCTCCTGCACTGGGATTTCTATAAAGATACCCGACTAGAAATTGTCCCTGAGTCGGTAGTTTTATTTCTAACCATATGCACTCGGTCTCTGCTGTCTCTAAATCGCTTCTGTGGCGATAACTAATAGAAGTGGAAATATATACTACTATACCTGTTTCTAGCTTTCTACTTGAGTCTCGCCGAACTGTTTTAAAGCCATTTAGGGCAATTTCATCATCTGATATTTTTTCGTTTAAACGACTTTCGGAAAGTCCAAAAACATGAAAATTTTTATTCAGAATTTGTGTAAGCTCAGGAAGTTTGCCTCTCTCTCTCTCTCTCTCTCTGGAACCCGTTACACGCCCATTGAGGCATATTGGGAATATGGTGTTAGGCCCATATTATCTTGACCGTCGGCACACGAGAGGTGATGTGGTCGGCATCACGCCGGCCGCCTTAACCTTCCCAGAGTAGCTCTGGTACCCATTTGGGGCTGGGTCGACCCAGGAGCCGTTTGTGGACTAAAAATTTTCCACCTCATCTGGGGATCGAACCATAGACCACTGCGCTAGGAAGCCAGTGCACTAACCACTATGCTACCACGGCTCCATGGAAGTTTGCCTAATAAATGGTAAATGTTCAGGTGGCCCAGCCGTAGACCATCCTTAATTAGCCATTGTGTCTGATAGGTATGCATTTTATTTTGGCGAGTGGTTTAAAAAGGAAAATAACAAAAGCAATTTTGAATACGAAACCCACGAAAATTTAAACTAATTAACGTCACCACGTAAGTGAAAATTCAAATGTTAGTACTTAACGTACGAACACTTGGTACAAGTATTGCTAAAAAATTACAATTAACTGAAATTGTCAGTAGTATATTAAAATAGTCACACAACAGTAGGCACGCACGTTTTCACACCACAACACTAAAATTCTAACACAGTAATTAAGCAACACTGAGAGAATACGAATTAAAAAAGTAAATAAAATACAATAAAATAAAATCTTGCAAATTATGAAAAAAAACTGTCGGAGGCCTGTAGCCAATGAAATTAGAGTGTTTTGAGAAAGTAACAAAGTACTTATTACTTTATGCGTCACAGTAATCAACTAATTTTTCAAGAGAGATACGGCTTTGGTCGCAGGGATTAAGTCAATAAAAAAAAAAAAAATAAAAATAAAAAAAAATAATGAGTGGATTCATCATCAATATTGGATGTCTCTGTCAGGTAAATAGTAGGGCCCGCGTTGCACAGACATCATTAGTGCTTGGCTGAGTGACGCAGGACTGAATTGCATCAGGTAGCCAAGTTCTGGGTTCCACTGAGCACGACCAGGAAGGCTACGGGAGGAAGCATGACGACTGTAGATTTCGTCTGTAATGGTTCCAACACTAGTAGGAGATTTTTGGGTCTGGGACATTGTGGCACTGCTTGTGGAACTGTCATATAATGTGTTTGTGAGGGGCTGTCTTATAGGTAGTGGAGGAAACATAACATCGTAACGTTCGGCTTCCTGGCTGTAGGTGGCGTTCTGTTTGTGGTTAGGTAATTTGTTGGTTACGGGAGCACTTCTTTGAGGGGCGGGTAAGGTGTGTTGTGCATTTTCATGAAGGGCTGATCTCATGGTAGATCGGTTTGTGTTCTTTGTGTCTGGTGGGTTGTCGTGTTGCGTTCGCTGCGGGTACTTGATGTTTTTTGCTAGGATGCTGCTACCTAGTTTTGATGTATGTATTTGATCTATGTAAAGGCGTTTCTTTGGTGCTCCAGAGTTGCTTGTGAAGAAAGGAGTGTTGTTGATATAGCCAATGTTGTTGTGTTCACAATAGCTCTGGAGTGTCTTGTTGTTGGTGTCGGCTATGCGACGTTGGAAGCCATAGCAAGGTGGAATAATGGATGACATAAAAATGGAGGTGTTAGGAAATTTTTGTTTTATTGTAGTGGTCAGTTTGGAAATCGCCGAAGGGCTAACGCTGTGTCCATTCATTATGTCGTTGATCCCTACATGTACTGTTGTTCTTGTAATGTTATGATGTATGTCGAACCTATTAATTCTATCAATTAATCTTTCAGTTCCAGCTCCAGGTATCGCTAAAACTGAGACAGTTTCCTCTTTAGTAGCAGACATCCGATCATTGTATATGCCTTTTAGGAGAGAGTCGCCAATTATAACATGTGTTGCTTTACTACATGGTTGTTGACTCGGCTTTCGTTTTGATTCTTGCTGCCGCCATTGATTTTCCTGGTGTGAATCGTCCTGAATAGTCTGGGTGTTTTCATCGGGTGGTTGTGGTGTCAGTATCTGATCTGGTAGCGGCGTTAATGCCTGTTCATTTTGTACTGAACTCTGGTTAAGGGCGGTAAACCTGTTGCTTACTTTTACACTAATAGGGTAAGCTTCGTGCGCACGTGTATCCTCAACTTTTTGGTGTTACATTGGTGCTGCTTGCGGCGTTCGTTTGTTATATGTTCTTTGGGGGGATCTCCAGAAGCTTCAGGTACTATAAGAGGATGTTCCGAGTGCTTTGTTTTATAAATAGAAAAATCGCTTCGTAGTTGCTCAACGACGTGTTTAATATTGGAATTATCTTCTCTCAGATGCAGTATTTCCTTTTTGAGTAGTTCGTTTTCTGCGCTGATCGATTTATAGACATTAGTCGTCAGATCGGCAATTAGTGTTCGAAGGGTGTCCTCCATTTTGAGCATCAGCTCCTGGCAGCACTGCGCATTTATCATGTGAGTGACTTCTGGGTGATTTTCACGTGATAATGTTTCATCTGTTTGTGTGCTAGTTTCTTTAGGGCCCATTGGATATTCTATGGCCAGCACAGGTTGAGAAGATTGAGTATTTGCTACTGTGTCGCTCATTGGAAAGTCGCGTGCTGCGGGAGGCAAAGTGGATGTATTTGCAGGAGAGTGTATGCTAGAGTTAATGTTGATGATTTCGCTGTCAGCAGATGAGACGCTGGCGGCTGATGATGTGATATCTATTGCGAGCTGGGGTAAACATATTGTCGAGTCCAATTTTGTGGTACAAATTATGTTTTGTGCAGACTCATTTAAACTGACAAAGTCCGTTTCCAGCCATGACTCAATAACAGTGGCAGTTCCTTGTATCATTATCTTGTTTTTTGTATGATAAAGGTGCACAGATAGTAGTGGTGTTGTGATGAAATCTTCTACAAAGGCACCTTGTTTATCTGCTCTCGTCTCGACATGGTCATTCTGGTAGTATTTGGTACACGTTGTGCGAAATGCCTCATAATGAAATGTATTGTGGAAAAGTACAGTAGCACATTTACCGTCATTTGCTATTTTAAAGGTTAAATCCGACTCTTTGTTAAATCCCTGAAGTTTAACGCGAAGTGCCCTGTTTTGGTCTAGGGTGTAATTTTTGATCGTGGACGGGCGCAATCTACAGTCCCTAGCGGCTTTTATTACCTGCGAGCCGTGGCCGATCTCCAAGCGTGACATGTTTACATGCCTACTGGGATTAATTGCCTGTGAAATACATTGGTCCGCTGGAAACCTTATCTGTTTAAGAGGGGTTGGTAGCCAAGAAAATACACTGGCCGACCTTCCCTTCTTTACAGGGGTCAGTAACGAGTCACGTGGTCATTGTTAATAGCATTGTAGAAGGCATTTGCAGTTATCAAAAGGAAATGAATAGTTAATAAATTCCTGGTATTTTTTAAATACCATCTGTTAAATCAACACAATGTCATTTTCACAAAATTACAATCCAAAAAGAAATGCACCGATATAAAAATCCTTGAAATATAATTTGAAATGCCTGTGTCAAAAATTATAAATGTGAGACACGACCCACACACGTCTGCTCAGTAGAGAGGCAGAGAAAATACAATCAAATAAAGAGGTCCAAGAAAACCTAGGAAAGAAAAGATAATTAATCAAGGTGATCAAAGTTAAGACAGCTAAAATATTTTAGCCATATAAAAAGACATAACACCTTGCTTGAAGAACAGAATGGATAGAAGAGTTGAAGCAAACGTGCAAGAGGAAGACAGCGCTATAAGTGGGAAGATAACATCAAGAGATCGACAGGAAAGAGTCTATCAGAGTGCACCATCAAGACAAGAGACAGAAGATGTTGGAGATCCATTGTAGCCGTCCTTCTATGTAAAGATGAAAGTTTATGATCAGACAACTGGTTCAAAACGTTGAACAGTTTGTCTATGAATATTTTTATTTATTATCGCACCAAATTATAATGACTGAGCTGACCGTACCATTTAAATCAAGATTGGACGAGCAACACTCGTTCATAGTGGCCAAGTATAATGATCTGATCACAGACTTGAGACACGATGGGTTCACTGTAAGTGTCACTGCTTTTGAGGTAGGTGCAAGAGGTCTCATGGCTGCCTCAGTGTATGATCTACTGAAACTGTTGGGTTTGAAAGGACAGACAAGATCAAGGGCACATAAGAGGCTCAGCGAAACTGCAGAAAGGGCATCGTGCTGGCTGTGGAACAAGCACAACGGGCTGTGGAATTCAGGACAGTAATTTGTTTTCAATATAAGGGTAACGTTTACAATTTCCTCCAGCTGGCAGAGAACAGGGGTAAAGTTGAAAGCTGCAACCAAGTTGGAGTGAGTTCAATTCCCTGCACAAGACAACCGGAGGCTGATACTTGGAAGTCATGACCCAAGTGGGCTCGCCCCACTTAGAGTGTAAAAGAAATTAAGGGGCTGAAACACATGATCGACGGGGGACCACTTCTGGTGATCAGATTGCCTCATGATCAGTGTCGCTCTTATAGAGTTTTCTATCATCTTATACTATTTAACAACATTTTTTTTCGGAAGACATCAAATCATTAATGTAAATGACTGCGCCCTTTTAATGTTAATTTCAAAGTTCCATGTGTCACTGGAGACTTCGTTAACAGTTTCAATTAACACAGATTGATTTATCTGAGCCGGTGTAGCATACCAGGTTAACAGCCCCTCCAGACTATACCAGGGTAGAATCTAGCCTAGGCCACTATAACCCACATGGTATAATTCAGTCCATTCTACTTTAACCCCCAGGTGTAATTCAGAAAAGGCCAAAATACGCCCCCTCCTGGGCAGATTATACCCGGATGGAGGTTTAATCTGATCTGATAACCCTCACACAACCATTCACTGAATCCGATGTATGTGCGATTGGCGATCATGTCTGTCTCTTTCCACGGTCTTTGGTTTCTTGAATTGGTTATGTCTTCCTTTGTCATGTGGTTTGTTTGTCGACGCATTTCTCTCTCTATCTCTATCTCTCTCTCTCTCTCTCTATCTCTTTCTCTCTCTCTCTCTTTCTCTCTCTCTCTCTCTCTTTCTCTCTCTCTCTCTCTCTCTCTCTCTCTCTCTCTCTCTCTCTCTCTCTCTTGTTCTTCTTCGTCTTCTTTTCCTCTATGAGTTGAAGTCATCAGCTGTTACCAGATTCTCAATTAGTTTTCTTGGTATGAAGAAAGTTTTCGTTGCCTTATATTTTATCGTGTTGAATAATTCACAACTTTCTTATCTGTTTCTTAAAACTGTCTCATATGATATCCAGGTATCTTCTGCTTACTTTCATTTTTCCCATCTGTATGGTTACAGCCGAAGTCTCGAAATGCATACAATATTACCGGATGTATATGGAATCATTGTCTGCAATATTATAGGATATATAAATATTTAAATACATAGAATCATAATGTTCTCTTTATCACTTCCTGTAGTAGTTGCTTTTATTTTATTTTATGTCTGAAAGACCAGTAGGGGTGACAATCTTGAAGGCCCCTATAAACTGGGCCTGTCGCCGAGGCCCTGCCCTACAAAAGAAACAACAAATAACACATAAAACTGCTTTTTCTGAACACTTTTTTCGGTTGTCATCATTAAGGTGGACTGCGCAGTTTGATTAATGTCGGAGCCAGTTTATCTACATTTAGGATATCATTTCTAACAGATACAGCCGAAAGGATAGTCTGGCGCACTCTCTTCCAAACCTCTACACCACACGGTAGAAGGGGAACGACTAAGTAAGAAAGCAAGTATTTCTAACAGATAAAAGATGAACTTGGAGGTTCTACAGAATTAGAGAGCCATAACGACCAGATTTAGCAATATGCCTTTACATGTTTTATCGCATATTCAACATCTTCATTTGTGTATATATATAAATATCCCCGTTTGGTCTGAGTAACTGATTACCAAGGTGTGAGATTACATCGAGGTAATCACGTGTTCATTAGACGGCATTTAAGATAAGTGAGTCATGGTCAGTATGTGTTTAACGTTCCTGGTTCCTGACGTTTAATTTATTTATGCACTTTCAAGCTTTGACTGAGTCGTGTGGATTTGACTGGTGTTTAAAATAATTATTGTTTGAGCTTGAAGTGTTGATTTTATATTAATAATATGTGAGAGCAAGCCGTGTGTTTTCCAGAGTATTTTTTGAAAGGTAATTTACACTGTTTTCTTCTTGCACTGTAATCTGGGCAGATAATAACGAACTTAATGCACCTTCAGTTGACATTAGTAATTTTGGTTATGTAGACAGCTGTAAAATGAATATTTGTCGGACGAATGATAAATGTAACAAAGGCAGAGTAGGCCAGAGTTCATCCTTTTGTAATGAATATTATCGCTGATATTGTTCTCACTTTTAGAGACAGCTGAAGGTTTCTCGGTACAGTTGAAAAGTTGTGAATTTGGGCAGTCCGTACAATGGTTAATCTTTTTCACCTTATTTTCATTTTTAACACCAGGACTGACTATGTTTTGTTCTTCTGAAAACTTACGGAAGGACGTTTATATTGTTATGAATTCCATGTAATGTCATTAATATTTATTTAGAGAACATGTCTTTGTTTTCTGATTGCAAGTGGTAATTACTTTTGGAATGTTTGACGTGTAAGTGATCAAAGGAGCAATATTTTCACAAATACAAGAAATAAAAAAACACACAATAATAGTAACATTGGTGTTAAAGAAGATTTATAATGTATTTTTGCATGTTGACCACACTTAGTCTATAAGCAGTTAATCTACGCGGTAATATGTCTATCTATGGTTAATCATGATGTTGCACGGGTTTTAATTATTAGTGAACGCGATATATTTAATACGTCACCGGGAGTTTATGACGTAATCCGTTCTGCACTAATATATGCAAACGGTTGTCTCTAGGCCTTTAGTCAATTGTAGTCGTCGAAGAAGGACGTACCTTTCTAGCTCCTGATATGGTGGAGGAATAAAGTATTTTACGTGGCATTAATTAACTTCGGAGGCCGCCACTTGTTTTAAGAAGATTCCGGACTTATGGAAAAGTTCCGTGCTTGGTAGAGAAGTATTCTACATAAGATTAAAGCATCTTCATTTATCTAGTACACATTACATGGGTGGTCATCTTGGTATGCACCCGAGTACAGCGGCTAGACATGAATTGATGAGACGAGACTGATGGAGGAATCCATGTCATGTATATCATTTTATCTATGCTAATGCAATGAACTTTAAATCTTCAGATGTAAATAAACTTGTCATTTTATGTGGACCCATCCACCTACGTATATCTGAACTGTTTGATGGCCTGTTTGTGATCACACTCACGACTTTCATTACGCACAGCACGATGCACTGATGTCATTCATATTACAAGAATCTACTGCAACACCTTTGTACAAATCCCAATTGTAACAACTGGCTGCTTTCATTTCGGAAAAAAAACATAAAATCAAAATGTTCCTTTACAAAAAAAATCAATTTTTGTTGTTTCATGCATGAAAAAATCACACAGTTTCTTCTTCTTCTTTCTTCTTCTCGTTCGCTGTTGTTTAGTAATGTCTACACAAGAAGTCCGGTTCTCTGGATGTATGTTGCTGTGGTTGAAAGTTCGTCAAGACACAGTTAAAAACAATTGTTCAATATCTTTTTCATGTAAGCTCTAAAACCACCACCCCCCCTCCCCCATTTACTAGATTCTATGACACACTAAACGTGAGATGACAGTCAGTAAGTTTTAGTACCAAATGCAATATATATAATATATCAACTAGTCTGCCAAAAACTTCATTTTTTAGACTAAACATATAAAGCCTACATTATAGATTAAAATTTCACTCGAAATCAATAAACGTTGGCTTACATTTTATTTTTTAAGACGTGGTATATAATTTAGCCCAGGGGATATAACCCTGCCTAGTCTAGTTAATACCCTGGTTTACAGTGGCCTATACCAGGTTACACTATTAGTATAAAACAGCTTAGGCCAAATTAACCCCGGGTATAATCTGGAATAGTGGTATGCTTTGATCCTTTACACCGTGACCACAACCACAGCTGGCACATGCTACATACTATATGCGTCAACAGTAGCGAAAGAGAATGCAAGCACGATACAACACAATTCTAACAATCCAAACACTTACCTGTGATTGTTGGAATGTAAACAGCTGGTAGAAGAAACACCTGGGTATGTTGAATAATATGGAGAAGATAAATATTCCAAGAATCACTTTACGGGTTTTTCCGAAGGTGCAAAAAACCCGTGCTTTCAGGGGACGAAAGACGATAAGAAACCGTTCAATAGTTACGGTAACTGTGAATAAAAATGTGATAATTGGATGTTATTTACGTTATTGATTTGTGTTCTTCTGATCATCTTTCTCTTTCTGTCTTTATTTCCACAGATTGCTGTCTTGCTGTGTTATTATTGGTCGTTTATGTAATTATCTTATTAAAATATTTCTTTCTATCTATCTATCTATCTATCTATCTATCTATCTATCTATCTATCTATCTATCTATCTATCTATCTATCTATCTATCTATCTATCTATCTATCTATCTATCTATCTATCTATCTATCTATCTATCTATCTATCTATCTATCTATCTATCTATCTATCTATCTATCTATCTATCCATCCATTCATCCATCCAACCATCCATCAATCCATCCATCAATCCATCACTCCATCCCTCCATCCATCCATCAATCCATCAATCCATCAATCCATCCATCCATCAATCCATCCCTCCATCAATACATTCATCCATCAATACATCCATTCATCCATCAATTCATTCATTCATCCATCAATATATCCATTAATCCATCCATCCATAAATACATCCAACAATCCATCCATCCATCAATCCATCCCTCCATCAATACATTCATCCATCAATACATCCATTCATCCATCAATTCATCCATGCATCCATCAATATATCCATTAATCCATCCATCCATAAATCCATCCAACAATCCATTCATCCATCAATCCATCCATCCATCAACCCATCCATCAATCCATCAATCCATCCATCCATCCATCCATCCGCCCGCCCGCCGTAATAAAAAGACAAAACAGAGATTGTGAAAGTGTCAAGTGTCCAGATCAAAAAGATGGCACATAACAAAATGTTGAGTACAATCTTGAAGAATTCTTCTTCATCATCTTCATTTAACATTTGACTTCCTATGGAGCCCCTACTGTAGCATGTCACCTTGCAGGAACACTGTATCAAAGCATCCGGATCCTCTGGCTTCTGTGATTTTCGTAGCAATATGTGTAACGTGATGAAGTTACCAGCCCCACGCACAACTTCACACTTGTCGTCTCTTACGACATGTTTAAGTTAGCAGTAGTCTTTATTCTTTCGTTACCTCCTCAGATATCCTTGGGAACTATGTAAGACTATATGTGACGCAATCACATATATGTATTTGGAGATAGGGACACATCAGTACTGCTATGCGAAGCTGTAGACAACTAAACGTGGAAAGAAGTCTCAACTAACGCTAAATAAGGCTGGGCACTTTGTTTAGGAACTACAAGTGCATGTCTTTCATGCACAAGCAGTGAAGCTATCTTAAAGAAATATGGTTGATAATTGCAGATAAATAAAAGTAAAATATGTTATGATCTATAGATAGGAAAAGATAGAGTTGATATATAAATGCAGATAAACATGTGCGCTGGGCAAGTCAGTAGATACATGTTTACAAATGTATCAAATGCATATGATATAAAGAAAAACAATTATAGTTTGGATATATTAGGTAGATACAGATATTATTATGTGTTAAATTTATGCAAGCAGATTAATTTAAGATTATATAAGAGAAGGAAATGTCGAAGTTGTCCTCTTTCCAAACAATGTACCTAAGGAAAATTCTTCAAAGCATTTGGCCGAATACCATCAGCAACCAAGAACTGCTTACTCTGAGCAACCAAGAGGACTTGCACACCATCATAGCTGGCAGACGCTGGAGTTCGGTTGGCCACGTCCACAGAAAAGACCTTGACGCCATAACACGATCAGCTATGCTATGGACCCCTGAACGAAAGCGAAAGAAAGGTCGACCAAAAACAACTTGGCGGAGAACTGTGGAGGCCGAGGTGCAAAGAATGAACCAGAGCTGGGGCACTGCACAAAGGATGGCCGCCGACCGAGCAAAGTGGGAACAGTTTGTTGCTGACAGTTTGTTTACAAGACGTCACCATGCGTGATGGCCATGACGGCTTTGATAGTCGACGGCTAAGGTAAAAGAAGAAGAAAAAGATTTAAGAACATAATGAAGGTAGATAAACGTAAAATTATTATTTGGATTTCTGAAGGTAGCAGACGGCGGAGCAAGCGAAAGACTCAACAACAGAAAGATTAAAACCAAAACAGTCTTTGCTAATCTAAAAATCTGGAAACCTTCTAAGTACAGCGCAAATACCAAATTAACAGTATGTGAGAGTTGTGGACTTTCTGAGCTTCTGTACGGTGCGGAATGCAGGAGAGTAACAGAGAAGGAAATGTCGAAACTTTATTATGTTTTGGCCGAATACCATCACCAACCAAGAACTGCAAACTCGTGCTGCCAAGAAGATATGCGCACCCTCATAGCGGGTAGACGCTGGAAGGGTTGGCCACGTCCTCAGAAAGGACCCTGATACCATCACAAGAACTGCTATGCTATTTTCTCTTGAAGGAAAGCGAAATGGCGGTCTACCAATAAATTGGTGGAGACCGAGATGCAACTCATGATCTGAGTTGGAGCACCTCACGAAGGATGACAACCGACCGAGCCAAGTGGACACAATTTGTTGTTGCCCGACAAGACGCCACCCGGCATGACGGTCAATGATTTCTTTGACAACCAGCAGCTAAGGATGCTTGTATAAAGACAAGAATCCAAGATAAGGTGTTATTAAGGGAAACACCGGTTAGACAATGACTAGACAGTGGTGAACTGGGTCGTAACTTTTTTTTTTTTTTTTTTTTTCAAACTTGGGAGATATTATTGATTATTTCAGAAGACTGTAACAAGACAGTGATTACAGCAACAATCCTAAATGATTCAGAATATAAAATCTGATGATGCGGTAATCAGAGAGCTGACATCAAGAGCACCCACAGTGTGGACACTGGATATGGATAAGGGAGAGATACTGAGAACAATTAATGATCGTTTGTTAGATAATGGCACTGCAATAGATGAATCATCACGGTTAAGACTGTTGGAATTTGGCATCAAATGTAAGGCTAGCAGAGATGGATGTGTGAGAGAATGCATCCGTCGTGTTAATAACAAGCGAGCTACAGGAACAACTAGCATTCACACTCTTCGACATATACTGAGGGAGACTGAGCACCTATGGGTTTGCCCGGAGTGAAGTGATGTCATATGTGTTCAACAATAACAACAACAATAACAAAATCTGATGATGACAAAGGTGATGTCGGAGTAGGAGGAGAACTAGAAGTAGAAGAAAAAGAAAAGAAAGACGTATAGAAAAAGAAAAGAAAGACGTATAGAAGAAGAAAAGAAAGACGTATAGAAAAAGAAAAGAAAGACGTATAGAAAAAGAAAAGAAAGACGTATAGAAGAAGAAAAGAAAGACGTATAGAAGAAGAAAAGAAAGACGTATAGAAAAAGAAAAGAAAGACGTATAGAAGAAGAAAAGAAAGACGTATAGAAAAAGAAAAGAAAGACGTATAGAAGAAGAAAAGAAAGACGTATAGAAAAAGAAAAGAAAGACGTATAGAAAAAGAAAAGAAAGACGTAGAAGAAGAAAAGAAAAGACGTATAGAAAAAGAAAAGAAAGACGTATAGAAAAAGAAAAGAAAGACGTATAGAAAAAGAAAAGAAAAGAAAGACGAAAGAAAAGAAAGACGTATAGAAAAAGAAAAGAAAGACGTATAGAAGAAGAAAAGAAAGACGTATAGAAGAAGAAAATAAAGACGTATAGAAGAAGAAAAGAAAGACGTATAGAAGAAGAAAAGAAAGACGTATAGAAGAAGAAAAGAAAGACGTATAGAAGAAGAAAAGAAAGACGTATAGAAGACGTATAGAAGAAGAAAATAAAGACGTATAGAAGAAGAAAAGAAAGACGTATAGAAGAAGAAAAGAAAGACGTATAGAAGAAGAAAAGAAAGACGTATAGAAGAAGAAAAGAAAGACGTATAGAAGAAGAAAAGAAAGACGTATAGAAAAAGAAAAGAAAGACGTATAGAAAAAGAAAAGAAAGACGTATAGAAGAAGAAAAGAAAGACGTATAGAAAAAGAAAGACGTATAGAAGAAGAAAAGAAAGACGTATAGAAAAAGAAAATAAAGACGTATAGAAGAAGAAAAGAAAGACGTATAGAAGAAGAAAAGAAAGACGTATAGAAGAAGAAAAGAAAGACGTATAGAAAAAGAAAATAAAGACGTATAGAAGAAGAAAAGAAAGACGTATAGAAGAAGAAAAGAAAGACGTATAGAAAAAGAAAAGAAAGACGTATAGAAGAAGAAAAGAAAGACGTATAGAAGAAGAAAAGAAAGACGTATAGAAGAAGAAAAGAAAGACGTATAGAAGAAGAAAGACGTATAGAAGAAGAAAAGAAAGACGTATAGAAGAAGAAAAGAAAGACGTATAGAAGAAGAAAAGAAAGACGTATAGAAGAAGAAAAGAAAGACGTATAGAAGAAGAAAAGAAAGACGTATAGAAGAAGAAAAGAAAGACGTATAGAAGAAGAAAAGAAAGACGTATAGAAAAAGAAAAGAAAGACGTATAGAAAAAGAAAGGAAAGACGTATAGAAAAAGAAAGGAAAGACGTATAGAAAAAGAAAAGAAAGACGTATAGAAAAAGAAAAGATAAACAAAAGGCACTGACCTGTGGTATATATAGACCCAGTTTGCGCCATATATCGCAGAGGATAGCACACACCCAACAAAATAGCAAACGCGGCTGCATCTTTAGTTACATCCATGACACAGAGCGGTATCGAGGCCAGAAGAAACATCGCGTCGTAGGCGACTAGCGATAACAGCAGCATAGACGTCGGACTCCATAGCTTCCTATTTGTGAGCACGACTCCGGTCACAGTATTCGCTAGAAGACCGAATACTGTTAGACAGATCCGTACGATGGTGAAGGCTGTGGAAATGGCTGACTCCCCGTCTACATTAATATCTTCCATGCCATTCCTGTTGGGATCTATGTTGGGTTCATTCGTCATTGTGATGTGGCAGCTGCAGTTGGCGTTGCTGCAAACGCTGACAAGAATCAGATTTGTTGATGACAACGTGATGGCAGGTGGTGGGGTAATCGTGAATATCTGAAATCTTAGACTACAACAGGGTTGCTAATATCGTTATTGATAAAAGACACGTGGCATGCGTGTTTAGGAAGTTCTTTGCATGTCAATGTCACGAATTGTGGGATCATTTGGCTTGCTAGGCTGCAGAAAGTTCCAGAAACATCTAGCAATTAAACTTATATCCTTGTTAGTGTTCACGAAGATGCTGAGTCTGTTCATTTGAAATACAAAGCACGACGGGTTGTAATGTGTTCATTTTACACAAATTCACAAACTCGTTAAGATTGGTAGAAACAACGTGACGAATCCGTAAGCAGGTTCCTAAATTTGTGGGGAAAAAATGCATCATATTAGATGACACCACAAATTGTTGTTCAGTCCCAAGCAAAAAGGTGGGTTTGGCCCAAACAAAAATGGCCATACCAGTATGTTTTTATTGTTTTTGTTTGGAAATAATTTTTTTTTTAAATGTTCATATTCATAAATAACAAAAGTCCATAATGGATGGCTATACTTTTAGAAGATAGCGTTTTTTAGTTGTCAAAATTAGAAAACAGCCCTAGAAAGGATCAAGAGATACGAAAGCCAGTATACTGGCTCTTGGGCCAAATGGGTCTAGCGGGAAGTACAGTATACTGGCTCTTGGGGCTTAAAGAGTTATATATATGTGATTTTTTTTAAATAGTTATTTTTTCACCGCTCTTTAAATAATTTACATGAAATAAGCGTCAAATAGGGGTCGGAGTGGCTGAGAGGTCTCGAGTTCCAGATGTACCGGGTTCGATTCCCAGTTGAGGGAATATAATTTATGGAAATTTGTTTTCAGAAACAGTGGTCCTAAAGATGTCGTACTCCCTCCTGGTCTTTTGGGTGCGAGATTAGATGCCAAGCCTTCTCGGTTAAGGGTGAAAAATGGGGTGTCCCGTGTGCAAGTTGCGCACGTTAAAAGTCCCACAGCAGTTGGAAATCGTAAAGCGTAGACCATAAGGCCACTGACCCGGCAAAATTTAAAAATTAGAAGAAAAAAAAACCAAAAAAATATTTATAGAATGTGTATTTCCTATATACACACATTGGGATTCTCGCCGATGCTGCGGAGTTCGTGCTGAGATTCCTCCTTGTGTGATCTAAGGGAGGAGATCGAAGCACTGATGGAGTTGTCCGTGAGCAATGAAGATAGTCCTTAAAATAAAACCAAACCAAAGCGTCAAATAAAAATGAATTAACTGCAATGTTATTTTCGTATAATGCTGAGTAACATAACCATTACAGCTAGGCGTAAGATCTGGCCTGATCAGCGCCTGACTTATGGCGGCCAGATTTTTCTGGTGTCTCTTGTAACGTCAGTGTAGGCCACTTTAGCGTTCATTTTATCTTTTTTTAAAAAAATAATATTTGGCCTCGTGTAGGCGAGGCACGTCCTGTTCAGCCTTGTCTGTTACATTATGGCGCATGTCAAAATATAAAAGACCTTTAGGACTGATAAAATTACTACTTACTTACTTACTTACTTACTTACTTACTTACTTAGTCGCTCCTCTTCTACCATGAGGTGTAGAGGTTTGGAAGAGAGAGCGCCAGACTATCCTATCGGCTGTCTTCCTCCTGGCTTGTTCCATTCTAGTCCTCGGTCCTTCAAAGATTGTCTAATATTGTCCTCCCAGCGGACTCTGAGTCGTCCTGGAGGTCTGGATCCCTGGCTCTTAGTTTCCCATGCTTTTCAATAGCCGATTTTCTCCCATTCTGTTAAAATTACTTTAGATTTTATTTTTCTTATTTCTAGAGGGAAATAAAAACACGAATGAAACTTACTGGGCAAATGACATAACAGTTCCCTGTTTCGACATTTGTTGTATGAATATCCAATAAATATAGGTGAGAATATAAAACCCACCCTGAACCGTCATGAAACAATCAAAGACCATTACAAGAACAAGTCAAAGTATGAGAGAAAGAATACCTTGACAATATTGTTTTCATTTCTCATCAGATTCAATAGCATGACTAAAAATTCTATATATAAAATCCCAGCTTTTTCTGTCAGTACGTAACGCTAAGGGATGCAACTTTGGTTGAAAGTTAGACATTAATTGTATTGTTTCCCTTATATGTACTCTCCCGAAAATAGTAACACTTACCAAAGAAGAATGCGCAAATGACGGCGTGCACAAAAATATATTTATAGAATGTGTGATCCCGTATACACACATTTGGATCTTCGCTGCTGCTATAAAGTTCGTATACTGTGGTGATGGACAGTGGTTTTTTTTTTAATACTTTTGTTGCCGTTAGGTATTGGTGCTTTTGAATTTAATTCCCGTCTTGTGACGGGCTTTTACACTTGTAATAATAATAAACATTGAGGAAATTCGCTGATAGCTTTATAAGGCAGTCCTCCTTCTAGAACCCCCACGGTAAGAGATATAGAGGGAGATCAAAGAACACATGGAGAAGAAAACTGGAGACAGACATGAAGGGTATGGAGAAGTCATGGAGAAACCTTGAGCGGATGGCACGTGACAGGTAGACTTGGTATAAGTTTATTAAAGGCCTATGCGTCTTGGTTGAAAAGGTGATCAACAAAAGAATGAAAAATTATTAAAAAATGACGAGTCACAAATCCCTTACTTTTAATTATATCAAGTGTTTTTCGGAGATTAAATAATTGTTTTTCGCATATGGTAATTATTTTAAAAGATTATTTGTTTTTATTTGTTTTATTTTTCGCTGTAAGGTAGCTTATAAGTTTGTCAACAAAAGCCGAACTGACCTAGAATAAATAAAACAGGAAAGCTGAGACTTGGGAGCAGCAAACGGTCAACGAAACTAGGAACATGAGAGGGACAAGAAAGGAAGGAAGGAAAGACGGAAGGAAAGATAGAAAGACAGATAGAAAAACAGACAGACAGGCTGAAAGACAGAAACACAGATGAAAAAAAACAGAAAGAAAGAGAAATGAAGGTAGAAAAGAAAGAAGACAGACAGATAGGCAGGCTGAAAGACAGACAGACAGATTTAAAAAAAGGAAGAAAGAAAGAGAAATAAACGAAGGACAAAAGGAAGACAGACAGGCAGACAGGCACAAAGAAAGAAAATTGAAAGAAAGTAGGGCAGACAGACAGAAAGACAGACAGACAAACACAACTAAAGAAAGAAAGAATAAAAGACGGAAGAAAGAAAAAGAAAGAAAACAGAAAGACATACACAAAGAAAGAAAGACAGACAGAAAGAAGACTGAAAAACAGACAGATAAAAAGAAAACAACAAAGGCAGACAGACAGAAAGAAAGACACAACGAAAGAAAGGACGAATAAAAGAAGGAAAGAAAAAAAAAAGATACAGAAAGAAAGACAGACCAACACAAAGAAAGAAAGAAAGGTAGAGAGAAAAACAAACAGACACAAAGAAAGAAAGAATGAAAGAAAGAAAGCACGAAAGAAAGACAGGCAGACACAAAGACACACAAAAAAGAAACAAACAAACAAAGTCACAAAGAAAGAAACAGGGACACTAAACAGCAGAAAAGTAACATAAGTGATAAACACACTGGGGATTCTAACCAGAAACCATCAACGACGGCATTACTTTGCTGCGAGAGTAAATCATGACAGGACACGCAATCAGCTAAGCACCTCACAAAAAAAATGCATTACCAGAGATGGTCGTGACATTACACACAACTATAGAATGTTGAACCAGAAACCCCTCTGGCATTTGTGCAGACTTTATTTACCTGCTTATCTTTCTTATTCGCATGTACTGGTTAAAAATACACAACTACAAACGTCTCCTGGTCCGTCTAGTGTCTGGGGATGATAATTCCTCGTCATAAAATTTGTTTTTATTACACGAAACGAACTTTATTATAAGAGCTATACATTCTACAAAAACAAAGAAACATGGAGGTGGAAATATTTTGTTTGTTAAAAAAAAACAAAAAAAAAAAAAAGTCCTCGTACATCTTCACAAAAGGCGGCGGGTCAGATAAAAAGTTAACGTGCTCAGAGTAATTCAGCATTGTTCTTGACTTCTGAAATATCTTGTGAAAACTCCCTCGAGGTAGAAGCATCATTATCCTTCTATCTACAACTCTGCCAAGAGTAATCTTGTGCGAAGGTAGACACCTTCGAAGACCCACATTAGATATTCTAGGTTTTGGCCACCGTTAGACCACTACTGCAGAGAAAGGGGAAGGCAACCAGTGACACTACTGCTAAATGTCATCAACAACAACCAATGTTACTACTACAACTGGTACTCTGTTTTATCTCTTCTTTTTTTCCCCCATTTTCTTCGTTTCATTTATTTCAGTTAACGCATATTTTTTGTTAATGCTTTTATTTGTTAGCATTTATTTTTTTAACGTTTATTTTTGTTGATGTTCGTTTCCGGTCACGTTTATTTCTGTTGACGTTCGTTTTTGGTCACGTTTATGTCTTTAAACTTTTTTGTTTACGTAATCATTTATATCTGTTGCCGCTTCCTTTTCATGTACTTCTTCTTCCGCTTTGTTTAAGAAAACATATTTGAGCGCAATATAGGTATTTTACTACAAGAGACAACAATAACTACTAATATTATTATTGTTTTTACTACTGCTGCTACTACTACTACCACAACAACAACTACTACTACTGTTTCTATTACGACTCCTACTGCTAATAGTACTACTGCATCTAATATTTTTGTCTACAGTCACTGCGGGTACTTCTACTGCAACAATGACGACCACTACTACTGCTACAATTATTACTAATGATGTTGCTGCTTCTTCAGCTACTACTATCGCTTCAGTTGCTATTAACACAATTAATACTACTTGTACTATCTCTACTACTGCTAATACTACGACTTTTACTACTACTTCTATTTTTACTACTACTACTATTACTACTATTACAACTACTGCTACTGCTGCAGCTACTCCTACTACAACTACTACAATTACTACTACTACTACTTGTAAGTCTACTGCTACTTCCAACACAAATACTACTGCTACTACTATTACTTCCACTGTTAATTCAGCAACTGCAACAAGCACCACTACTACTACTAATACCACTAATACTACCACTAATACTACCGCTGCTACAACTACTGATTTTACTAGTACAACTACTACTACTGCCTTTTTTACTATCACTACCAACATCACTACTACTACTATTACTACTACTTCCACTAATACTAGCTGCACTACCACCTACTATGTTCTTATTACTACCTCTCCTCTCTACTTCGTTTGATTGTCGACCTCTTCATCATTTCAGTCACTCTTTATCTTTTTTTTCTTTACTTTCTACTCTACTCCCGCCAGTTGGTTGCAATGTTATCACGTCTTTTTTACTTTCACAGCTTACTGAAGTTCCCAGAACAGATAAAACCTAGACTGGTGACTACCTGCAGTGGTGACTCTGTACTTTATTAGGAGCGAAAAAGGAAAGTGATGATGATGAGTCTGACATCTTCTATTTGTTCTCTCTCATTTTCTTTACCTGTATGTTACTATCATATCCTGTTCCGAAGACGCAGCAAAAGAGACGAATGCAGTAAGCGACCCATAGCTTGACTGCTTGCGTCAGGGTCAGAGAACTAGAGCTGACCAAGACCCTACTCAACCTCCAAGTGGTGTTCCTGGAAACAGGCTGCATCACTGCAGTCTGGCCGGGAGAGTAGGGATCGAAGAGTGAAGGCAAACCCGGTCCCCAAAAATGCCGTGCGAAAGTCGGATGTGTCGAGCAGAAAGGCGCAAATATCGCAGCTTCGCTGTCAACGGCGACACAACGCAACCAACGTCCTTTTCAGGACGAACGAGGAAGAAGAAAAAGACATCCTGTTCACGTGACCAAATTATTGTAATGCGTCTCCACTTGGATATCAGTTATTGTCTCTCTCTCTCTCTCTCTCTCTCTTTTATTATATATATATATATATATATATATATATATATATATATATATATATATATATAAATTATTATTATATATATTATATATATATATAATTAATTATTTATATTGCAGCTATATTCAATATAAAGTACATCATCATCGTTTTCCATTGCCCTCCTTCCGGATCATGGAACCACCACTGTAGTTGTTCCCGCATGACATTCTCTTAAAGCAGTGGTTTATGTGGCAACTAGTTGTACATGATGAGTTTGCCAGCTCCATTCACATCCTCATATTTAGTTGCCGTGTTCGGAGTGAACGATGCTGTTTGAGTCCTATTCTGTCTGTGTCTCTCAAGAGACCCCCGGGAAGTACACAGGGGCATAGAATTATACAGTGTGAGTTAAAAGTGGCTCCGTAGTTTAACATTTGTAATTCTTCACTTGCATCCACCTAATTCTTCACTTGCATCAACCTAATTTATATGAAACAAGCTGGTAAATTGCAAAGACAGTAGACAACATTCGCCATGTAACCGACTCTATACAGGTGTGAACAGGTAAATGATGATAAGTATATGGGATACTGAAAGTTTATTCTCCGCGAAGAAATTATATACAGGTGTGAACAGGTAAATGATGATAAGTATATGGGA
Organism: Oreohelix idahoensis; assembly: GCA_024509875.1. Classification (NCBI taxonomy): domain Eukaryota; kingdom Metazoa; phylum Mollusca; class Gastropoda; order Stylommatophora; family Oreohelicidae; genus Oreohelix; species Oreohelix idahoensis. The sequence continues at coordinate 27,830 of JAMPIV010018158.1, forward strand.
TACTGAAAGTTTATTCTCCGCGAAGAAATTATATTGCATCATTTCTGTATTTGTTTATTCATTGTTGTCTTTATCATGTTGTGTGTATGTGTGTCTGTCAGCAGTGACGATCTCTGATTGACTTATACATGGGTCGACATAAGGTAGATTATTGTCTGCCGGTAGTTCACCAGGGATCCAGTGGTTGATCTCTAGGAGATGGAAGAGGAAAGAGACCAAAAACAATGTTAAAATTAGATAAATTTTGACTAATACTTTCTCGCCAGAATTTAATAATACTATATTCCAAGAGCTGACGGTACTTTTTTCTAATTCCCAATCAAGATTTTTTTTAAAATTTAAAATACTTGCTACTTTCCTTTGTGGAGCGCGCCTCTTTCAACCATTTACCCATATACACGGCACTGTTGGTTAGATCAGGATGTTGTTTCTTTTCATTTACGTAGTGTGCTATTTTCTTGATTGTGTTTATTATTCATTCTGTACTGTATTATACCTCATGATGGGGTCATCCCAGTGAAGACTCAGTGCCTGGCCAATAAAAATTAACTTTTAATTGTCAACTGCGTGAGATAGGAACGCGATATTTTCTTTGATATGAAGTCACCATTCGGTAAAATATCATTTAGTTAAAATTTTCCACCGCGGTTCTTTGATGGAACTGTAGTAAGAAGATGTTCCGGCAGACATGACAGTTACAGACAAGCTGCACTTATTCCATATTCCAGATACTCTTAAACCTGAAAGCAGACATGACAGTTACAGACAAGCTGCATGTTTTCAATATTTCAGATACGCTGAAATCTGAAAGCAGACATGAAAGGAGATCTTTTAAGAGCTCAGTGGTTTCTTCCATGTTCCTGGGTTGCCTGCATCTAATCTATACGTGGTTGTTTTTTTATCTATATGTGGTTGTTTTTATCTATACGTGGTTGTTTTTTATCTATACGTGGTTGTTTTTATCTATACATGGTTTTTTAATCTATACGTGGTATGTTTTTATCTATACGTGGTTATATTTATCTATACGTGGTTGTTTTTCTCAAAACGTGGTTGTTTTATTTATCTATACGTTGCGGTTTTCATCTATACGTGCTTAATTTTTATCTATACGTGGTTGTTTTATCTATATGTGGTTTTTTTAAAATATATACGTGGTTGTTTTTATCTATAAGTGGTTGTTTTTATCTATACGTGGTTGTTTTTTATTTATACATGGTTGTTTTATCCCATCTTTTCCGTAGACTTGTTTTTTACAACTTGTGCGCTTTGTTTTTCCTATTTTGTAATGGCATACGACTTGGCCTAAACAACATCTGGAAGTCTCTCAGTACAGCACAAGCACAAAATTAGGATTATATCAGAGCTGTGTGCTTTCTGTGCAAAGTGGAATCAATTTGTTGTTGCCCTACAAGACGCCACCAGGCGTAATGGCCACTGAGTGCTTTGAAGGTCGGCGGCTAAGGATCAAAGAAGAAAGAATACGACTTGGCATCCCGGGGGTAGTTGCCTCGGTTCTCTGTGGAGACAATTAAAGAGCAGAACTACCGCTCACTGAGGCAGGCAGTCCGAAGAAGCGACTAAATATGAGGTTGTGCACGACACTGGCAACCTCATCGCTCAAAACTAATTGCAAGACGACATAAATGCTTTGGTGTACGCTTCCTCCTAAGGGAGCCGCTGCAGAGGTAGCTCTATGCTCCATCGGGAGCAACAACGAAAAGAGAAGATGCGAATTCACAGCTTCACCTTTCCTTTCTCTCTCTCATAAGTCCGCAGGGGAAAAAAGAACTAAATTGCTTATCTGATGCGACCATTACTGACGGTCAGATTCCACATCCGAATATTATCCACACAAAATAGTTTTTCATACATTAATGCTTGTCTTGTTAAAAGCCACAAACACACTTCAAAGAATTCCACATTTAGCAGCATATGTATCAATTCTGTAAATCTGGACAAACTCAATAAATATCAGACGTTATAAGGATTCTAAATTATTTTCAGTCTAAATGTGGTAACTGAGGAAATAACAATTATAAAGATTCGAAATTAGAATCTAAATGTGGCCAGATCACCAGACTCACTTAAAATACATGTCAACATCACCAAGCTAAAACAGGTTCTAGAGCAGAGGTTTTCAAACTGTGCGTCGCGGCTCCCAGGGGCGTCGCGGACCTCGGCTAAGGGCGTCGCGATGGCTTGGGAAAAGTGTAGGGCTCGATATTATGAGCCAAGGTCTATCAATAAATATAGATCTTCGTACAGTCTTATTTATTTTGTGTTCGAAACTTAACTTATTTACCCCCCACAATTGGTATCAGATGTAAAATATGCACATTCAGAAGTCATTAATATCTTTTTGGGTATAATTGATTGTATATAATATATAGTATAGAGAGGAGCCGCGGTGATTTATGCACAGGTCAAGGGAGCCGCGGACCAAAAAAGTTTGAAAACCTCTGTTCTAGAGTTTAAGTTCCCACGGAGCATTTTCACAAAAAACGAATTTAAGACGTGGCAGCAGAATTGACAAGACATGTCTAAAAGATGTCTTACGAACTCTTTACTATCAGTGTCAAACACAGTATCTGGCCAGAACACAAAAAAAAAAACAAAAAAAAAAACAAACAAAAAAATAGAAACAAAATCACATCCTGTGAGATGAGATGTTTAAGAAAAGCTAATAAAGTTACCAGGTGAGACAGACTGAAAAATGATGACACCAGAAACATTGTAGGAACTACAACCTGCATCATGTATATAGGGAGACAGAAAATTAAGAGGTTTGGCCATCTCTCGAAAATGGAGCACTAAGAGTTTTCACTACAACACTAGAAAATCTGGTTTTATTGCACAGGGAACACCAAGAGAGAGATTGACAGACAACATCACATGGACAGACAACATCACATGGACAGACAACATAACATGGACAGACAACATCACATGGACAAACAACATCACAGAAGTCCTACAACACATGCTCACAGTAGCCAGTGTGACATACTTGGCCCAAGAACGGAAACTGCAGCTCCCCATGACTCTTCAACGCATCGTGGAACGAACAAATTAAATAAAGTACGAATGTGTCAACTGAGGAAATAAAATGTTATAAGGATTCAAATTTAGGTACAACCTAAATGTTGCAACTGAGGTGAGAAAAACATTATAAAGATTATATTTTAGGTTAGACCTAAATTTTGCAACTGAAGGGAAAAAACAATACAGATTCTATTTTAGGTTCAACCTATAAGTTGCAACTGAGGGGGGAAAAACATTATAAAATTATATTTTAAGTTGAACCTAAATGTTACAACTGAGGTGGAAAAATATTATAAAGATTCTATTTTAGGTTCAACCTAAATGTTGCAACCGAGGAAACAATTTTATGAAGAGTCTATTTTAGGTTGAACCTAAATGTTGCAACTGGGGAAAAAATGTTATTCTATTCTAGGTTGAACCTAAATGTTACAACTGAGGGGGAAAAACATTATAACGATTCTATTTTAGGTTCATCCTAAATTTTGCAACTGAGGAAACAATTTTATAAAAATTCTATTTTAGGTTGAGCCTTAATGGTGAAACTGAAGGAGAAAAAACTTCATAAAGATTCTACTTTAGGTTGAACCTAAATGTTGCAACTGAGGGGGAAAAACAATATAATGGTTCTATTTCACGTTCATCCTAAATGTTGCAACTGAGGAAAAAAAACGTTATAAAGATTATATTTCACGTTCAACCTAAATGTGGCAACTGATAAAATAAAACGTTATAAAGAATCTATTTTAGGTTCAACTTAAGAGATGCAACTGAGGAAAAAAAGTTATCAAGATTCTATTTTAGGTTCAATATAAATGTGGCAACTGATGAAATAAAACGTTATAAAGAATCTAAATAACTTTCAACTGAGGAAATTAAACAAAACTAGACTGGTTTATAAAAGAAGAACACAGATAAAACAACTACAGAAAAATCATGCAGCATTACAGGACCGAATGTGAATGCAAACGTTCGTATAAATCTACAACGTCACTAAAAAAGTCACTCTCCAGTTTTAGATGTCTATATTCTCACTTGTATCCACTATATATATACATACGTACATACATACGTACATACATACGTACATACATACACACACATACATATATATATATATATAAACAATGAGCGAAAATTGACATTTGAAATATTGTTCCCTTTTTTATTATTTTTGTTTTTATTCCCAATAATAGGGACCTAAGACGCATCAAAAGTGAGGAATGCAGTACACGACCAATAGCTTGACTGCTTGCGTAAGGGTCAGCGAACCAGAGCTGACCAGGACCATACTCCACCTCCAAGTGGTGGTCCTGCAGTCTGGCTGAGTGAGTAGGGATCGAAGAGGGAAGGCAAACCCGGTCCCAAAAATGCCGTGCTGAAGTCGGATGTGTCGACCAAAAGGCGCGAATATCGCAGATTCGCTGTAAACGGACACAGCGCAACCAACGTCCTTTTCAGGACGAACGAAGTTAAAGAAAAAAAAAAATTTCCAATAATAAAGTGAAATAAAATTTAAATGTCCAATAAACCGACATTAAAAGAAACACCAGCAGCAATTTCTGCCCGCTATTCTTCGTCTGCTTCTGTGTTCAGTTTGTAGTCGTGCTAAATCTGCAGGCCTGTCGCCAGGACGACGTCCACAATCTTTTCCAGGTCAGCGCGCTAGCTTCTGCTTGAGCTCAGCACCTCTTGGCTATTTCAGATTTCGTAGGTCATCTATGAAATTATGTGTTTTTTTTTTTTTTTTTTTTTTTGCGTACGCCCGCTATTACTCGAGGAGAAGTCACAGGTTAGAATGTCTAATCTGAGACTGATTTTTACGTGAGTATCCCTTTTTTTCTTGTACAGAGACATGTGTCCCTCGCCATTCAGGCAGATACTCGCCGATTTCGGAGGTACCCATTAGAGCTGGGTCGGCTCAGGAGCCGCCAGTCCCTGGTCGACGACACTCCTTCAAATGTAATGTCAATTTAACATGGTAGTTTATGTAATAAAGTGGTAGTTAATTATTTTTATTGTGTGATGTTTGTTTCATATCACTTTGTTGGATAGCAGTGAAGAAATAACAATGTTTTAAAGAAATAACAATTTTTGTAAAACAATTTTTTTTTAAGAAATAACACTTTTTTTAAAGAAATAACAATTGAGGGCAGTTCTTGCTCTGCAATCCCCGAGGAAAAGGAAGCAGAGGTAGATAAAAAAAACACACGGAAAAGAGAACTGGAAAGAAATGTAAAAATGAGGAGAAAGAAATGTAAAGACTTTAAGGTGATATCACGTGACAGGAGATCTTTGTATGTGTTTGTTGAAGGCCTGTGCTCCTTGAGGAGCTAAAGAGTATTGATTGGTTGATTGATTGACTGATTGATTGACTGAAACGTCAAAAAATGACAATTATTTGCCATTTTAGTACAAAACATACTGTGTCACATTAACATTACAGGTCAGCATTAGATCCGGTCTGTCAATACATGATTTTATAATGGGCAGCAATAGTTCCCCTGTCTCTTGTAACTTCAGTTAAATAGCCAATTTCATATTTTATTCTATTTTATTAGGGGGAGTAAAAAAACCGTACTTGTCAAATAACAGTTATCGTTCATTGTTTTGACATTCGATTTATGTTTATCCAGTGGATACAAGTGACGATGTACAAACATAACAGTTGTCAATCAACCTTTAGATTACTGGTCTGTCGAGTGGGTCTTGCGCTGCTGTTAACCCTCGGGAACTGCCCGATTGCCCTGTCACTTAGTTTTATCTTGATTACAAGCATTCAAAGATCTAAAGAGTGCACACGTTTAGAGATTTACCAGTTAAACACATTCAGACGTTGAGAGATGACACGTATTTGGAGAATCCCGGATTACACAGTTCTGCGGTTCAGAGACAACCAAGATAGAATCAATGGTACAACCCACCAAGATAGCATCAGTCGGACAACCCACCAAGTTAGAATCCGTCGGACAACCCACTTAGTTAGAATCAGTTGGACAACCGACCAAGTTAGACTCAGTCGGACAATCCAACAAGATAGAATCAGTCGGACAACCCAACAAGATAGAATCAGACCGACAACCCACCGAGTTAGAATATATGTCGAATATATCATGTCGATGTTATCATGTTGATAATATCATGTCGATTATATCATGTAGATTATATCATGTAGATTATATCACGTCGATTATATCGTGTCGATTACATTATGTCGATTATATCATGTCGATCACATCATGTCGATATTATGTCGATAAAATCCTGTCGATTAAATCATATGAATTATATCTTGTCGATAATATCATGTAGATAATATCACGTCGATTATATCATGGCGATTACATCATGTCGATTATATCATGTCGATGATATCATGTCGTTTATATCATTTAGATTATATCTTGTCGACTGTATCTTGTCGACTATGATAGGAAACTCTTTACAGAGCGATACAACAGGAAGCAATCTGATCATCAGAAGAAGTCCCCCCGTCCGACAAGTGTTTCGGCCCTATATACTCCTTTACACTCTAAGGGGGGCGGGCCCACTTGGGTCATGACTCCCAAGCGTCTCAGCTTCCTGTTGTCTTGCATCGAAAATGAACCCATTTCACTTATGGTAGCAACTTTAAATTCCACAACTCCGCCAGCCGTGGAGGCAATTGTGAAAGTAACAAAGAGAAGACAAATTATTCCGTTCGTTCCGTCGCACACACTAGACACCAGCGCGAAGTCAACGAGTCGCCACTGCGCGTTCCCCACTGGACTTTTGATACTGACACCCCTTATAGTATACACCGCTTGTCACCCCTGAGTCGCAGCCCGTTCACTAGTCCACCACAAACCTCAGCGTATTGTGGACTTAGAAAAATTCCTGGTGTTTTCTGTACCGCAGCGTTTATTGTTACGATCTCCATTCCCCATTGCGGTTGTTCCACAGCCAGCCTGTATCATGTCAATTATATTATGTCGACTACATCGTGTCGAGTATATCATGTCGATTGTATTATGTCGATTATATCATGCCGATTATATTGTGTCGATTATATCATGTCGGTTATATTCTGTCGATTCGACTGAGTTTATTCAATCTCGGCATCTTGTCATGCAGTATTTCATTAAGGCTTCAGTCACAACTCCGATCAATGTTCTCGTGGGCCAGTCTGTATTACTGGCTACCTCTATCTGAGATGGTTTTATGTGCGTGACGTTATTTGAAAATGGCTAAAGTTACCCGGAGAAATTGAGTGAGAAATGGTCACATCAGAAAAAGTGTAGGAACAACATCCAACATTATATATATATATATATATATATATATATATAGAGAGAGAGAGAGAGAGAGAGAGAGAGAGAGAGAGAGAGAGAGAGAGAGCGTGATAGAGAGAGAGAGAGACATAAAATTAAAGCTTTGGCTACTTCCTGAGAATGGGACCCGATAAATTATCACTTCGCGCTTACAATAGTAGAAGATCTGGTCACATGGTATGTGGAAGACCTAGAACCAGATAGATAGACAGAATGACAGACATCCTACAAAAGCACGAGCTCGCAACAGCAATTGTGACACACTTGGCTTCAGAACGCAAACTGAAGCTCCCCACTACGCTTTACGGATATATGTACGTGATGCTGGTCGACTCAGATTTATCCATAATTAGAATAATTGTTGATTTTTTTTATGTGACAACTAATTTAAATTACTAAAAGCCGATAAATCGGATTGGAGAAACGCTCCATTAGACCTGGAATCCGAATTCCCGGCCTTTAGGTTTTGTTTCGTGTACATCCATTTATAGCGGAATTCTGCAGTTTTAACAATCAAATGTCATCATTACCGACAGACACAACTTTCTATCAATTCAAACGTTCCTGTGTTTAGTCATTCACAAATAGTGCTTCAGGGCAATCCTCGATCTTTATTATTTTACTTTATTAGAATTTTAAAATGGGAATCAATTATAATCAATCCTGACACACGTACGTGAGATGTGGATAATTAATAAACAAGCAGATATAATCTCCATGGGAACCATAAAGATGTTGTTCTGTAGAACGATTTTGAGAATACCATAGGCAGCTTACTGCGGTAATGACGATGTTATTAAAGAAGGCAGTGTACAAACGAACCTTACTACCCATATTAGGCAGAAGCAATCCTTTCTTTGAGGTTGTTTTTGAGAAGACGAAAGCTGGAATATATTGTCAATAGAATAAGGATTGAAGAGAAGCATAAGATGGAGAATGAGAAGAAAAGAGAAGATATAATGGGCCGTTTGAAATCATAGCGTGAAATAAAGTCAACAACATAATTGGAAAACATCACTGGTAACAGTAGGTTGGGGGGAAGGGGCGACATGATCACATACGCCAGCTGACATGGTGCTTGAAAAAAGAAGAAGTCTATGAATTGTATTTCTTTTTAGCTGATATTCTCAGATACCTCATATGGAATGTTGTGACTTTTTCTACTTCTTATTTATTCTTTCATCTCCCAAAAGCAGCACAGTCTGTCAACAAACGTATGTCACGTGTTCCTGTCACGTGCCAACAGCTCAAAGACTTGCCATGTCTTCTTGATCCTTTTCATGATTGTCTCCAGTTCTCTATTCCATGCTGTCTCCAGTTCTCTATTCCATGCTGTCTCCAGTTCTCTATTCCATGCTGTCTCCAGTTCTCTATTCCATGCTGTCTCCAGTTCTCTATTCCATGCTGTCTCCAGTTCTCTATTCCATGCTGTCTCCAGTTCTCTATTCCATGCTGTCTCCAGTTCTCTATCCCATGCTGTCTCCAGTTCTCTATTCCATGCTGTCTCCAGTTCTCTATTCCATGCTGTCTCCAGTTCTCTATTCCATGCTGTTTCCAGTTCTCTATTCCAGGCTGTCTACAGTTCTCTATTCCATGCTGTCTCCAGTTCTCTATTCCAGGCTGTCTACAGTTCTCTATTCCATGCTGTCTCCAGTTCTCTATTCTAGGCTGTCTACAGTTCTCTATTCCATGCTGTCTCCAGTTCTTTATTCCATGCTGTCTCCAGTTCTCTATTCCATGCTGTCTCCAGTTCTTTATTCCATGCTGTCTCCAGTTCTCTATTCCATGCTGTCTCCAGTTCTCTATTCCATGCTACCTCCAGTTCTCTATTCCAAGTGTTCGTTTTGTTTTGGTGTTGATTTGAAGCACTCGTGGTACGTGAACGAGTATTATAGATTTGAGAGATACTTTCGCAAAAATGCATTTGTCAGGTAAATTTTATGTATAGCCAGTTATGCAGAAGCTTGAGCTGAACGCAGCCACTTTTTTAAAGAGCAATTTTTATTGATGTATTCCAGCAAATAGTTTTGTGTTTTGGGGATAGAATAGTTTTGGGGATAGAATAGTTTTGTGTTTTGGGGATAGAATAGTTTTGGGGATAGAATAGTTTTAATTCGAGCATTAAAAAAAATTGCTTTTATAGGTATTTTAAGATTTGCCAATATTATTGTCACCCCCAAAAAAATGTCGAAGTCTTTCGTTTAAGCAATCATTTTATTAAAATCTAATAACTGGTAACAAGTTTAATTGGCTACAAGTCAGCAAAGTATTTAGCGTCTAAAATCTGAGAAATCCAGGTACAAGTTTAGTAATTCACTGCAGTTTTTTAATTCAAAAATGTGTTTGCCGTTTTGAAATATATTTTAAATACATTTAGGATTATTTCTGATACTAGTAACAAATTCCATTTGATAGTAACAATGCTGAAAATAAATATAAGATAATTGGAAACTCTAAACAGAGAATTACAACTGGAAGTAATTTCATACTAATTTCATTCTAATATACTGTATGGAGGGTCTGATGATCTAGTTTTTCATTTTAATATACCTTACTTCTTAATTGTAATCAGATACTGTAAATGTATGCTTTTATATTACTTATAAAGTTGCATCGCCATTAAACTAATACCTTAAGTATGTTGGAGAATGTCTGGATAACTAGCAATAAAAGATGAGTAAGAGGAAGGGCAAAATGCAAGACGGGCCTATATGCACAATTCTCATCTATCAGTCAATACCCTTTACCTCCCTAAGGAGCATAGGTCATAAAGCTGGATCTCGTATAGTGGAGGCTGTGGTGAAGTGGGATGTTATAAATACTTATAGGGGACTTAGTGTACTGACTGAGATCAGCTGTGAAGGTATCTATATCTATTAAGAGTAGTGTATTATAGATAACCTTACTTGCTACCACATATCTATATATCTCAGTCAGAATTATTCTGGAATAGTGTGATGCTACGTTATGTGTCTAGGGTATGTGTATGGTGAAGTGTAAGTCACAACAACAGACAGATAAACAATTTAATTTAATCCACTACTCTTAACAACACTGTGACACTCACATACATATAACACTCTATGAGAATAGCTTAAAGAAGTCACTCGTAACGGTTCAAATAACAATATGTATTCATTACTAGCATGAATGAATATGTGTCCTGATTCAACTACAAGGGAACCAGGAATCACAATCAATTTAAATTACAAGTTATGTACAGAATGTATTTAATATGAATATTGTAGTGACATATATTAGTACAAATGTTCTATGTGTGTCAGTTGTGTAGTAGTAAAATGAGGTAATACTGTTTTGTTTTGTTCAAGCTCTGTTGGTATTTGTCATCATGACTTCAATAGTTTGTCTTTAGGGACCAGTATTGGAGATGTTCACAGTTCCTGATTTTAAGACAAGTAAATTCCCCTCTGAATAGTATTTTTATAAAGTTATTTCAAGATGAGGGGACATAATGTTGAGCTCAGCTGGCCAATTCGCTTATCTGGCGTGATGGCGGCAGGAAAGGACTCCTCTGCTCGAATTCTCCTCTGGGCTCAGGAGACACCTCACTGATAGCTAAAAAGACCAAGGAGTATGCTGTCCGACTCTGGATTCAGCAAATCTCTGACCAGATGCTGCTCACTACCATCAAGACCACTGTCCCACAATTTCATGGAAATAAACACAGATACGTTGATTAGCAATGAATTCTGGCACAAACTGGCACAAATTCCGTTCTGCCTATGTTCCAGGCTTTTATTTTAGCAAAAATGTGAGCTGGCTTCAACGTACTGTCGCTTTATCAAGCTTATTTGAATTAGTGGTCTCGAACTAACGCTCCCAAGTGTGTATATCAGCGAGACTGGCCAATGAGCCACGTTTCGACAAGTGTTTGAAAAAATGTTATCTTTTCCCGTCTCCCCTAACAACCAAGATAGTATTTATAACCCGACCAATCGTGGTTAGGCTTTCATTTGTTGCGCTCCAATCAATTTGGAGTTTACATGGTAGGCTATTTATGTAACGTAAGGTTTTTTCAAACACGTTATAAAAAAAATTTTATGAGCAGAAATGATTTTATGCTGTCAGGCACCCCCAATATTTTATTTTGGGTATAATTTATTAATTCCTGGACTATTTGCGTAACGTTTTACATATTATTTGTCAGCAAACCCTAAGGAACCCAAAAATACTAATTTAAAGGAGCTACGTGGCTGCGTTCAAAATATGCAATTTCTTCTATCTCCTGTTTAGAAGATGTGCTGTCTGGGTACTGTTATGTGTTCAAACGTAAACCCATATAATGTTGTCTTTTCTAATAAGAGTCTGTTATGATTTATAAACCTAACTCTGGGAAAGGGTAGTGTATTTTATCACTGTCCGTCTGAAAAAAAAATTAGTGCATGTAGACTTACACGCGTGATGGTAGTAATTGTGTATCGCGCGAAGCGGGTTTAGTGTTCGGCTTTCTGCCTCTCCCTTCTCTTTTTATCCCTTTTTTCCATCTGTTCGTTCGTTTTGGTAACGCAGTATAATTAATGTTAGGGTTTATTTTAGGTCATTACGCAGTACGTCTCAATGCTTTTCCAAGAAATACAGCACACGTTTCATTGAAGAAGGCGGGTAATAATACAGTAAGCTTTACTATCAACGTGAAAGCGTTACAATTTGCAGACGAAGCAGAAAACAAGGGGGATTTCGAGTACATTCTTTGTGACAGCACTGTCATTTTCCCATTGCTCTTCTCTTTATTAATTTTATTTGTTAGGCTTTATATTTACCTAATAATTTATATATGTGGATTAGAATATTCCATGACACCTCCCCTCTTAAAACAGACATTATATGTCAGTCCTTTATTCTATATACACATAGAGAAATTTATTATTATTTCTGGGGTTTACGGTGATTCTCATCACACGGATGGCGGCTTAAAAAATCCGCTCCCAGATTGGTTTTTCCAGATATATATTCAATGCTAAAATTATATGGAGCCAGAAGCAAAGACCATCGGAGTAACCTAGAGTTCTCATGCTTAGCCTGTGCTAAAAACGATAAAGGTTTGTGGTCAGTTTGCAACTTAAATGCCTTCCCATATAGATAAATATTGAATTTCTTTATTGCCCATATTACTGCAAGACATTCTTTTTCGCTAGTTGAGTAGTTGATTTCAGCTTTATTCAACTTTCTGCTAGCATATGCCACTGGCTTAATTCCCCATCCAATGCATCTGATTTCTGTAGTAAAGTTGCACCTAGCCCAATATTACTTGCATCCGTCCTTACTATGAATTCTTGACTTAAGTCAGGTAATTTCAAAATGGGTTTACTTGTGAGCTTTTCCTTCAATTCTTGGTAAGTCATTTCACATTGTGGTGTCCATGTAATGCGATCTGGAAGTCCTTTACGTGTCAATTCCGTTAAAGGTGCACATATGGAATTAAAGTTTTTGATATACTTCTGGTAGAAACCACATAATGAGACAAAGGATCTCACGTCCTTCTTGGTTTGTGGTCTCGGGGCTTTCTGTAGTTTCTCTAAATTCTTTGGGTCAGGGGTCATGTTTCCCTGATAAACTGTGTGTCCCAAAAATTCCAATTCTTTACATCCAACGCAACATTTGGTTGGTCGGGCTGTTAAATTTGCCTCCCTAAGTCGATCAAACAGCATGTTCAGAGAGTCAATGTGTTCCTCAAATGTTTCTGTTGCTATAAGGATATCATCCATAAAATTTGTTATACAGGGATTATTCAGAGGATCCAATAATTTTCTCATCATTCTAGAGAAGACACTAGGTGCATTCTTCAATCCAAATGGCAATCTATTAAACTCATAGTGTCCTTCTGAGGTACTAAAAGCTAGGTATGGTCTAACCTCAGGCTTTACTGGAATCTGATAGTATCCTTTACTCAGATCCACTTTTGAGAAATATTTAGCTTTATTTAGTCTGGCAAACAGCTGATTTGTATCCGGCAATGGATCCACCTGTCCTTCTGTAATAGCATTCAGTCTCCTGTAATCTATACAGAGTCTATGTTCTCCAGAGGGCTTCCTTAAAAGTACAACACCGGAACTATACGAAGACTCACTGTGCGAAATAATTCCTTCCTTCAACAGATAGTCTATCTCTTCCTTCAAAGCTTTTTCCTTAGCAAACGGAATCGAATATGGTTTCATACAGACAGGTGTGGAGTCTATTAATTTCATATCATATTCCAATAGGTTTGTATGCCCTGGTCGGTCTGTTAACACCTCTGCATGATTATTTAGAACCTGTTGCACTCTCTCTTTCTGAGTTTTCGTTAAATGTGTACTGATTTTCACCTGTGCTGCTGTCTCACAGGGGTGTAATGGATATTCAAATGATGAAAGTGGTTCCTTTTTCATCTCCATGGCGATGGACAAGGTCAACAAGTGTGTCTCTTCCTGATGTTCTCTTTCCAAATATTTCTTCAGGAGATTCACATGATAGATTTTTTCTTTCCCCTTCTTATCTATCTTATAATTTGTTCTAGACACCTTCTCTAGAACTGTATATGGACCCTGCCATCCAATTTGTAACTTATTCTGACTCCCGGGCAAAAGAAGCAGTACCTTCTCTCCCACAGCCAAATTTCTGTCTTTCGCCTTCCTGTTATAATAGGCAGCCTGTTTCTTCCTGGCTTGTTTCAAATTTTCATTGGCAAGTTTCCAGCCAGTTTTTAACCGAGTGGTCAGCTCATTCACATACTGGTATGAAGATGTAATGTTTTCCTCTGCCTTTTCATCAGTCCACGTTCTTAACAAAGCTACATATGGACCTTTAATTGTGTGGACCTATTTGTCCATGCACCGGTATGGTCTCTTCCACTTGAAGCTTTATAGTGATGATTTTTCCTTCCAGAATTATCATTCACAAAACGACCGCTACCAATTCTTTTGGGGCTTTCTCCCCTCTTAAAATTCTTGATGAGAGATTTCCTCTCTACATATTCTTCCTCCAGTTTGTTTAAGTCCGATTGAGGGATTGTCGGCTTATCCTGGGGTAAGACATCTTTTTGCACTCTCCGCATAGTGGCCATTGTAAAACAGTTAAGTGAAGCTTGTCCGTGAAAAGGGGCTTCCCATTTCATTTGGTCCACTTTATCAAATCTATATTTCTTTTTATTGTCAGGCCTGATTTTGCCCCGTGGCGTGTCCAGGTCCTGATCCATGTTCCCACTTGTGGGTGTTCCCTCATGTGCTATGCTACACCTTTCTACAAAATTTTCAATGTCCCATCTTGCTTTGGGCCAATAATAATTGTGAGCCACCTTTTGAATGAGGGTACCTATCTTCTCATGGTCCCCATCTGGTTTCACATGTAGACTCCTTATTAATTCTGTCCTATATCTTTTTGGAAGAACCAGCTGTCCGTGACCATTGGATCTAGCTCCAGTCTTCCTATACATCAACTTGTTTTTCATGTAAAAATCTCCCTTGCCTGGAGTTGTATGACAAGTTGACAATTTTCTGAAACAAGGCTTGAGTGTTTTATCCCCAGCCTGTGCCTTCCTCATCTCTTCTGGAGTGGTATCTAACATAATATCCTCCTCCTGTCTTGAGGTCGACCTGACCTGAAGGGTTGCCATATATACAGGTTTCCTTCTGCAACGGTCAGTGTCATGATTGTCCATCTGACAATTCTTACACCACCTTTTTCCTTGGTTGAAAGATTTTCTTTCATTATATTTCCTTTCATCGAATTGTGGGAATTTATTTTTATTGTCATACCGTGGCCTATCAAATTGGTGCTTACCTTTATTTTGATCCCTAGGATCAAATTTATTAAAGTTCTGTGGTGCCCTAAAGTTATCCACCTGTTTCTTTTTATTACCTGTTACCTCTGCTTGAGCTGCTTGATCCCTTTCAGCAACATTTAGCAACTCACCCAGCCTCTCTGCACCTTGTTCCATGAGAAACTTTCTCAGGTCTGGAGCCATGGACTCTCTTAGTTGCTCTATAAGGACCATTTCCTTAAGATCTTGGGTTTTCCCCAGAGAAGTCCATTTCTCCAAGTATGTCTCTATGCGTGCAGAGAACTGGTGATAGGTTTCACCTGACAGTAGTTTAGCATTCCTAAATTTTTTCCTGTAAAACTCTGCATTCTTTTCATACCTTAACAAAAGAGCCTGCTTTAGCATGTCATAATTTTCCTGATCACCTCTGCTCATTTTTGCAAAAACTTCATAAGCTGCCCCACGAAGTCCCTGAGATAACTTTAAGCTCCACCTTTCTCTCTCTAACCCATACGTGGTAGCTAATAGTTCATACCTATTTATATAGCTCTCAATATCATCGTCTTTCTCAAAAAAATGATCTAAATGAAAGTTCATAGCTGAGATTGAGGCTCCCTGAGTAACCGTAGCATCAGAGGCAAAGGGACTGGCACCATTTTCAGGAGCATGGCCTTGAAACTCAAACTCCCTTAGTCGTAATTCATGTTCCCTTTGTAATCTTTTCTCCTCCTTTTCTGCTTCCCTCTCTGCAGCTAATCTCTTCTCTTCTCTTTCTGCAGCCAATTTCTTCTCTTCCCTTTCTGCAGCCAATCGTTTGTCTTCTCTTTCTGCCTCCAATTTCTTAGCCTCTTTGTCAGCCTCAATCTGCAATCTCTTAGTCTCAGCCTCAGCTTCAAATTGTAACTTCTTACTTTCCCTGTCAGCCTCTAACTTTCTTTCGGCTTCAAACCTTCTTTCTTCGCGTTCAATAAATTTGTCACATTCCGTAGTAACATAGGCAACCATAACTTGCCCATCTAATCCTAACTCTTTTGCAGTCTGAACCGCAGCAGATCGAAATTTGGCCAGGTCCGCCATTGTCTATTATGTAAATTTATACAATGTCTAACCAACAATTCAATCTCTAATGGACAACACAGGCACCGTGAGCTCAACCTTATTTAATTCCACCCAAGGATACCTTTTAATTCTTATATTCCCTGAAGTGAATTACCCCCAATATTTTTAATAGTTAAAGATTCAAAATCCCAAGAGCGAGACCCCAATATATGTGGTGAAGTGGGATGTTATAAATACTTATAGGGGACTTAGTGTACTGACTGAGATCAGCTGTGAAGGTATCTATATCTATTAAGAGTAGTGTATTATAGATAACCTTACTTGCTACCACATATCTATATATCTCAGTCAGAATTATTCTGGAATAGTGTGATGCTACGTTATGTGTCTAGGGTATGTGTATGGTGAAGTGTAAGTCACAACAACAGACAGATAAACAATTTAATTTAATCCACTACTCTTAACAACACTGTGACACTCACATACATATAACACTCTATGAGAATAGCTTAAAGAAGTCACTCGTAACGGTTCAAATAACAATATGTATTCATTACTAGCATGAATGAATATGTGTCCTGATTCAACTACAAGGGAACCAGGAATCACAATCAATTTAAATTACAAGTTATGTACAGAATGTATTTAATATGAATATTGTAGTGACATATATTAGTACAAATGTTCTATGTGTGTCAGTTGTGTAGTAGTAAAATGAGGTAATACTGGTTTTGTTTTGTTCAAGCTCTGTTGGTATTTGTCATCATGACTTCAATAGTTTGTCTTTAGGGACCAGTATTGGAGATGTTCACAGTTCCTGATTTTAAGACAAGTAAATTCCCCTCTGAATAGTATTTTTATAAAGTTATTTCAAGATGAGGGGACATAATGTTGAGCTCAGCTGGCCAATTCGCTTATCTGGCGTGATGGCGGCAGGAAAGGACTCCTCTGCTCGAATTCTCCTCTGGGCTCAGGAGACACCTCACTGATAGCTAAAAAGACCAAGGAGTATGCTGTCCGACTCTGGATTCAGCAAATCTCTGACCAGATGCTGCTCACTACCATCAAGACCACTGTCCCACAATTTCATGGAAATAAACACAGATACGTTGATTAGCAATGAATTCTGGCACAAACTGGCACAAATTCCGTTCTGCCTATGTTCCAGGCTTTTATTTTAGCAAAAATGTGAGCTGGCTTCAACGTACTGTCGCTTTATCAAGCTTATTTGAATTAGTGGTCTCGAACTAACGCTCCCAAGTGTGTATATCAGCGAGACTGGCCAATGAGCCACGTTTCGACAAGTGTTTGAAAAAAATGTTATCTTTTCCCGTCTCCCCTAACAACCAAGATAGTATTTATAACCCGACCAATCGTGGTTAGGCTTTCATTTGTTGCGCTCCAATCAATTTGGAGTTTACATGGTAGGCTATTTATGTAACGTAAGGTTTTTTCAAACACGTTATAAAAAAAAATTTTATGAGCAGAAATGATTTTATGCTGTCAGGCACCCCCAATATTTTATTTTGGGTATAATTTATTAATTCCTGGACTATTTGCGTAACGTTTTACATATTATTTGTCAGCAAACCCTAAGGAACCCAAAAATACTAATTTAAAGGAGCTACGTGGCTGCGTTCAAAATATGCAATTTCTTCTATCTCCTGTTTAGAAGATGTGCTGTCTGGGTACTGTTATGTGTTCAAACGTAAACCCATATAATGTTGTCTTTTCTAATAAGAGTCTGTTATGATTTATAAACCTAACTCTGGGAAAGGGTAGTGTATTTTATCACTGTCCGTCTGAAAAAAAATTAGTGCATGTAGACTTACACGCGTGATGGTAGTAATTGTGTATCGCGCGAAGCGGGTTTAGTGTTCGGCTTTCTGCCTCTCCCTTCTCTTTTTATCCCTTTAGTCCATCTGTTCGTTCGTTTTGGTAACGCAGTATAATTAATGTTAGGGTTAATTTAGGTCATTACGCAGTACGTCTCAATGCTTTTCCAAGAAATACAGCACACGTTTCATTGAAGAAGGCGGGTAATAATACAGTAAGCTTTACTATCAACGTGAAAGCGTTACAATTTGCAGACGAAGCAGAAAACAAGGGGGATTTCGAGTACATTCTTTGTGACAGCACTGTCATTTTCCCATTGCTCTTCTCTTTATTAATTTTATTTGTTAGGCTTTATATTTACCTAATAATTTATATATGTGGATTAGAATATTCCATGACAGAGGCGTCAACAATTCACTCCCTGTGGCAGTATCTGTTTGGGACTTAAAGCTGCTCACCTGTAGGAACATTTTCCGCATGCGCTGGCAACACACGAAGTCCCAGGTCATTCAGCAACAGATTTCTTATTTGTCACGAGTTCTTATTATACGCCACCATAATCTGATTACATTTAAAATTATGTCTAATTTACTGTATGAATGGTTTAGATTGTGTTTGTTTGCATGGTTGTTTTTTTAATTTATTAATTTTTAAATTTATTTTAATTAATTTTTTTCTCCTTTTTTTTAAACATACTTAAATTTGATTATGACTGGATGTTACAAATGTATGTTATTATTTTACCTTGATAATGTTGTTTGCTTAAATAATGCTCAAAATACATGTGCGATAAAGGATACGGTATGTAAGATGACAGAGAGAAGAAGGGCAGAATGTAAGACGGGCCTGCTTGCCCAATTCTTAACCCTTTGAAAATAAAGTTCGTTCGTTCGTTCGTTCTTCATCAGAAATTTCCCCCGTTAGACACGTTTTTCGACCCTTTTACATCCTTGACATTCTAGGGATGGGAATAAAGGCGTCATGACTCTCGGTTGTCATCTCTTGATATGTATTTTTTCCACCTGCACTGGGAATTCCACGCACTCCACCTTGGTTCCAATTTCCAAATTGGTTATCTCCTCCTGATGATAGCCAATTCTTCAACATGACGTATTAGTGCAATAGGCAATTATTGTATGTTATTAATTCCCATAACAAACTGCTGCTGTTCTGCAACCACTGTGGTGTATTTTCCACAATATCGCGAAGTCTTTTAAGTGCTCTAGTTCTTAATTTTTCTTTCAGGTCCAGAATATTTAATTAGATCGTATACTGCAGCCGCTACTGTACTTATTACTCCTACTTTTATAGCTTTGTCTTTCGTTGTCATACCCGGATGCACTTGTTCCCTGACTAGATGACCATATTTGGTCATTGTGAAAGAGTACTGCTCATCTGATCTTCTTCTTTCTTCTTGGCGCTCGTAAAGAAGCATGGCGCCAGCACTGTAGTTGTTCTTAGAGAACTTGCTGTAACTCACGCGCTCCTTACGGATCATGGAGTCAACATTCCAGCTTTGTCTCTAGAAAACCTTCACCAAGCATATGTAAGCAGCGGTAGTTTCTATGCCACTTAATTTTACATGATAGAGTTGCCAGCCGAATAAAACAGTATTGAAATG
Organism: Oreohelix idahoensis; assembly: GCA_024509875.1. Classification (NCBI taxonomy): domain Eukaryota; kingdom Metazoa; phylum Mollusca; class Gastropoda; order Stylommatophora; family Oreohelicidae; genus Oreohelix; species Oreohelix idahoensis. The sequence goes on from JAMPIV010018158.1 coordinate 47,454, forward strand.
CCTTGGTGAGCTTTTTAAATGCAACAACGTTAATTTACGGTATTGGAGCTGGAATCACTGAATTCATTAAAATGGTACGTTCACTTTAGTGATTATAATCTGCTGTGATGACATCAAGAACAATGCTACTGTGATAGTTGCAACCCAGGTTCAAAACTTGTGAAGGTTACGTTTTTGTACTGACCCTTGTCGTGCGCCCGTTCTTAATTAAACGATAATGATAGTGACCTATCTTTGTTCTTGTGTACGTCTGTCTGTTACGTTAGTTATTGGGCTTGTCTTGCTAATGTGACTGCTGAGTGATGCTTAAGGACTAGACAACATGATGACTGCAATTGCCAATCGACTCGTGGCTGACAAACAAAATTCCGTTATTGTTGTCCATAACATATTTACAGATGGCCATCTCCGTGCCTGATTATAAAGGTAATAAGAATACATATGACTTCTACGTTGACACTTTGACACTTCATATAGCATGTAATTCACTGGTCAGGAACTAGTTCATTAACGCTTGACCTCTGCTGACTACTGCAATACTGTCTATTCTATACTTGTTAGTGTGCTGGTCTCAATAGATTCAATTTGGCTTCGAAATATTAGCTGGGTCACCACCAGTGCTGAAAACGTATTCTTAGACACTAGAACTGATCTTTATAAAGTCTGCCCTATGCGTCTGACACTGGACCACTGCTTCTAAACACTTGTTCTTGACTATCTGCACTTGATTAACTATTCGAGAGTTTACCTACCAAGATTTCCTGAATGAACTGCTGGCGACATACTTGACACAGCTCGACATGGAAACTACTTGTCGTGAAAACATCTTTTGTCTGTCTTCCTTTCTGCAATGGAACTCATGACAAGAACCAGGCAAATGCCAGTGGACCAAGAGATGAGAAGAAGACGCTGGCGATGGATAGGACACACATTGAGGAAACCTGTTGACAGCATTACAAGGCGGTCTTTATTCCTGAATCCTCAGGGAAAGAGAGGCAGATGTAGACCAAAAACACACGAAGAGAACAGGTGGCAGAAGTGAAAATAATGAGCAATACATGTAAAGAACTTGAGTTGATGGCACGTGACAGTAGGACTCGGCATGTGTTTGTTGAAGGCCTATGCTCCTTGGGGAGAAAAAGGGAATTAAAAGATTGGTTGTTGCCACGATGTCTTTGTCGTGTTCAATCGTTGTGGTCCCCAGTCTTTCCTTTTGCTTCAATCTATTTGTGCTTTCCTCTTCTCATATCATCTTTACATAAAGTGGATTCCTTCCTTTTAATGTGAGTAATAAGTTTCTTTTGTGCAGTGACTTCCTTCTAGTGTGAGTCATAAGTTTCTTTTGTGCAGTGACTTCCTTCTAGTGTGAGTAATAAGTTTCTTTTGTGCAGTGACTTCCTTCTATTGTGAGTAATACGTTTCTTTTGTGCAGTGGCTTCCTTCTAGTGTGAGTAATAAGTTTCTTTTGTGCAGTGACTTCCTTCTAGTGTGAGTAATAAGTTTCTTTTGTGCAGTGGCTTCCTTCTAGTGAGAGTAATAAGTTTAGTTTGTACAGTGGCTTCCTTCTAGTGAGAGTAATAAGTTTAGTTTGTACAGTGGCTTCCTTCTAGTGTGAGTAATAAGTTTCTTTTGTGCAGTGACTTCCTTCTAGTGTGAGTAATAAGTTTCTTTTGTGCAGTGACTTCCTTCTAGTGTGAGTAATAAGTTTCTTTTGTACAGTAGCTTCCTTCTAGTGTGAGTAATAAGTTTCTTTTGTGCGGTGACTTCCTTCTAGTGTGAGTAATAAGTTTCTTTTGTGCAGTGACTTCCTTCTAGTGTGAGTAATTAGTTTCTTTTGGTTTCTTTTGTGCAGTGACTTCCTTCTACGTTTCTTTTGTGCAGTGACTTCCTTCTAGTGTGAGTAATAAGTTTCTTTTGTGCAGTGACTTCCTTCTAGTGTGAGTAATAAGTTTCTTTTGTGCAGTGACTTCCTTCTAGTGTGAGTAATAAGTTTCTTTTGTGCAGTGACTTCCTTCTATTGTGAGTAATAAAATTCTTTTGTGCAGTGACTTCCTTCTAGTGTGAGTAATAAGTTTCTTTTGTGCAGTGACTTCCTTCTAGTGTGAGTAATAAGTTTCTTTTGTGCAGTGACTTCCTTCTAGTGTGAGTAATAAGTTTCTTTTGTGCAGTGACTTCCTTCTATTGTGAGAAATACGTTTCTTTTGTGCAGTGACTTCCTTCTAGTGTGAGTAATAAGTTTCTTTTGTGCAGTGACTTCCTTCTATTGTGAGAAATACGTTTCTTTTGTGCGGTGACTTCCTTCTAGTGTGAGTAATAAGTTTCTTTTGTGCAGTGACTTTCTTCTATTGTGAGAAATACGTTTCTTTTGTACAGTGACTTCCTTCTAGTGTGAGCAATACGTTTCTTTTGTGCAGTGACTTCCTTCTAGTGTGAGTAATAAGTTTCTTTTGTGCGGTGACTTCCTTCTAGTGTGAGTAATAAGTTTCTTTTGTGCGGTGACTTCCTTCTATTGTGAGCAATACGTTTCTTTTGTGCGGTGACTTCCTTCTAGTGTGAGTAATAAGTTTCTTTTGTGCGGTGACTTACTTCTAGTGTGAGTAATAAGTTTCTTTTGTGCAGTGACTTCCTTCTAGTGTGAGTAATAAGTTTCTTTTGTGCAGTGACTTCCTTCTATTGTGAGAAATACGTTTCTTTTGTACAGTGACTTCCTTCTAGTGTGAGCAATACGTTTCTTTTGTGCAGTGACTTCCTTCTAGTGTGAGTAATAAGTTTCTTTTGTGCGGTGACTTCATTCTATTGTGAGCAATACTTTCTTTTGTGCGGTGACTTCCTTCTAGTGTGAGTAATAAGTTTCTTTTGTGCAGTGACTTCCTTCTAGTGTGAGTAATAAGTTTCTTTTGTGCAGTGACTTCCTTCTATTGTGAGAAATACGTTTCTTTTGTACAGTGACTTCCTTCTAGTGTGAGCAATACGTTTCTTTTGTCCGGTGACTTCCTTCTAGTGTGAGTAATAAGTTTCTTTTGTGCAGTGACTTCCTTCTAGTGTGAGTAATAAGTTTCTTTTGTGCAGTGACTTCCTTCTATTGTGAGAAATACGTTTCTTTTGTGCGGTGACTTCCTTCTAGTGTGAGTAATAAGTTTCTTTTGTGCGGTGACTTCCTTCTAGTGTGAGTAATAAGTTTCTTTTGTGCGGTGACTTCCTTCTAGTGTGAGTAATAAGTTTCTTTTGTGCGGTGACTTCCTTCTAGTGTGAGTAATAAGTTTCTTTTGTGCGGTGACTTCCTTCTAGTGTGGGTGATAAGTTTCTTTTGTGCGGTGACTTCCTTCTAGTGTAAGTAATAAGTTTCTTTTGTGCAGTGACTTCCTTCTAGTGTGAGTGATATGTTTCTTTTGCGCAGTGACTTCCTTCTAGTGTGAGTAATAAGTTTCTTTTTTGCAGTGGCTTTCTTCTAGTGTGAGTAATAAGTTTCTTTTGTGCAGTGGCTTCCTTCTAGTGTGAGTAATAAGTTTCTTTTGTGCAGTGACTTCCTTCTATTGTGAGAAATACGTTTCTTTTGTGCAGTGACTTCCTTCTAGTGTGAGTAATAAGTTTCTTGTGTGCAGTGACTTCCTTCTATTGTGAGAAATACGTTTCTTTTATGGGGTGAATTCCTTCTAGTGTGAGTAAAAAGTTTCTTTTGTGCAGTGACTTCCTTCTAGTGTGAGTAATACGTTTCTTTTGTGCAGTGACTTCCTTCTATTGTGAGAAATACGTTTCTTTTGTGCAGTGACTTCCTTCTAGTGTGAGTAATAAGTTTCTTTTGTGCAGTGACTTCCTTCTAGTGTGAGTAATAAGTTTCTTTTGTGCAGTGACTTCCTTCTATTGTGAGAAATACGTTTCTTTTGTACAGTGACTTCCTTCTAGTGTGAGCAATACGTTTCTTTTGAGCAGTGACTTCCTTCTAGTGTGAGTAATAAGTTTCTTTTGTGCGGTGACTTCCTTCTGGTGTGAGTAATAAGTTTCTTGTGTGCAGTGGCTTCCTTCTAATGTGAGTAATAATTTTCTTTTGTGCAGTGGCTTCCTTCTAGTGTGAGTAATAATTTTCTTTTGTGCAGTGGCTTCCTTCTAGTGTGAGTAATAAGTTTCATTTGCGCAATGGCTTCTTTCATAACATCCTGATTACTCTTCACAGCTGCCCGTCGTATTTTTGCCATTCTTCTATAAAACCAAATCTTTGGGGGCTCCACAGATATCACAGCTTGTCTGCCAATTGCGCATGACTCGCTTCCATATATCAGTATCAGGTCTATATAACATTGAAGAACTCTCGTTCTTACTTCCATTGTGTAAGATCTCTTTCATAATAAAAACTGTTACCTTGAACGCCAACAATTTTTGTGAATTGTGTCTGTATTGGTCCAGATATACGAGGGGAAGTCAGTAAGTAGGTTACAAATGGTTATGAAAAAATAAATAAATGAGATACGAACTTGAACACCATGTATTATTGCACTTACATTTCCCCTTTATTTCTCAACATAATCTCCACCAACATTGATACACTTATCCCATTGCTGTATTAGTGCTTCGAAACCTGCAGCATAGAAGTGAGTGCTCTGCTGTCTCACCCACATTCGCACCTCACGATCAACCTCTGCATCACCCGCGAAATGGTTAACGCCAAGGTGAGCTTTTAGTGGACCAAACAGGTGAAAATCACTCAGGGCTAAGTCGGGACTGTAAGGCGGATGTTCAAGAATTTGCCACCCTAGTTGTTCAATTTTCTATTGGGTTAATCGAGCTGTATGTGGTCTGGCATTGTCCTGATGGAGCAGGACTCCTCTAGTCAGTAGGCCTGGGCGTTTTCTTCGAATTGCATCCCGAAGCATCAACAGAACTTCATAGTACAATGCAGCATTCACATTCTCACCTTTCTTCTGGAAATGGGCTAACAGCACTCCGCGAGAATCCCAAAACACTGTAAGCATAACCTTCCCCGCTGATGGCGAAACCTTGAATTTCTTGGTTGAAGGTGAACAAGGATGTTTCCATTGCATTGAATTATGCTTTGATTCAGGTTGGTAGTGATGCACCCATGATTCATCCCCAGTAACAATCCTGTTCAGCATGTCTTCTCCTTCATCTGCGTACCGAGACAGATGTTCCAAGGACAGTCCCATTCGGTTCATTTTGTGTTCCTCAGTCAGTTGTCTGGGCATCCACCGTGAGCACACTTTCCGGAAATTCAAATGGTCATGCATTATGGTGTAGGCTAAGCCATGAGAACATCCTATTGTAGCTGCTACACTGTCTATCGTTATTCGCCTGTCAGCTCGAATCATCTCCTCCACCCGCCGCACACATTCTTCTGTCGCAAAAAAAAAAAAAAACGCACAACAGCGCGCTGTTCTTCATTTGTACACTCCACGAGCACGGTCACCATTTTTATCTGCTCTGCGCATGCGTATGCGACACCTAGCAGTCTGCTACCTAAGCTAATCATAAAGCTGGATGATACTGTCGCCTAATGACACCTTTAGAAACTACCAAATACCATTTTCGGCTTCCCCATATCAGTTTGTAACCTACTTACTGACTTCCCCTCGTATAATAAGAATGTGGGATTCCCAAAAAGACCAATACTAGAGATATCAATAGCAACATCTTTCATGCAGTATGCGGCATAAAAACATGACGTTTGTATTGGTATACAAAATTTGAAAAACATTATTATTACACAGATCGCATTCTAAGACGTTTACTTTGGCCAACATTGTATTAAAAACCTGGAAACGCCTAACATTTTTCAGTGAATGTTAGTTTTGTTTCGTTTGCTTGGTTTTTTTTTTTTAAAGAAATGGGAGAAGAACCGAATAGCATCAGTTGAGCTTTATTTGCCTCCACTCATCTACTCATCCACCCATCCACTCATCCACCATTTCGGCAAAATGTCTACCTGGTAAATCTACTTGTCGGTTATAATTAGGGTATTCGGTGTAATTTTTTTCTCATTCATTATTATTTTTTTTTAAAATCAGAATCGACATCATTGCACGCCGGGAAAACCCATAGGTGCTCAGTCTCCCTCAGCAAATGTCAAAGTATGAATGCTAATTGTTCCTGTTGCACGCTGGTTGTATACAAAGCGGATGCATCCTCGCATACGTCCATTTCTGCCGGTCTTACGTTTGATGCCAAATTCCATTTTATGATTTATTCAAATACATATTGTTATGTACAATTGATTGCTGTGAGGATGACTATTTACATCAGAGTTCGCTGTTTGCTTATTTCTTAACTATTTACACCATCCAACATTTTGTTGTTGGTAGTTTTCATATTTCTCGTGTCGTGAATGTTGGCGGTGATAGCCCTGTGTTATAATTAGAGTTGAGGGGGAGCGAATGAGCGAGAGAGAGAGAGAGAGAGAGAAAGTGAGAGTGAGAGAATGAACGAACGAACCTTATTTTCAAAGAGTTGAAAATCGGGCACGCAGGCCCGTCTGACATTCTGCCCTACCTTTCTCTCATCTTTTATACTCAGTCCATTTGTTGTCACATGCATTTTAAAAATATTAATGTTGATTTAAAATAAAATTTCTTGAACAGTACAGTAACAGTATAGATCCCCCTTGTGTGATCTAAGGGATGAGATCGGAGCACTGATGAAGTAGTCCTTGTGCAATGAAGATAGACCTTAAAACCAAACCAAACAGTATAGAATTAGAATAATAAGTATCTAATTATAATCAAGAAATACAATTTATTGAAAAGAGCAAACAAGCTTCAGAGAGAGAGAGAGAGAGAGAGAGAGAGAGAGAGAGAGAGAGAGAGAGAGAGAGAGAGAGAGAGAGAGAGAGAGAGAGAGAGAGAGAAATAGAGAGAGAGAGAGAGAGAGAGGGGGGAATATAGAGAGAGAGAGAGAAAGAAAGAGAGACGGATATAGAAAGAGAGAGATAAAGAGATTGCTTTATGTTCAAAGGTGATCCAAGTGTAGAACATACAGGTTTTTCCGACTGTAATCACCAACACAATTTATAAATTCTGGATGAGCTCGTCCAGGCATAAGCGTGACCAACACGCGCTTACAAAAGGAACAGAGAGACAGATGTAGAAAAGTTAATGTAATGTTACGGATGATTAACTACTGGGAAATGAGGATTCTACGAACTGAAAATACTGAAACTACGTTTTATATCCGCTTTGGCCGAGGATGGTGGAGTGTTAGTATTAAAATAATAGTTAGAGGGACTGACAGACAATGAGAGAAAATATAGAAAGTGAAAATAGAAAAGCTATTTTAATTTGAATTAAGACTTAAGTTTGGTTTGGTTTGGTTTTAAGGACAACTTCATCAGTGCTCCAATCTCTTTCATTAGATCACACAGGAGATTTCAGCACAGTGTATGAACCCTGTAGCACTTGCGAGGATCCCAGTGTGTGTATACTGAAATCGTACGTTCTATAAATATTTTTGTTGTGGGTAGGTTTCCTAATTTTTAAATTTTGCCAGGGCAGAGGCCGTATGGCCTATTGTTTACGATGCCCAACTGCCGAGGGATTTTTAACGCGCGCGACTTGCGCACGGGACCTCTTATTTATTCGCTCTCATCCGACAAAGCTAAGCATCCTATCTCACTACGCAGGAGATCTCACTACCCAGATCAGGGGAGAGTATGACACCATTAGGAACAACTGGTTCAGAAAAAATTTCCATCATTTATTTACCTTGTGTTGGGAGCGAACCTAGTACCTTCAGAATTAGAGGTGGATGCCATACCTCTAAGCCACTCCGACACTCCCTCCCCCCGGAGAAGTAAGTACCAGACAAGAGCTCCGTGTAGTCCCCGGGGGTTCTCAGAGGAGACAAACAAAGAATGGGACTACTGCTTCATCAAGCATGTCGTACCAGGCGACTATCATGGGGGTTGAGCAAAGTACTAGCAACCTCACCCTGTAAAATAAAGTGCTACATGAACCACACCAGCAAGAGAATACAAACGCATCGTTCCACACGGCTTGCCCTCGTGAAGTCCTCAGTGGTCTCTGAAGTGATAAATAAAAGAAATGGACTACCCCTGCCTCAGGCCACTCGTAGGAGTCAGTCTTACATAAGATTTTGCAAAAAGGGCTCATCACGTAACACAAATGGTTACAGAGACCACTACTACTACAGCCTTGTACATTCTTTATGGCAGTCTTCCGGAAATGGGACAGCCGCATTGGTGGCTTGTTGGTTGAAAATGAGTGAAAAAGTGAATGACGATAAATTGTCGTGAGTGCCATTCAAGAGTTGATCATCATCTTTATTATCATTATTATTTTTCTTTCGCCTTCCCCTTGAGGATGCAACAGCTGTGATGGCAGGCCCCCATTGATGACGTCTGCACACAAGTATCCGTGAATTTTTGCAGCGACGGTTTATGTAGATTTTTTTTCACATGATATCGTCAACCTGATACACAACCTCGTGTTGGTCAACTATTAGAACATGCCTGAAGGATAGATAGATAGATAGATAGATAGATAGATAGATAGATAGATAGATAGATAGATTAGAATAGATAGATAGATTAGATTAGATAGATTACATTAGATAGATAGATAGATAGATAGATAGATAGATTAGATAGATTAGATAGATAGATAGATAGATAGATAGATAGATAGATAGATAGATAGATAGATAGATAGATAGATAGATAGATAGATTAGATTAGATAGATAGATAGATAGATTAGATAGATTAGATAGATAGATAGATAGATAGATAGATAGATAGATAGATTAGATAGATAGATAGATAGATAGATAGATAGATAGATAGATAGATAGATAGATAGATAGATAGATAGATAGATAGATAGATAGATAGATAGATAGATAGATAGATAGATAGATAGATAGATAGATAGATAGATAGATAGATAGATAGATAGATAGATAGATATATAGATAGATAGATAGATAGATAGATAGATAGATAGATAGATAGATAGATAGATAGATAGATAGATAGATAGATAGATAGATAGATAGATAGATAGATAGATAGATAGGATAGATAGATAGATAGATAGATAGATAGATAGATAGATAGATAGATAGATAGATAGATAGATAGATAGATAGATAGATAGATAGATAGATAGATAGATAGATAGATAGATAGATAGATAGATAGATAGATAGATAGATAGATAGATAGATAGATAGATAGATAGATAGATAGATAGATAGATAGATAGATAGATAGATAGATAGATAGGTAGATAGGTAGATAGATAGATACATAGATACATAGATAAATAGATAGATAAATAGATAAATAGATAGATAGATAGATAGATAGATAGATAGATAGATAGATAGATAGATAGATAGATAGATAGATAGATAGATAGATAGATAGATAGATAGATAGATAGATAGATAGATAGATAGATAGATAGATAGATTAGATTAGATTAGATTAGATTAGATTAGATAGATAGATAGATAGATAGATAGATAGATAGATAGATAGATAGATAGATAGATAGATAGATAGATAGATAGATAGATAGATAGATAGATAGATAGATAGATAGATAGATAGATAGATAGATAAAGAAGGAAAGAGGACGGCAGATAGTGATGTGATAGTACAGAGAACTGGCGTTGTTAGTTTCGGCGCCAGGAGAACACCCCCCCCCCCCCCTTTCCCTCCCCAACAGCAAATAAAAACTGAAATAGCCTGCCTGTGGATCTAACAGACAAGTACACTTAATTCAATCGCCATAACAATAATAGCCAAACTGCACTTGGAGGAACGTCCCTATGGGCTCATACATATATCTGTCGTGTGGTGAGTATTGGGGCAACTACGACAGTAGTTTTTGCCAGGAATAGCCAATGAGATATTAGGTAGAAGGTCTGTATAAAATGGCTCGTTAAGAAAGAATAAAGACCTATTTGAGATAGGGACAAGAAGAAGGGAATGCGAATGCTTTCCACTGGACAGTGTTTTCTGGTTGATTATGGAAAGAGTTCTGTTTCCCCACGACCTTAGCTTCTGCCCTTAGATCCCGTAATGGAAAAAGCTCCCAACCTCATCTGAGTGTAGACATTTTCCTATATGTAAATATTTAACACTGACAGCACGAGTGATACATTAACAAACTAGATAATGATCAAACGATTATTGGGTTTATTAATTAAATATCTACACATATAGGGTTAGTAATTGTTAGAACGTGATGATGGTAGAAGACGATTCACACAAAACACACTGATGAGATATTAATATTGTAGTTAATTAAGTAGTAGTTAATTAAGAATGAGCTTGTGTAAAGCAAAATGATGATGGTGTGATATGATACGAGTTACCAAAATGGTGAGTAATCTGCACAGCTCATGTGTCTCTAAATGCTTCTTCAGGATAGGATGATTCGCATGTATGCAAAGAATGTCCCAAGTTGTTATGTGTTATGTCGAGTGGAGTATCTCTAAGTCAAGGTAGTTCTGATGAAAACTTGTGTCGTACTGAGAACGTTGACGATATACGAGGGGCGTTCAGAAAGTAATGCACCACATCGTTTTTCTCAGCTTCATATAATGCGCTTTAGAGTGTGTTGCACTTGGAAATATGAGATTCAACATTTGAGCTCTTTAGAACTTCAGATAGTCACGATTGCACTGCAACGGAATGAGTAATCAACTGTGCCCTAAACCGCTTGACTCCTGTAGTAAGCTTTAGCAATTTGCGTTATAAGCTAGTAGAATTGTGCGACGTAAGAAAAATGCTATTCAACAAGCTAAAGAAGGAAACCGATGTTGTGAACATTCACAAGATCTATGTGATGTGTCTATTCAAAGATTCTGCAGTAAGAGCGACAGAGAGTACAGTCAGTCGCTTGGTTTAGAGAATCAAAGAATCAGGAAGTGGAGCCTCGGAGCTGCTTGATCGGCCGCTCTGTGGACGTCCTGAGAGTGAACGCAAAAAAGAAGAGAAGCGCTGAAGTTTTATTTTCACTTAGTTCCCCCTAAAGTTTATCAAAGGCTATTTTACAACTTTTAGCACAAATTTAACCCCTTTAACTGCACAAAAACTCTGTTATGGAAATGCGGAATTATGTAATTTCTGATGGTTGTAATTTTGTATTGTTCTACGTGTTGCAAAATTGGCCTTACTTTTGCTGTTTGGACTTTATTTCTTTGGTAGTCCATATATGATCCATCAGTGTAAATGGAAGTTTCTCTCGCTGGAGCTTTGTCTTTTTAACCCTAAGATTGTGATAAACGAGCGCAAGCCGTATGCCAATCTTTTCCTACATCTCATAAATGAACCGATTGCAAAGGAAAGCTATTTCATCTGAATTGATTTGGACCGTTTAGAGAACCAATTTTGTTCTTTCATGGAGAAAACTTTTTGGTCCCTAAGATCATTTTTTTTACAGTGGACAAACCTGGGCACATGTCCTTTTGAAACCTGAGACAAATGACAGTCAATGGAGTGGCATCATCCGCAATCACCACGAAGAAAGAAATTCAAGACAATTCCTTCAGCTGGAAAGGTCATGATCACTGTCTTTTGGGACATTGAAGGTGTGAACATGTGGGACGAAAATGACTGATCTAATTTTGAGCAAGAATTCGCCAGATTTACATTAAGAAATTGAAAAAACGAAAACGAACTTTATTTTCAAAGGGCAGAGAATTGGGCACGCACAAGGAATCCGCTGACATTCTGCACTTTTCCTTCACGACAATGCGCGACCTCACACAAGTCTGGCAAACACGGGGAAGCAATCAAAATTTTGGGTTGGACTGTACTACCCCATCCACCCTTTAGTCCCGATTTGGCATACAACAACCTCTGATTAACGAAAATCTATTTGGTCCACTAATAAAGATGCAAATGGGACAAAAAAAAGATAAAAAATAAAATTTATGCAAAAAAAATACAAAAAGGTTAAAAATCGAATTTTTCATAAGGAATGCAGCGAAGAAAGGTGATTTGAGACATATTCAGATGGGGTGTTATCAAGAACGTGAAATATTCAAACGGTTCTTTACTGAAACATGCACTTGTTTTTTTTCCAGTGCTGGCTAAGGCGAAAGCCGTACAAGTTGATGGGGCTTATGTCTGAATAGCAGATACTGTTTACAATGATATTCATCAAGTATGAGGTGGGGTAAACAGTTACTTTCCATGCTGTTTTGAATCCCAAACTCAAGCAGAATCAGACTAGGTAGAAAGTTACGATAGACATATACGAAAGCATTACTTGCCAAGGTTGAAAAACAGTCCCCTCGTATTCTTATCATCTTGCTCATCCCTTACTGTTTGAGAACATTCTGTAGCGTCGATCAAAAAATTTTAATTAGTTGGCGTATGCAACATGTACAAGTTGAAGTAATCTCCGGAGGGTATTAACTTGGAAATCTTCATAAAATTGTTAGTGTTATTAAGAATATAATATTAAGAATAAGTATCTTATTGTAATCGAAAATAGATCATCAGAGCCTCATACTATATTAGATAAAAGTACAACACAATCTTTAGGGTGCATTAATGCACTTCATAAAGTATTTGAACAGTATACGATTGTTGAGTAAGACTGTGCTGTTTTTCTTGACTTGGGAAGATTGTTCCAAAGATGAGCGCTGAGTAACTTGAAATAGTCTTAAAAAGGTCTGAGCCTGGCTTGACTACCTGTGTAATTTGCTTTAAGCGCTGACTATTTTCATTGTTTTAAAAAGTACCAAAGATACTTTGGAGCACGTGACAAAAATTTGCTGAATAAATTTCCCTTTGTTAAATAGGAAGCGCTACCGATGGGGTAATATTTGGATAATTATAAAATGACTGCTGATTGGTCTTTTCGGCAACAAGGCGCATTGCGCGAGTGAAGCGAGTGGAGCCTTTTTGTGTTGGAGACAGAACAACCATCCCAGATTGTCACGAAACAATAGTCTAGATGCGTTTGTATATGAGATCTAGTAGAACATCTGCCTTTCATTTGAAATGTTTAATACCTAATTGGTAAACTTTTTGTGCTGTTTGCTTTGTGAGTTCAACATGAAAAGTTCCAACTTAGAAGAAGAAACAGTGACACTGAGTGTTTCATTTATTTTCACTTCCATGTTCCAATGAAGAGCTGAAAGTTTTATCAAGTTTTGTAGTTGTTCACTATTTTACAATCTTTTAGCTACAAATATTTAACCCATCTTCTACTGCTCCACTTAATAAGATTATGTGTATCGTTTTCTAAAGATTGTTCTAGTCTAATGCAACTTTTATCACTTGTATAGACAGTACAGTCATCGGCAAACAGGTCACATGATGAGTGTTTGAAGTATAGAGCAGAGGTGGCCAAACTACGGCCCGCGGGCCAGATCCGGCCCGCCAACCAGTTTTGACCGGCCCGCCAACCTGTTTTGGCAGGCGTCTTATTGTTGATTGAAAATTACTGTATACTCCGACCACTGTGCTAAAAAAAATATTACAAAATAGAACGCACAGGCACCAGAAACAAAACCAAAAAGACCCAAAATGTACGATTAACATCTCCCCACCTCCCAAAACACCACCAACTCTCTCTCTCTCTCTCTCTCTCTCCCTCTCTCTCTCTATCATACCAATTGAGCTCTACTAGATAGTGCCGACAAAACGGAAATGATAACGTCAAATCTCTGATCGTGCACGTGGACAGGCGAAGACAGTATCGGTACCTACTTTGATAATGAGAAACTGAAAGAAATGACAGATCTTTTCTGCGGTCGGAAGTCTCTGAGATCCAATGATGCTGCTTTGTCTTTAGCATCGGTATGGGTAATTGATCGTGGGAGTGGGGGTGGATGGTAGGTACATTTCTATAGGAAGGAGTTGAGATGCACAGTTGGTCTTGTGAAGTGTGTTAAGTATAAATCAGCCAGTGACACTTTTGGGCTCGTATCTGTTGTGCACGTTTTCATGTATAAGAGTTTGCATTTGTAAAAATGTTTTATAAGTATAGAAAAGTGGACAGTGAAAATCGCGCATTTAAACCAGAATGGAAGTTCGATTATTTGTTCATTCTCAATAAGAATAATAAACCTCAGTGCTTAGTTTGCGCCCAAGTGTTAGCCGTAGTGAAGGAATATAACTTGAAACGTCACTATATCACAAATCATCAGAAAAACAACGACGAGCATAGCAGCGAGTCGAGAAAGCTTGTGATTGAACAACTCAAGAAAAAAATTGATTCAGCAAAAGAGTATATTTAGTCATGTAAATAAGATTCAGGAATCATCACTTATGGCGTCCTATGTGATTAGTTATGAGCTTGCAAAAGCAAAAAAAAAGCCGTTTACTGATGGAGAGTTTGTGAATAAGTGTGCAGTTCAAATGGCAGAAGCGTTCAGTGAAGAAAAAGTAGTAAAAGAATTTCAAAATGTACCTCTTTCAAAACAAACCGTAGCTAGGAGAACAGATGATATTAGTTTGCATTTGTCCCAGAACTTGAAATCTTTAATTGAAAATTGTCCATACTTTTCAAATTGATGAAAGTAAAAACATCACAGACACTAGCCAGCTTGATTATTTTTGTTAAAGTGATCCAGGAAGACTTTACTGTTTCTGAAGAATTACTGAAAGTTTGCTATTTGCATGGTACAAGTAAAGGGGATGACATATTTTCTGCAGTTCAAAATGCCATGGAAGAATATGGTGGGTTTGAAAAATTGTCTGCTGTGTGTACCGATGGTTGCAAGGCTATGGTTGGGAAAAATACTGGTTTTGTTGGACTTTTGAAGCAAAATAAAATTGACGTACCTACATTACATTGCATAGTTCACCATGGGGCCCTTTGTGCAAAATCCATAAACCTAAATGACACTATGGCTACTGTAGTGAAAATAACGAATTTGATCAGAGGAGGACACAGCTCTCTAACTCACAGGAAGTTCCTTGCATTTTTATAAAAAGTGGATTATGTTTACGGTGATCTCCTGCTTCATGCTGAGGTGAGATGGCTTAGTCGAGGAAAATGTTGAATAAGATTTTGTGAACTGAAGGATGAAATATTTGACTTCCTGCGAGACAACTTACCATGTTCAATTGATCTTTAAAATGAACTCAAAGATATTCATTTCATTCAGCACTTGGCATTTCTCACAGATATAACACAACATATAAATGTACTGAATTTGCAGTTACAATGAAACAGGCAAACAATTTTTCAAATGATGGGCTATGTTGATGGCTTCAAAAAGAAACTGAGCCTGTTTCATTTTCCTTGTTGTAAACATCTATCTGAGAAAGAGGGTGTTAACTTCAGAAGGTACACAGATGACATTGAACAGTTGATTTCTGAGTTTGATCGTCGATTTCAAGATTTTGAGATGATCCGTCCACAAATGGAACTTTTTAACAACCCATTCAAGTGCACAGTGGAGTCTCAGCCAGCAGAACTGCAATTACAGTTATGTGAACTCCAATGTGACCCATTCATCAACACAACAGAAGCAACTGGAGCTGATTTGTGGAAATTACTACCAAAGGAACGTTACCCACTTCTGAGAAAATGGGCCCTAAAAGTGTGCTCTATATTTGGTAGCACATATCTTTGTGAGACAACATTTTCTGTCACGAAGCTTATCAAATCCAAGACCAGAAACAGATTAACTGACTCTATATTATCCCATGTTCTCAGAATTGCTACGTCACAAATGGAAGTAGACTTCAAATCACTGGTGAAAAGTTTTGATAAGCCACACTCTTGACAATGAAATAACACACAAATATATGTTTGAAATAAATAATTACCTGTCATATTACAAATTACAAAACAAATTAAAACAACATATTCATTATATTTCTTTGTTACAGTAATTTCAGTCCGAAGACTGGTATACCTGTCTTGGCAGATGTGCAGTACAGTACTGTAGTTTGCCGATGCTCTCTGTACGTGGTTCATTATATATGTAAAACTAAATCTCAGAACGTTATTTTTTAAGGATTTTATAGGTCTGGCCCTCTGGTGTTACCCTTTACCATAATCTGGCCCTCGGCCAACCTTAGCTTGGCCACCACTGGTATAGAGGAAGATCATTAATGTATACGGTAAAGAGAACAAGGCCGAGAATAGAGCCCTGAGGAACACCTGTATTGACAACGGTTGGGTTCGACAAGGAATTATTGTAAGAGACTATTTGTTGTCTGTCTGACAGGAACGATTTAATTAACTTTACCAGCTTAATATTTGCTTTCATTGTTTCTAATTTTCTGATTAAAATAAAGTGATCTATCATATCAAATGCTTTTTTTAAGTCTACAAATATTGCTCCACATATATTATCGTTATTGATGTTTAGGTGCCAATTGTCTATCATCTTTGTTAAGACTGTGTGGCATGAATGCTTTGGTCTAAACCCCGACTGACTGCCGATTAGCAGGTCATTATTGACTAGGTGTTGTAGTGTTGTTTTGTGGATGTGTTTTTCCAGTGGTTTGGACAGCGACGATATAAAAGAAATGGGCCTATAGTTACTATAGGAGATGGCGGTAGACCTACCTGGACGGGGGGCATATCCAGAGAGTATCAGAAAATCGCGGAGACGGCCGGATATAGTGCTTCATTCTTCAGCAACGCTTCAGGTCATACTGATTGAACTGACCGTGCCATTTGAATCCAGATTAGACGAGCAACATTCATTCAAAGCGGCCAAGTATAGCGATCTAGCCGCGGATCTGAGACACGATGGATTCAGTGCAAGGGTCATGGCGGTTGAAGTGGGCGCAAGAGGGCTTGTGGCTGCATCAATGTATGATTTATTGAAACTGTTGGGGTTGAAGGGACAGTCTAGAACAAGGGCACTGAAGAGGCTTAGCGAAACTGCCGAAAAGGCATCAGGCTGGCTGTGGAACAACCGCAGTGGGCAATGGAGATCGTGACGGTAAACGCTGCGGTACAGAAAACACCAAAATTTTTCTAAGTCCACAGCGCTGAGTTTATATGGTGTACTAGTGAGGGGGGCTGCGACTCTGGGGCAACAGGCGATGTATACTATAGGGAGTGTGTCAGGTACAGAATTTCAGTGGCGTGCGGCGCGCAGTGGCTAAGGTTCGTCGGCTGCGCGCTCGTGTCTCAGTGTGTGTCCTTAGTTGTGAAGGGCGACGGAACGAACGGAATAATTTGTCTTTTCTTTGTTACTTTCACAATTGCCCCCACGGCTGACGTTGTGGATTAAAAGTTGCTACCGTAAGTGAAATGGGTTCATTTTCGATACAAGACAACAGGAAGCTGAGACGCTTGGGAGTCATGACCCAAGTGGGCCCGCCCCCCTTAGAGTGTAAAGGAGTAATCGGGCCGAAACACTTGTCAGATGGGGGGACTTCTTCTGATGATCAGATTGCTTCCTGTTGTATCGCTCTGTAAAGTGTTTCCTATCATCTCAGATGAACCTGGTTTGAGAAGTGGGTATACTTTAGCGCTTTTAAAAACAGATGGAAAGTATCTCCTTGCGATACATTGATTATATACGTATGTCAGTGAAACACTAATGGCTGGTGCGGCAAAGCGCAGTATTCGATTACTGATTCCATCAAGTCGTGATGAGTTATTATCTTTAAGGCCAGTAATATAGTTATAAACTTCGTTAACTGCTATAAAAGGGATGTCGGGTGGAATTGTGTTAGTACATTTGTTCTCGCAGAACGTTAATAATTTGCTTAAGTCACAAGGGAGATACGGAATGGTGGATTTTATATTGTTGATGTCTGCCTGAAAATTATTGCTGTAGTCTGTACAAGTAAGTGGCGTATTGGGAGTATGTGGGTCTGGAAAATTTCGTTTGTTCACTAAAGTGTTGATTACCTTCCATATCTCTTTACTGTTTGTTTTGCTCTGAACAACATTTCTAAAGTAGTTTTTCTTTTCTCTGCGAATTAAGTATTGTACTTTATTTCTTACTGTCCGATATGTAGTGATATCCTTATTTTTATGCGCTCGATCTCTTTGCCTCATAGCGTCAAGAACTTCTTGTGTGATCCATGGAGATTTAATTTGCCTTTTCACGCGAATTTCTTTAGTAGGCGCATGCTTATTAAAAATACTATAAAATATCATTGTCCAATATGCGATGGCGTCATCAGAATCAGGAATTTGAAAAACGTTGGCGAGAGGCGCAGTTCGCAAATCATTCAAAAATAATTCACGGTTGAATGTGTTTATTTTTTGGAGATTTGTACCCATTTTTTGCCCAAGTGAAACATATGGGATAATGGTCACTCATAGCAATAGTAGGGATGGAACATTCTACAATGTTTTCTGGACAGGTTACATAGATGTGATCGATCAGTGTGGATGACGTTTTCGTTACTCTGGTAGGTTTGTTGAAAGAAGGAAAAGGTAGTCCCATAGCAGAACTGTCGTAGGTGGAGTGAAGTGTTAGAGACTTCACCATACTAGGTCCAGCATCAAGAGGTGGAGGTGACCAGCTACATTCCTCGCTGCCTTTTCCTACCGTAACTCAAGAGCAGTCAGACATCAATTTACAGCTGACTAGACTGGAGCGTGACGCCACCTTGTTTTGAACCTAACACTTTTGTCGCGCGAACTCAGAGCTCTAACCATTCTGCCAACCAGACGCTCTAGTAACCTTAATTACGGTAAATAATACACGAAAATAATTAACTAGTAAGAACACAAAAGAACAAAACCGAAGGAAGGCATTAAGTCATACAAATATAAAAGAAACGGTAGGCTCGGAAAGGAACGGCGAGATAGAATCGTCAAAAGTCACGGCCAACTAAGCGTTACAAAGAAATATGTCTCATCAGGGATGGTCATCATTCTCATGGCACTATATGCAACTATGGAATGAAGTTCGCGGAAACGACCCAGATATCTATAGACTCAGTCAACTATATAATTTTCCGATTAGCAAGTATAAACCATATAACACGAAACGTCCAACATAATTATGTCCAGTAAATATAAGAGGAAGGGAAACAACAAAAAAATAGCATTGGTTTGTTTAAGTTACAAATGTGTAAATACACAAATTTAAATTAAAAAAAACCCAGAGAAACCCAATACCAGTGGGTCTTATATAGTAAATGATTAAACAAATATCCATCAAACATTTCAAACAAATGTTTTATTAGCGCAAGAAGGAAGCGAGGCTCTAAACAGAGTCATATTTTCCACATTTTAATTGGTGAAAGCGAGCTTCGAATATTTCCATTTTCTTTCTCATCTATTTGAGTTCGTTTGTCTCTGACGAAGGTCTTGTGGCCGTAACATAGGTATATTTTTTATGTGGGTCCTAGTATCGCCAAATCCCATCCTCTAAACATGAAATGACACCAAAGATGTTGACGAAACTCAAAATTCGTTACGTTATTAAAAAAAAAAAAAAAAAGAACTAGACAAGCGCCGGTGGAAAAAGAAAGGAGAAGAAGGCACTGGAGATGATAGGACACACATTAAGAAAACCTGTTGATAGCATTACAAGACAATCCTTGTTCTGGAAGTCCCATGGTAAGAGAGGTAAAGGAAGACGAAAGAACACATAGAAAAGAGAAGTGGAGAAAGACATGAAACAATGAAGAAGGCATGGAAAGAACTTGAGATGATGGCACACGACAAGAAGACTTGGCATAAGTTTGTTGATGGCTCCTTGAGGAGTTGAAAGGTGAAAGAGAGAGGGTTTTTAATTTGTGCAACGAGTAACAACATCAGCTTTGAACATCAACAGCAACAAATGTGGTAACTGTTACAAAATTAATTCAAGTTGACGACGGTTCCACGTGAATTACTGGCACACTTTGTACCACAAGCAGCTTCTGATACTACATATCATTCAATACCCTTTAGCTCCCCGAGGAGCATAGGCCTTCAACAAACACATGCCAAGTCTTCCTGTCCTGTGCCATCCGCTCAAGTTCTTTCCATGTTTTCCTTATCATTTTCACCTCTGTATCCAGTTCTCTTCTCCATGTGTTTTTTGGTCTACCCCTGCCTCTCTTTCCCTGTGGATTCCAGAACAAGGACTGCTTTGTAATGCTATCAACAGGTCTCCTCAATGTGTGTCCTATCCATCACCAGCATCTTCTTCTCAGCTCTTGTTCCACTGGCACTTGTCTGGTTCTTGTCATCAATTCCACATTTGTGACTTTTTCATACCATTTCAGTCCTTCTATTCTACGCAAGCACCCGTTTATAAAAGTTTGTAGCTTTTTGGTTGTTTTTTTGTTGCTCTCCATGTCTCAGAGCCTTACAATAGGACTGACTTGACATTTGAGTTGAAGATTCTTATTTTCATGATGGACTTGATTTATCTTGTTCTCCATATGTTTCCCAATGCAATGAAAGCTCCTCTTGCTTTCAGTATTCTTATTTTGATATCATTGTCTGTCCCTCCAACTCTATCTATATTACTGCCAAGATATTGTGTACGATTCTACATCCTTTAGTGGTGTTTCTTCGTTCAACCTTGTTATCATTTCTTGCATTTATTCTCATAATCTTTGTCTTTTCGCTGTGTATTTTCAGGTCCATAGGGACCTCTCATCGAGAATTTTCATTTTCTCTTACATCTGATTATGGTTATTGTCATAAAATTAACCATGATACAACGTTAAAATATCTCCAATGATACAACGTAGGGATAAAAACTAATGCGTAAGCTAATAGAATACATGATCGCCCACGCCGCGGGTCATCACCCGCCATGGAAATTAAATTGTTGGACGTGAAGGCAAAACGTTACCCTTGGAACGGGATGAGAACGGAGATCAAAGGGAAAAAAATATGACTGAACGCGTGCTTGAAACTAGCAAGGCTAAAAGACGCAATTGGTGGGGAAAGGAGGAAAAGTCACGTCCCCAAGTTGACACAAGGTAAAGAAATCGACAAAAGGGACCTTAGCTATTATACGCAACAGTCATTTCTTGGACGCTTTTGCGATAACTTAGTCCTTTATTTGAATTCAGCAAACGCAGTATGATGCATAGAAATATTTCGAAAAACCAACTAACCTTGAAAAGTAACTTTTTCTTAATAATAATGTTAGGAATAT
The DNA here is from genome assembly GCA_024509875.1 of Oreohelix idahoensis. Lineage (NCBI taxonomy): Eukaryota > Metazoa > Mollusca > Gastropoda > Stylommatophora > Oreohelicidae > Oreohelix > Oreohelix idahoensis. Next base: position 68,480 of record JAMPIV010018158.1, read on the forward strand.
AAAACCTAGCTGGCCGGATGGCCCATCTTGAGCAGTGAAATAATATGCTTTCATTTATACAGACGGATAGATAATAAGAAAGATATTGACAAAAGACTGTGTTGTTCATATCAGCGAGCGTCTGCATTGAAACAAAAAATGTCCCAAATTTTCAAAAACTGTAGCCTTGAGACTCAAGTGCTAAAATCTAGTTGGAATGAAAGAGACGGGATGGGATGGTGAACTGTGGCTAAAAATAACTTTAAAGGCAAAATTGTGTAGGGGAAGGCGGAGTTGGTTCAAAAAAACAAGTGTGTTTTTTTTTGTGAAACGCAAGTAGAGACAGACGGACCAACAGACAATAATGCATACTTGACTGAGGTATGACTGAAATGACTTTTTGGTAGGAGGTTTGAATTTGAAAAGAAAAAGGCGGTGATTGGCCATAGATGAATATATTATCGGCGCTTAGACGCGCATTTTTGCCATTCGTCATAAGTTGTCCTAGTAGACACAGTGAATTATTTAGTGGTGTAATTCCCAGAAGCTAATTGAAATATTTAGAGGGACGCCATACTAAAGCCAGCAGCTCAGCTGAGTTTTGCTAGCAATTAACTGTGTTCTATATTCATAATTCTGGTAAGACTGAAAGTATTTCTTTGTATATTTTAATATTTGTTTAATGTTTCGAGTGATTTGATACTGCCATATCAAAATATATACCTTACAACAAGTAAGGATTCGCTCTAGACCCCCCGCCCCAGTTCAGGGTCTAGAGACAAATAAAATACATAAACTCCAGCAAGGATTATGAAAGACAGATCAAGTGTTGAGATCAGTGGAACATATCACCTATCCTATTCTATGGCAGGAAGCTAATGAACATATTTCAGAATATGTAGTCTGGGAGAACTTATCCTATGTAAAACCAAATTGATAAGATGTGTTGTATGGTCAAAGAGATCTGACCCGTCTATGTGGTGTTGTTGTTGTGTAACTCATGTCTGTTGTTTTTCTGCTGTCTGGTGTTCTACTTCTTTATTTCCTGCGAGTGCCTGATAACATACCTTTATATTTGTTTCATATTAATTTACTGTTTACAGGCCTCGGGTTTCCCTCCTTTATGTGTAATAAATGTTGTTGTTGTGTGTAGTGTTGTGTCCAGAAATGGTTTAGAGGATGGAATTCTGACACATGACCAATACTTTATTGCAGAACTGTGAGTTTTTATTTGGCACCAATGTGGTGTCAAATGAGGTGTTGAATATTACAAGAGTGGACCCGTGCAGTTTATATTTTGGCAGAGCAGCCTGATATTGCCCCCAAGCACGGAGAGGTGGGGCCACCTGATTCCAGCACCAGATTACTCATTCAAGATACGTGAGCGTCTGGACTGCTGAATACTCACCAACTTAATTTCTAACACACCAATTATAATATCATCAATAAATGGACAATGTGTAGTCGCCATAGACAGGGAGTGATGAGGCCACCCCAACAGCACATCCATTAAACGTTCTCCCAGAAAAATTACAACCATAAACAGTAGTAATATTACTTATCTTGGAAAAAAACATATCATACAACTCCTTTCATTTATTATGCCATATATTCTGCATTTCATTAATAATTGCAAAACCTTTCATATGTTCTGACCAAAATAAAACCTTGGTTCAGAACAAATAAACTTTAAGAAAATTTATTATCAAAAATTTTACCCAGCTTGAGTTAGTTCAGTGTGTCATAACATTTTATTAATATTATTAAACTTATTAAATATCTGTGTGTGTGTATGTAAACTACCACAACACATTACATCTGCAACATCCAGATCATCAAGATGTTTAGTCAGATTCTGTTGTGTGATGTTGATGTTTTCAAAACCCAATCTATTGCTACTAAGTAAAGAAATGGAGACAAGAGGCATCCCTGTCTCACTCCCGTTCTAATCTTAAACGGTTTTGTAAGTTGTCCTTCATGAAGAACTCTGCATGTCATGTCTTCATAGGTCTTCCTTATTAAGTTAATGATCTTCATAGGAACTCCATAATGCCTCATCAATTTCCAAAGTGATTCTCTTGGAAAAGGCATTTTACAGTGTAGACAGAGAATCACTTTTATATTACAAAGTTGAATCATAAAATATCTCACTACATAGTCCAGGTACCCGTGTGTTACCGGCGCCAAAAGGGGAGCAATAGTACCCCTGTTCCGTACTATGCATCTCGTAAAAATCGACTAAGGAGGGTTGGACATGGGATCGGTTACTCCATCCTTCTTAAAACAAGTGTTAAACCAAAAACTTGATCAAACATGAACAGGTCAAATAAAGAAAATAAAATTCAGCCAACCAATACAGGAGAAAGTCCTCAAGTAGGGAGGCGCATGATGCAACACACAGAAAGCCGAATGGAATCTGTGTAGCTGACTAACCTTCTTTCTTCTATGAGAACCTCCTAGACACCCGAAATGTTCGAACATTGAGCGAACAAGGGAAGACAGTACAGGCAATACATGGAGATGAGAACTGGAGAACTTAAGTGAAAATTATGAGAAAAACGTGGAAAGAACTTGAGCTCATGGCACGTGACAGGAGGACATGGCACGTGTTTGTTGAAGGCCTATGCTCCTTGGGGAGCTAGAGAGGATTGATTGATTGACATAGTCCAGGGTCTCCATTAAATCAAGATTCATAAATTGGTGCCTGTTATCATCAGCAAATCAATACTTTGGAAGCCTCATATTTAATACATATCCAAAAACGCATCATAGAAGTATTTCTGTTCATAGTACTTTTTCGCTGTCCAGCAACTATCATTTCATATACATCACTATCCGAAGGCACGCATGTCCAATCTGTACAACATTTACAATCCAAATCATTTCTCTGTCTGTCTGTAATGTCGACAATACGTCACATATCAACCAGCGTAAATTAATTTTATTCTAGTTGCATGTCGACGCACAAAGCAAAATGTTCTGGACACGTATCCCGTTGTGCGCACTAGAATGCAACTACACAGTTCTCCAAAGTTGGTAGAGAGTTGACGTAAGTGCTCACTTCGAATTTATGAATATAAAATGGAAATTGTGGACGGTCAAACTGGATTTGTAGTTTTACGCTTGATTTTGGAATGAGCTTAGTTATGAATTTGAAATCAGTGTGTGTGGAATATTGACTTACGTAGTCTGACTGTCACTTCTTTATGAGCTGCAAATGAACTTGTATGAAAAGTCTGACCTTGTCAATTTGACTTTTTTGTGTTTGTTTGCTTGTTTGTTTATTTGTTTGTTTTTTGTTTGTTTTTTGTTTTTTGAGTTACGCAGAATCGAAATCACAACATTAAGAATTATCCTTACCATCCGTGTGTCGCTTCTGTTGCATCTGTTCCCATCAAAGTTGTAATCTTTATAATGGCGTTTTTTTTTAAATCGCTGAACTGAATTAAAACTACGCGCAAATTGTTTCCATCCTTCATAAAGGCGGACGTTTGATCCTTGACATAATTTTTTTTTTTTTTTTTAAATTCCCCTGTTTACATTTCAGTGAGCGTGAATAAGTATCTTATATTTATATTTAGCGGTAGACAATGAAGGGAGATCATTAAATTTGCAGTAATTGGCCGATTTTATCGCACAAGTCGTTACTCCTTTAAATAACTCAGAGACGGAGTAATAGCAATTTTTTATTAGAAAATTTTTTAAAATTGTTTTATTTTGTTTAAATAAGTACCAAGTCAAAAATCAGTCCATTCGCTTTTTTTTTCGCTTCTTCCTAAGACACCTATTGTAAAATGTATCCATGACAACTTTACAAATCGGTGACTTACTCATAAGTCTGCAACCAGACGATACGTCAGGGCCTCAAAACCCAGCCCCTAAAGACCCGAGTGGAGCAGTCCTAACTACGATGGTTTTGCCATGTCTGCAGAATGGAAGATCAGCTACCACGACAAGTATGGGATACTAAGAGCCAGGGATCCAGGCCTCCAGGACAACCCAGAGTTCGCTGGAAGGACATTAGACAATCCATAAAGAACCAGGCCAAAAGAAAGACAGCTGATAGGATAGTATGGCGTTCTCTCTGGCAAACCTCTACACCCCAGGGTATAAGAGGAACGACTACGTAAGTAATTAAGACTTACTCGTTATTATTAAGTGTAAAAAATGTCAAAATTAATGAAATCGCGCAATTCACTTCAGCGTGAGTTTTTCTAACAGTTGCTACAGTTGGCTTAAGTTTGATGTTTCGATGTTGACATCTGAAGTTCTCACTTGTATTAGATAGTTACTTCACCAATGTCTTAAAGAAATCGTCATCTGGGGCGGTATGGAACACGCACTAAGACATATGATGTACAACATAACCTGTCACACACAGATATTGAAAATTTACGTTCAGGGTAACAACAAAGACAAATGACCATATGGAAAAGAGTCATGGGAGGTAAATCTCTACTGTAACTGGAAAGAGTATGGGAGGTAAATCTCTACTGTAACTGGAAAGAGTCAGAGACAAGTAGAATGGACTCGTGTTGTTCGTTTACTGTGGTGACGCGTGCTCCGTTCAACCTACACAAAACATTCGTCGGTTATGTTACGGCGTATGTCTGATTATAAAAAATCACGAGATCAGGTAATATAGACACCCAAAAAACAAAGACCTATTATTTTTGGACAGACAACACAGTAAAATATATTGCAAGTGATTGGACATTTAAAAATAAACAAAAAAGTAGTCCTATAGAAGATGCGGCCACAAGGGAGTGAAGCGTTAGAGATTTCACGCGACACACCTCATTATTAAAAAACTTACCCGGTTATGACCAAACCACAACTTATTTCAATGGTAAACAAGTAGAGGAAAAATAAACCAGACTTAGGAATCAACTTTTCCTAGTGTTGCCAATTTTTTTTAATTTTTATAGGAGTTTCGTTTTAGCGAGTTGCGCGCCCCATTACACCTAGATTCCAGGTCCGTCTGTTATATTAGGACGCATATCCAAATATAAAAGACCTTGAGGTCTCAGGGATGTAAGGTTTTTTTACACCTACTTTGCAGACCTTAGCTCGGCAGCGTTGGCGTAGCTGGTGAGTCATTTTTATGGCTTTAGGCTAGCTGATAGATAATGCTAGTTTTCCTCAGGATTTAGTACTATCAACCCTGATCGGGTTAGCAGTGAACAGAGTTCACTTATTTTTGGATGGTAAATACGCTCTGATATAACCAAATAGGTTGAAAGGAACTCGCCTCGCAACAAGAAGGCAAAAACCGAATCAAAAAAAAAAAAAGGATGTAAGGTTGTTGAATCTTTGTTACCAAATGTGCTACACAAGCAGAACGTAAGTCTTCCATACATTTTGTTGTAAACAATAAAAGGGGATGGCCAATTAATATTAACCACTAATCGTCATTTTCGTCATATCTTATACATATATTCATTCATCATAACCCTCCACTCCTAAAGGAGCATAGGCCTTCAACAAACACATGCCAAGTCCTCCTGTCACGTGCCATCATCTCAAGTTCTTTCCACGTTCTCCTCATCATTTTCACCTCTGCTTCCAGCTCTCTTCTTCATGTGCTTCTTGTTCTACCTCTGCCTCTCTTGACTTGGGGGTTCCAGAAAAAGTACTGCCTTGTAATGTTATCAACAGGTTTCCTCAGTGTGTGTCCTATCCATCGCCATCGTCTTCTTCTCATCTCTTGTTCCACTGGCACTTGTCTAGTTCTTGTCATCAGTTCCACGTTGGTAACCTTGTCATACCATTTTAATCCCTCTATTCTACGCAAGCACCCATTTATGAAAGTCTGTAGCTTTTTGGATGTTGTCTTTGCTGATCTCTCATGTCTCAGATCCATACAATAGGACTGACTTCTTATTTTCGTGTTGGATCCGATTTCTCTTGTTCTCCATATATTTCCCAATGCTATATATATATATATATATATATATATATATATATATATATATATATATATATATATATATATATAGATATACACCCACAAATATATATTATATTTATATATATATATATATATATATATATATATATATAATATATAATATTCTTAGCGATGTGATGAATTACTGATTAATAATAATTGACCGTTCAAATTTATTATATGGAATAGAATGTCTCAAAATTGTATTTTTTGTTTTCCTTTTTGTAATTTAATTTTAATACAATAATAGAAGTAAAACACTACAACTAGTTTTAATTTTCTACTTGTTTTAGAATTTTTAGTCATAACTAAAATTAATTAGTGTGAACGATTGTCACTTCTGCTCAGTAAAATTCATCTTTGAATAAAATATAATTTGATAAGTTTAAACACCCTAACTTAAAGCTTACAGGAAAATGGTCATAGCTGTGTTTAAAACAACAACTCGCAGGCCTAGTTGTTTGATAAAACGCTTTGATTTAATCGTCACACCATCATTCACTGTCCTATGCCTGCTCCGTCAAATACAAAAAAAAAAAAAAAAAAAAAAAAAATTTTGCTCACAAATTACTTTTCCCCTTACTTTACAACTCCGCCTTTAATGGAGTTATTACCCCTTTTTCTTACATTGATTTAGTTATTTTAAAAAATCGCCCAGGTAGTTGCAGGTGAAAAGTTGACAGATTAAAATGTACCAAGAATGCTTGCGGCTGCATGCAAAGTTTCAGCTCTAAACGATGAGTAATTATATATATATATATTAAAAGTGAACATTTTAGAGTTACTGTATAATAAAACTAACAAGTTATCACATTTTTTTCCAAAATTCGTTATTTTGTTTTCTAATTGGGTAAAAATGTGAGTAAATCAGGAGCGGTGCGCCCTTATCATTCTGATAAATCGTCCCTCCCTTGGACAATTCCTAGATCCGCCAGTGCCTGAGATGCGCTGACGTTACAGTCTTAATGACAAACACGTTAAAAAGAGTTACAGGACATAATTGTTATAATTGTGAAAGAAGGTTAAAATAAAGACCTTAGCCTTGGCAGGAAAAAGACAATTGAGATTGTTCTGAAACAGGTCTTACAATTAAAATACCTCGGCACATTAATAATATCACATTCAAAATGCATCTCAGAGGTGAAGGAGCAGAATAGCCAAGGAAAAACCATCGGTCCATGAAATGAAAGGTATCTTCTGCAACGATATTGAAAGTAAATAATAAGGGAAACATCAGTCCTGTGAACAGTAAACAAATAAGTAAATAAATAAATGTAGGTAATTAGCAGGCAATCATTGGACATTAAGGAGGACATCAGATATCGTTTAAAAAAAAAAAAAGTCTTGTTTTGGCGAGGCGCGTCCAGTTCAACCTAGTCGGTTATATTGGGGCACATGTCCAAATATCACAGACCTTTAGGTCTGGTGATTACCAGACATCAGAAAAGAGATATAAGTAATAGACTTACGGGTGCAAAATAGGCTGCTCATCCTTTCACGATTTACTTTCACAGCAAGACGGATGGTCTTCGATTCGATTCCCGGTAAGCCAATCATTTATATTTCTTTTCTGTTGTCTGGTGTACTCCTTTCTGTCCAACAAGTGCTTGTTAATAGCCTGTATTTATTTATTTACTTATTTTTTTTTTAAAATTAAAGTAATGAGTTTTTCATTGTTACATAGAGCTTATCTTGTCATATTGATGCCCATCATGGACAAGCAATACACGAAAAAGACAATTCATTAATGCCATAGTGATGTGGTTTTACAGGGAAATGTTAATGATCCTATTGAAAGGTAACAAGAGTAATGAGGATGTATTCTTTTTATTTACAATTTTTAAATAACATTTTGCCTTGGTTTGGCTAAGCGCACCCCCGTTCAACCTAGCACAGGGTCCGTTGGTTATATTATGGCGCATGACCAAATATTAAAGATTTTGAGGTCTGATTATAATTACGTTAATGAGGAAGTCCTGAAAGAAACTAACGTGCAAATGAAGTTTATTATCCATTGTTAGAAGCGATTACCCTTCTACGGACTTGTTATTAGAATGGGAACGCTGGAATAAATTGTAACATCATGAAACATTCAAGAAGAAAGACATACATATGGCAAAGATATCAGATACTAAACAGCCAGACACTGGGCATGGAAAGTCAGTAACAATAATTGATCAACAGCATTGCGTATAAAAAGTTGTGGATAGACATGCTCACCTAGGCCAACTGGCATGGTAAATGAGGAAGAATAAGGTAGTAATTTTATAATAACGTGTCTTAACGGGGTCTGAAAGGGGAGCAAGAGTAGTAATAATGTAGCCGGGAAACATGTCGTAAAAAGCGACTAATGAGGGTTGTTCATGGGGCTTGTTACCGCATCATGTTAAGTTAAACCGCAAAAGCTTCAACAAGTAATAATCGATCAATGAATGCCTATGCTCCATACGGAGCTAAAGGGGATTGATTTATGACATGCATAGATAAGTTGTGATATTAATAGAATGCTACAATTATGTGACAAAGAAAAGAAAAAAAAAGAACAGAAACTTTAGAACCCGTTGTCAAAGCGGCAGAGCAGCTTCTGTATATATCTTACCAAATTTCAGAATATCTTTCGTTACTTTTATTAATTAAATCCGTGAAACCATTGCCCACGGAAAAATCACTTCTGACGATCAATCACACTTCCTACTGTTCTTTATTTTCACATGAAATAAATTTCTACTTTAATCAACAAGAAAATTTAGTAATGTCACATGTCTCGCGTTTCAGAAAATTCGGAAATATTGTTTTCAGATAACTAACGATAAACTTTTTTCAAACCTCGTGCAATGTTCCGCCTAAAATCAAAAACTTTAAAAAATGCGATTGAAACAACGTTCATATTACACGACGGCAGTTCTTTGAAGTTCGTCTAAACCATTCTGGTGAAATGAGATTTCCAATTTCAGATGTTAAAAGATATGCGATGAAGTTAGATATTTCTTTGAAACACGCTCTGTCGAGCTTATAACAGAATGCAAACGTTAAACCCACAAATCCTTGATAAAACAAATCCTGTGCATTGCAATGCAATCCTTAATCCTCACACGCAACATGCCAGGAAACATTTTCAACTGTCGAGAGTTTTCAGAAGCCAGAACACGAATAGGAGAGTGAGACGTCATCAGAAACTCAACGCGTGTTCTATATCTAAGTCCGCGCGCACGAGACTTTTTAAAACTCTGCTAGGACGGGTTCAATAGGGCCCGACTTATCTGGTCAGAGAAGTTTTGTAGTTGCTTTTTTTGTGCACTATGCAGTGAACTTGCTTGTGGGTATATGTATATATTATTTTGGATGTCTTGTTAAGAACTGTTAGAACAAGTGGGGTGAAAAATTACTTGTTTCTGTTTAACAAATATCCCACAAACACAGTAATGCATTAAATATTATGGAGTTAATCCTGTGATAGGAAATATATACAGAGCGTTGCAATATGAAATAATCTGATCATCAGAAGTAGGCCCGCCACACAAGTGCTTTGGCCCTCTTATATCCCTTTTGAGCGTCCTATTGACAGAGTGGTTAGAGCGTTGGTCTCTCGCGGCAAAGGTACCGGGTTAGATACTCAGCATCCCCACGCTCCAGTCTACCAGCTGTAAATGGGCACCTGACTTTTGCTCTTGAGTTAGGGAAGGAAAAGGCAGCGAGGAAGGGAACTGGTCACTCCCATCTCTCGATGCTGGACCTAGTATGGTGAAGTCTGTAACACTTCACCCCCCAACGGCAGTATCTGCTATGGGACTACCTATATCTTTTAAACTCATGGGGGGAGGGGCGGGGGGAGCGGAGTTATTTGGGTCATGACCACCAAATAAGGGGCCAAACTTCCTGAGGAGTTAGCTGCTGGGGACCTTGGGGAAGGGGAATCTCCATTTGCAGAGATAGCGTCGGAATTCCGACTCTACACTTCCAGCGTCTTCATGGCTAGTTCGTGCTGTCTCACTTTTTCCTTTCCCTTCATCTCAGCTCCATCTCCGTTTATCTCGCTTCTTCTTCCGTCTCAGCTTGTCTTTCTTTTCCAATGGTCAGCATCTTCTTGAAGTTTCCACCTGAGCTGGACGTTGAACCGACTCCACTTATTGCACCTTCCACATTCACACCTGGCTGTCTCCATGCCGCAGACTTCCAGCAGTGGTGAAAGTAACCATTACATCATATATAAATTACTGTCCTAAATTCCATCAGCACGTTGTGGTTATTCCACAGCCAGCACGATGCCTTTTCCACAGTTTCACCAAGCCTTGTAAGTGCCTTTTTTTCTTCTTGTCTGTTCCTTTAGCCACAATAGATCCAGTAGATCATACACTGAGATGGCCACTAGATCTCTTGCCCCTACTTCTACAACTATGCTGTTAAATACTCAAGTCATTATACTCAAAGTTAGCTAAAGAAGAATATACCTAAAGATTGTTTACCATGAGACTAAGGAGACATCGAGTGACCAGGACCACTACTACATCATGTATGTCGGAAGCAGCAGCTAGCTCTAGTTTGTACTTTGCGCTATACGTGCGACCATGTATAAATATGGCTACACAAATCATCACTGCTCGAACATACAGATTGCAAAAGTTGTTGAATGTTTTTTTTTGCGGTTAGGTCTTGTGGGGGAGATTTACTTAGTTGGTGCTGGTAACATCACCATATAAAACAAATGGCTGAAGAGTGCACTACTGCCATAGCATATGCAGGCTTTAGTGCAGGCTTCTTGCAAGGAGGCCAGCCACAGTGATGGCTTTATTCTCCATAGGAAGCGAAAACGAAAGTGAAAGGAAAGTGCTTTAAATTTTAGAGTTATCCATTAATTTTAGATCGCCATTCGCTTTAACGTTTAGAGTTATCCATTAATTTTAGATCACCATTCGCTTTAACGTTTAAAGTTATCTATTAATTTGAGATCGCCATTTGCTTTAACGTTTAGATATATCCATTAATTTTAGATCACCATTCGCTTTAACGTTTAGAGTTATCTACGTATTTTAGATCGTCATTCTAACAATTATTTTACAATTATTACTCGCATCGGAAAAAGTGGCAAGTATTTGTCAGAATTAGGTAGTTAGAGGCGGGCAGAAGAAAAATAACGAATTAATAATAAATTACTTTATTCATCTCTTTAAAAATGTTAAAATCTCTTTTGGTTTTTATTGAACTCATTTTAATACTTCTTTCGTTGAGTCATTCTTGAGTTTATTTTTCATTTCTCATTTTATTCCTTCTCGTTCATAATAATTCCTTTCTTTCATTCACCCCTGTCACAAGTGCTCATTCGCCGATTCGTTTTTTTTTTCTTTCCAACATTTTCTACCCTTCTTTTCACCCTCGTCTACCTGTAATTATCTTTTCAATTTTTGTCATATCACCGAGGTTTAGTTTCTCAATTGAATAACAACAACCTGGGCAAAGCTTACAAGTGCAGTAGCGTTCCCCATTTTGTTACATATCAAGTTCAGAAATTGGACGCTGAGCCGAATCGTTATCAATGGATGAGCGGAGTTTAATTTGTTTTAAATATGGAAATACAGGTGGGGCGAAACGGTCGCTAATTTGTTTGTCCCACCATATAATCTGCTAATTATATTTCCCCAATATGAGAAAGGAAAACAGATAAGATACATTCCCGAAAACTGGTTATGTAATCGATCACGCGGTCAATGAATGCGACTGACTGGCGAAATTATCGAATCCCTCTGGGATCAATTCGTTATAGCAAACACCAAAACCCCCCGCGAATATCATTTTAGAAATTCTACGTGGGCTAAAATAGTGGGTATAATAAATAAGCTTGTGAGAGGACCTGGCACTTTTCTTCCAACCGTGCAGAGAGAAAAGAACTCCACAGTGTATAGTCAAATTTTCTTGTTATTAAAAGTGAAAGCTTAGCGGCAGTCTTTTGAAAAAGTAAAGATATAATTGTAGTAACCTAGTCACGGGGACAAGAATGTTTCCGCCCCTGGCAGGATGACAGCATATAAGCTTTCATGCTCTCTTTCAGCAATGTCTTCCGTAGCAATTTCTTTTACATGCTAAGTTGTAAGCCCTATGCTCAACCTCATCTTAGTTGCCTTTTACGACATGCACGAGGCAGCAGTAGAAGAGTTCTAAATTTGTCTCCTCAGCGTACGCCCTGAAATGCACGGGGTTTTTGCAGTATTACTGACCACCATCCATTCAAATCCGTCAAAGTTACGTCCCCCACTGGAACTCACTGTAACAATTGCTTTTACCATTAATATTTACCATCACATCAAACATTTGCATACTCTCTCTCAGTTGTTTCGAACATTTTCATACACCCTGTCAATTATCTCAAACATTTACATCACCATCTCAGTTATCTACAACATTTATGTACAACATCACAATTACCTCCAATACTTACATACCCTCACAATTACCTCCAACATTTACATATACCATCAAAATTACCTACAACATTTACAAACACCATCACACTTACCTCCAATATTTATATACATCTTCACAATTACCTCCAACATTTACATTCACCTTTACAATTACTTCCAACATTTACATACACCATTACAATTACCTCCAACATTTACATAGACCATCACAATTACCTCCAGTATTTACATACATCATCACAAATATCGTAAACATTTATATGCACCATCACTATTACCTCCAACATTTATATACAAAATCATAATTACATCTAACATTTACATACACTTTCACAATTACCTCCAACATTTAAATATAACATCACAACTACCTCCAACATTTACAAACACCCTCACACGTATCTCAAACATTTACATACACCATCACAATTACCTCCAACATTTACAAACTCCCTCACAATTACCTCCAACTTTTACATACACCATCTGTCACGGATTGCCTCCCCCTGCTTTGCAGTAGTGGCCCAACAGTGACCAAAACTCAAGAGTATCTACTATTGGCTTCCAAGGTATCTACCTGCGCGTAAGATTACTCTTGGCAGAGATGTAGGTAGAAGATTAATGACACTTCTACCTTAAGGGAGATTTCACAAGATATTTCCAGAAGTCACGAACAATGTTGCATTGGACTGAACAATTCTTAACGCATTGTATCTGGTCCGTCACCTTTTGTGAAAGATTTAAGCAATGGTTCTGGCTTGTAAAGCCCCCAGTTGGTGTAATCCAACGAATGCCCTCTTATAAGTAATGGCTCTCTCTCTCTCTCTCTCTCTCTCTCTCTATATATATATATATATATATATATATATATATATATATATATATATATATATATATATATATATATATATATGTGTGTGTGTGTAGTTATTAAATAGTCTTGCTCATACATTTGCTTTCATACTTCTAATGACTGAATAAACAATTATTTGTTTAGTTTAAAATAACATACAACAAATAAATTTAATTGTCAAATAGTTCAACAAGTTAAAATAGGGATTAAATTGGGGTGAAAGGTAAATTATATTTTTTATCACAGAGGTTGGATCGGGGCGCTATCAATGTCCGTGTTTTGCTGTTGCCTGTGACAAAAAAAATTAACTGCAGATGAGCCCTGCAGCTGTGGTTCATCAATTATGTGATGACGGAAGCCTTCTCCACACTCTCTTCCACTGTAAGTGGTTAAGGTGGATGCTTCTCCCTCACAATAGCGGCGTGAATACCACAAATCGTCTGATGGCTTGTAACCACGAACCCAAAATTTTGGGAATACACAATCTCTTTGCACATGTTTAGACTCGGCACAGCTCTGTATTAGAAACTTCGAAATCACTTAGGTCTGGAAATTAGAGTTAATTCCTTTGACGGTGGGTGTTGTGGGAAATCCTGGCCTGGGAAAACGGTTGTTTAATTCCTCTTTGACTTGGTCTGGGAAATTAGAGTTAATTCCTCTGACGGCGGATGTTCTGTGAAATCACCTGGGCGTGGTAAAACTTTTGTTAAATTCCTCTATGACTTGTGATCAAATTCCTAGGATTCCAGTCTTGTTAATTAAAGTCCTGGCCCATTTAAGTTTCCAGTCTTGTATTAAAAATGCGGGTTTACTTGTGAATTCCAAAGTTGCCGAATACTCGATCTGTTACTTATAGTTGTGGAATTTCTAAATCCAATGTCTCCTCTTTCTTTCTGGCTTTTGGGTGTCGCTGATATGACTTGTGTGCTGCAGTTTCTCTGTGTGATCTGTGTCTGTGTTTTTATCACAATATATTCTCAGTTCTTAGTGCAAATCACAGATCGCACTTCCGACCAGTGTGCCAAAAAAAATACATTGTATATTTCAGCTCTCAAAATGAACCAATCCAATCAAATCTCGTTCAGCACTCCATTGGTAGCTGCGTTTTCACATTCGAAAAATACTCTCACGTGTTTCACAATATTAAATTTAATATCCACGCGTGACCTCTTGCAGTGATGTCATATCGTTGCGTCATACTTCCGCCGGCATCCTGTGCACAACTCATAAACACCATCTGTGAACTCATTTAATGTCCAGATGCTAACTATCGCCAATATTGTCTCTCCAGACAGATTATCGTGATAATCACACACAGGGATGGTCCCTGTGAAACTATCAACGCATCTACCACCTGTGTAATCTGCCCATCTCAGACGGCTATCTCAGACAGACAATATTGGCTTCTATAGATGTTAATCGGGCGAGACCGTCTTTTCATGATAAGAATCTCGCTCGCTGACCCGTGATAATGACTGGGTATTGTTACGATAATATCCCAGTTCACCTGGCGGAACGTAAATAAGTATGACGAGTGGTAAACAAGATAAAGACAGCCCCTTAGCAAATACTTCCGTAGGGGATTGGAGTGTTAGAGACTTTCCCTTACTAGATTCAGCATAGAGAGTAAAATAATGAATGACAGGCCATACAAATTGCCAAATATGAACGAGAAGTGAGTGGAAGAGAAATGTGAAGAAAAAAGATGATACTGCCGTAGTGGACGTGAGATCACACAACTGTATCGTCACACCCTCACATTTACCTCCAACATTTATATAAAACATCACAATTACCTTTAACATTTACATATAACACCTCAATTACCTCCACCTTTTACATACACCGTCACAATTATCTTAAACATTTATATACACCGTTACAGTTACCTCCTACATGTAATTACACCCTCACAATTATCTCCCGACCCAAACATCTACTTCATAATTACCTTGAGCGTCGATTTTTGTTATAAAATGTTTTGCAGCTACAACCATTAATTAACCTGTTATCACCAGTGGCTTACTAAAATCGTCCCTCCACAAACTATTTCTGTCTCAAATTTTTGTTTTCTCTTTAGAAACATAATTAATATTGTAAAATAAATGCTGTTTAGCTTGCTAATGTTGAGTTCCGTCAGCGCTTACATTTTTGGCATGTCAAGAAAACAAAACAAAGTTATCCATTTAAATTTACACAAAAGCGTCATAGAATCCCAAATCTGATATACAGTAAAATAACATTGTTTAAAATCATCTGACATAAATATTAAATATTGTACAGGCGTGAAACAATAATCACTTTAAGTCTGGTGTCTCCTGTTCCTGGTTACATGACGTTTCCTGGTCTTCCTTCACAACCGCACCTTGGTCTTCCTACACCTCCGCTCCCCGGCGGTCTTACTACACCACCGCTCCTCGGTCTTCCTACACCACCGCACCTTGGTCTTCCTATACCGCACCTTGGTCTTCCTACACCACCGCTCCTTGGTCTTCCTACACCACCGCACCCTGGTCTTCCTACACCACCGCTCCTTGGTCTTCCTACACCACCGCACCCTGGTTTTCCTGCACCACCGCACCCTGGTCTTCCTACACCACCGCACCCTGGCCTTCCTACACCACCGCACCCTGGCCTTCCTACACCACCGCTCCTTGGTCTTCCTACACCACCGCTCCCTGGTCTTCCTACACCACCGCACCCTGGTCTTCCTACACCACCGCTCCTCGGCGGTCTTCCTACACTACCGCTCCCTGGTCTTCCTACAACATGCCCCCTGGTCTAGAAAAACACATTAACAGCAGAGAAAACACAAATAACTTGCCTTGTTCTTGATTCTTCCTCAAGAACCATGATTGGTGGCGTGGGAAATCATGTCTCTTCAAAACTTCCTGTCTCCATATTATTTGTCAATACTGTTGTTAACTGCTTTTCACGCTAAAGCAAACTGTCTAGTGTCTATTCTCTTTGTCGTATTGTGTAATGTGCTGTATAGAATGTTTGGATTGTATTTGTTCGTTTGTTTTTATTTTTTGCTTTTTTTCTCATTTATTTCTTCTTTTCTTTTTAAACATAACTTAATTTTGATTATGAATGGATATTATAAACGCATGCTGTTATATTACCTTCATAATAATAATAATAATAATAATAATAATAACAGTTCCTTGTCATAACTGACTATGGGAAAACCTTTATAATGTTGCATGTATAAATAATGTTTAAGGTTCATGTGGGCATGAAAGGATACAGTATGCAAGATGAGAGAGAGAGAGAGGGAGAGAGAGAGAGGGAGAGAGAGAGAGGGAGAGAGAGAGGAAGGGCAGAGTGTTAGACAAGCATGTGTGCTCAGTTATTAACCCTTTGAAAAAAAGTTCATTCGTTCATTCGTCCTTTACCTCTTTGTCCTCCAGTCTTACCTGTTGTTATGATATATTCCATCTTACCTGTTGTTACGATATATTCCATCTTACCTGTTGTCGTGACATATTCCATCTTACCTGTTGTCGTGACATATTCCATCTTACCTGTTGTCGTGACATATTCCATCTTACCTGTTGTCGTGACATATTCCATCTTACCTGTTGTCGTGACATATTCCATCTTACCTGTTGTCGTGACATATTCCATCTTACCTGTTGTTACGACATATTCCAGCTTTCTTCTTCTCATAACATGCTGGAAGACAGTGGACAAGAGAAATAAGCTGCCTTTGCGTATTGACATAATTTAGGACAGTGGTATTCAACCTGGGAGTACGAGAAGACATCTCAGGGGGTACGTAAACAAGTAAATTATGACTATGCACTGTCGGAGAGTTTTCTTTGTTTTCTTTAGTGTAAGTAAATTACTGAAAACATTTTTTTTAAAGATAACCTGTTGAGGCAATAGAAACTTTAATTTATTATTTTATTTTTCCATCTTATTTCTATTTAATTTATTTTGAAGCAATAGTTCGGTTGTTTACTCTGATATTTGTGTTAATCCTCTCTTACTCCCTCCCCGTTTCTAACTCCCTGCCTCTCGTAATAAGTGTGTGGCGTGGTGCGTGTGCGAGCGGTACGGCGAGTCAAGTTAAAGGCTTGTAGCGATGCAGCATCTTGGCGAGATTATTTGGCGCAACAGCCGCAAGAGGCACTACTAAAGTTTGTAATATATTGTGTTATGTCATATCAATTTCTCCACATATGCGTAAATTACTTAATTTAAAATTAGTTTTGACTAGCATTATCATTATTCATTTGTGTCGTTGATTGTAGTTAACATTATCAAATTAGTTTTGAACTAATTATGCACCAATAACCTTAAGGGTACATAGTTAAAGCTAAATAATACCTGAGGGTACAAGAACAAAAAAGGTTGAGTACCACGGATTTAGGACAGATGATTGGCTTTTTTTTTTTTTTTTGTGGTACTTCTTGATATACTGTGAAAAAGAAACGTTTATTGTTATGAGTAAAGGATCTCAAGGAATATGTTTTAGTTGTGGTTATTGTGAAAGTAAATGTTGATGAAGGTTTTTTTTGTAAAGGTGGATGTTGTGTAACAGAAGTGACTGAAAAGAGTGTGGGTAGGAAATGCGAAGGTGTGGTTGCGTGTTTTATTTGCTATAGTGAGCTTTTCAATCTCTTGTGTTCACTGGTGTTAATGGTTTATGCATGATGATTGGCAAATAGAGAGAGAGAGAGACAGACAGAAAGAGAGAGAGAGAGCGAGAGAGAGAGAGAGCGAGATCTGTTAACTGTTCTTGTGTTTTAGGAGCACGTGAGTCGGGCCAAGAGATCTTCAAGTGAAGAGTTATGCTTGTGGAGGAGTGTGGTGGATTTTGATGTTATGAATTGTTGTTATGTATTATATTGGTATTAAATGAGATTAGCTATGAAGGTCCCTGAATTTACCCAATAGTATTGTGAACTTTTCAGGGTACCTTTCCGCTACCACCCCTTTTATCTCATTCAAAATGTATTTATATTATTATATTAAATGACTTCGTGTAGTGTCTAGGGTTATGAAGGTAGAGTGTAATGTGTAACAACCAACAAACATACAAACAAATAGTTTATTATTCACAACAGCACACAGTACTACCACAATAACATACAAACGACACTTTAAAAGGCTATCTTATTTAAGACTGTGGTTGAAATTTGTGTAAATATAATTTTTACAATTTTATTATCCTGATTCTAATTTATTTTGAACCAGGACTGACAATTTAAAAGTGAAATCAAAATAATCATTTACATCAGTCAAATAGCACAATAGATCCTCTGTCCATACATAAAATATTTTTCTAATATACGTCTGTAATGTTCTCCTACTTTAAGGTAATACTGGTAGTACCACTAGGTTGTTGTTTGAAATCATACCCTTTTAGGAATGTTTGTTTCTATCTGTCACTTGTGGAACTATTAAATATTTGTCCCAGTTTTATTCACTGTCACTTTTTATATTTCTTCTTTAATTCTGTTAGTTGAGCTTTCAGGTGCCGAACATGAACTTAACTCGGCAGTAGAATACAGGTTGAACGTTTCCTCTGCTCGCTTGACAATCTGTTCCCTGTTTGATAGGCAATGGCCATTAGCATGGGCTCACAGTATACAAGCAGAGTCCTGAATCAATCAGTTTTCAAGCGTTTTGTACCACAATAACGTCAGTACCCAGGACCTCTGAAATGTGAAGGTTATGCATCCTTCTTAATACCTAGCATCACTAATAGTCCACAGTTAAGGACATGTACATTACAAACAAACAAAAAGGGTCATAGCCTTATACAAACCTATGCCACCATTATCTTTTGATGTGACAATGTACACCAGTATTCCTCTCCCCTAATAGTTACAACGCCACTGCAATTCTAGCTGTAATCTTTTCCATATAATAGGATAGGTGTTATGCTCCTTTATGACACTCATACATATTCTTGTAGTTTTACACCTCTCTGACAGTCTATCACATGGTGGATCAATCTTTAGGCTTTGCCTCATGGTCGCTATAGACCCACTCATGTCCAGACATATATTATTATTTCACATTCAATTTTTATATAAAATACATGTTAATAAATGTCAATCTTACCACAATTTGTTCAATGAAATACACAGAGACGATGACTGACACAGTTTCGATCTGTTTTGTTGTCCAGGCTGCCCAGAAATTGTATTTGAAAGCACAGCCTGATCTCATCTATCGCTGGTAGAATTTTTTCTAGTAATGGCGTCCCCCCTAACGCTTGTTCTGACAATATCGACTCAGTTGGCCACTCACTTTTAATATTACAAGGGTAAACAGTCTTTCAAAAAATATCATTCAAACCTTTCTACGTTACTAGGCTATTTATGTTTATTCAAAGGTCAGCCAATAATATTTCGTCTCACTTCAAATTCCCCCCAATCGGATTCACTGTACTATCTGAGCCTATCTGTCACCTACTTTTTTTCCAAAAAATATGCGATCCAATCTAAGCAGATATGACTTGACCGGACAGTATCTCTGATCTCTATGTATGGTTTTATCATTATGTGATTAGTTAACTCTTTCAGGACGTAGGGGTTTTCCCATGTTTTACGCAAGGAATTTTTTGCGACTCAGATTTTTCATATAGTGTTACTATGTAAGTGTCAGTTATTTCAAAGTTTTTAACAAATATAGTCATGTTATATATATTTAAAAAGGAAAATGGATGAGGATTCTGAATATGTTCAGTTTATAATTTAAAAAAAAAATTTTTGAGTATAAAATAGTTGGAGACTGGGAAAATAAATTTGACCAAAAAAAAACAAACAAACAAAATATCAGAATTACCCACTCAAGATAGCTAATGCATCATTTATGTTATCCAAGATACAAATATTTGTAAACTACATTCATTTTGGAAATAAAATACATATGGCTCAAGTTTATACTCTAACTACTTTTCAATTGGCTTCAAGAAAAGGAAAGACACTCTTTTGTCACAAATTTTCTGCGGCACAGGTTTTTCATATACTATTACCATATAAGTGTCAGTTATTTCAAAGTTTTTAACAAATATAGTCATGTTATATATATATTAAAAAAGGAAAATGGATGAGGATTCTGAATGTGTTCAGTTTATAATTTTAAAAATTTTTTTATGAGTATAAAGTAGTTGGAGACTGGGAAAATAAATTTGACAAAAAAAAAAAAAAATATCAGAATTACCCACTCAAGATAGCTAATGCATCATTTATGTTATCCAAGATACAAATATTTGTAAACTACATTCATTTTGGAAATAAAATACATATGGCTCAAGTTTATACTCTAACTACTTTTCAATTGGCTTCAAGAAAAGGAAAGACACTCTTTTGTCACAAATTTTCTGCGGCACAGGTTTTTCATATACTATTACCATATAAGTGTCAGTTATTTCAAAGTTTTTAACAAATATAGTCATGTTATATATATTTAGATAACGAACAACATATTCTTGGTCAGCAAGTCTTCAGGTACACGAATCTACGATTTTTAAAGGGCTATGTGGTTTGGTTCAAAATTCTACTTTTTTTCTATGTTAGTTGTTTATTTTTAAACTACCTCTCGTTCACTCTTTTTCCATGTAATATCAAGCGAAATACGAGAGCTTAGGTCATTCATAATAAGAGCTTAACAAGTTTCCATGACCGTAGTGTCCACAATTCTAACTTTTTCATTGTATTTGGGGAAACCCCTAAGGCAAGGCTTGCCACTGTGCTACAGTTGGCTTTTAGTTTAAAATCAATGCGAAACGAATTAGCATTTCATCTATCCTTGCCCCTCCTCGTTCCACAATGCATTTTAGGCGAATATTTTCTTAGAATTAGGAAAAGTGGGTGTTTATCTCAAGGACGAATTTGAAAAATTGGGTACCGTTTTGTTCGGCTATTCGTTAGCCAATAGTAATCTGAAGGCGTAGGCGACACCAACCGTTCTAGCAGAAAATTCTTTTGTACTTTCTTATTTTTTGCCTTTATGCCCAAAAAGATAAATATGGAACTATTTTATAGCCCATAAGACCGCCAGACATTCTTTTTCACTTGTTGAATATTTTTGTTCTGCTGTGTTCAACTTACGGCTAGCATAAGCTACTGGGGTTAATTCCCCATCAAGTGAATTTGACCGTTGTAATAGAGCTGCCCCCAAACCGATATTACTAGCATCCGTTCTCACAATGAATTCTTGACTTAAGTCAGGTAATTTCAAAATAGGCCTGCTTGTGAGCTTTTCTTTTAATTCTTGGTATGCTAATTCACACTGCGCTGTCCAAATAATTCTATCAGGATTTCCTTTGCGCGTTAAATCAGTCAATGGAGCACATATGGAGTTAAAGTTTTTAATATACTTTTGGTAGAAACCACATAATGAGACAAAAGATCGCACATCTTTTTTTGTTTGTGGTCTTGGTGCTTTTTTTAACTTCTCCAGGTTTTTGGGATCAGGGGTCATGTTTCCCTGATGTACTGTGTCCCAAGAATTCTAGCTCTTTACATCCAACACAGCATTTCGTCGGTCTAGCAGTCAAATTGGTCTCTCTCAGTCGATCAAACAACATATTCAGAGAGTTAATGTGTTCCTCAAATGTTTCTGTTGCTATGAGAATATCATCCATGAAGTTGGTGATGCATGGATTCTTCAGGGGATCCAGTAACTTTCTCATCATCCTCGAAAACACACTCGGTGCATTTTTCAGCCCGAATGGCAACATATTAAATTCATAATGTCCTTCCGAGGTGCTAAAGGCTAAATAAGGTTTGACTTCCGGCTTTACTGGAATCTGATAGTAGCCTTTGCTCAGATCCACTTTAGAGAAATATTTAGCTTTATTCAGCCTGGCAAACAGCTGATTTGTATCAGGTAATAGATCCACCTGACCTTCTGTGACAGCATTCAGTTTCCTGAAATCTATACACAGTCTGTGTTCTCCAGAGGGTTTTCTCAACAGAACCACACTGGAGCTGTAAGGAGATTCACTGTGCGAGATAATCCCTTCTCTCAACAGATAATCTATCTCCTCCCTTAAAGCTTTCTCCTTAGCGAACGGAATAGAATAGGCTCTCATACAGATGGGTGTTGGGTCTATGAGTTTCATATCATACTCTAATAAATTTGTATGCCCCGGTCGGTCCGTTAACACATCTGTATGATTATTCAGAACCTGTTGAATCCTCTCCTTCTGATTTTCCGTTAAGTGTGTGCTGATTTTTTCCTGTGCAGCGGTCTCACAGGGATGTAACGGATATTCATGAGAAGTGAGTGGTTCGTTTTTCATCTCCATTGCAACAGACAAGGTCAGTAGGTGTGTCTCTTCCTGGTTTTCTCTGTCCAGATATTTCTTCAGGAGATTCACATGATAGATTTTCTCTTTCCCTTTCTTATCTATCTTATAATTTGTTCTAGACACCTTCTCTAGAACTGTATATGGACCTTGCCATCCAATTTGCAATTTATTCTGGCTGCCGGGCAGTAGAAGGAGCACCTTCTCTCCCACAGCTAATTCTCGATCCTTCGCTTTCTTGTTGTAATAGGCAGCATGCTTTTTCCTGGCTTGTCTCAAATTTTCATTGGCAAGTTTCCAGCCAGTTTTAAGACGAGTGGTCAGCTCGTTCACATATTGATATGATGAGGTAATATTTTCTTCTGCCTTTTCATCGGTCCATGTCCTTAACAATGCTACATATGGACTTTTAAATTTGTTGACCTATTTTTCCATGCATCGGTATGGTCTCTTCCACTGGAAGCCTTATAGTGAGGATTTTTCTTCCTAGAATCATCATTCACAAATCTACCACTACCAATTTTTCTCTTGGGCTTTTCTTCCCATTTTAAATTCCTTGTGAGAGATCTTCTCTCTCTTTTATTTTCACCCAGTTCACATGATTTCGACCGAGGGATTGTCGACTTATTCTGGGGTAAAACATTTCTTTGTACTCGTTGCATCGTGGCCATTGTAAAACATCCAAGGGAAGACTGTCTGTGAAAAGGGGGCTCCCATTCCACTTTTGTAACATTATTAATTTTATTTTTCTTTCCATTGTCAGGCCTAAGTTTGCCCCGTGGCGTGTCTAGGTCCTGATCAATTTTCCCACTTGTGGGTGTTCCCTCATGTAATATGCCACATGCTTCTACAAAATTCTCAATGTCAATCATTTCCTCGGGCCAATAATAATTTTGTGCAATCTTTTAGATGATGGTACCTATTTTCTCATGGTCCCCATCTTTCCCAAAATGTAAGCTCCTTATTAACTCTGCCCTATACCTTTTAGGAAGTACCAGCTGTCCCTGACAATTGGATCCAGTTCTAGCCTTTCTATATATCAGTTATTTCTTCATATAGAAGTCTCCTTTGCCTGGAGGTGTATGACATTTGGACAATTTCTTAAAACAAGGCTTGAGAGTCTTATCCCCAGCCTGCGCCTTCCTCATCTCATCTGGAGGGGTATTTATCAGATTATCCTCCTCCTGTTTAGACTGTGATCTGGTCTGAAGCGTGGCCATGTACACAGGTCTCTTTTTACACACGTCGGTGTTATGGTTGTCCATCCGACACCAACTACAATATAATCTACCTTTATGAAAAGGTTTTCTTTCATCATAATTACTTTCATTGAATTGTGAGGTTTTATTTTTATAGTCATTGCGTGGCCTATCAAAATATTGCTTACCTTTGTTCTGGTCTCTATGGTCAAACTTATTAAAGTTTTGAGGTGCCTTAAAATTGTCTACCTGTTTCGTTTTATTACCAACTACCTCTGCCTGGGCTGCCTGATACCTCTCAGCGACATTTAGTAACTCACCCAGCCTCTCTGCACCTTGTTCCATGAGAAACATTCTCAGGTCTGGAGCCATGGACTCTCTTAGCTGCTCAATAAGGATCATCTCCTTAAGATCTTTGGTTTTCCCCAGAGCAGTCCATTTCTCCAAGTAGGTCTCTAACCGTGCAGAGAACTGGTGATAAGTCTCACCCGACAGTAGTTTGGCATTCCTAAATTTTTTTCTATAAAATTCTCCGTTCTTTTCGTATCTTAATAAAAGAGCCTGCTTTAGCATGTCATAATTGTCTTGGTCATCTCTGCTCATCTTGGCAAAAACTTCATAAGCCGTTCCTCTAAGCCCTTCGGAAAACTTGAGGCTCCACCTCTCTCTCTCTAACCCATATGTAGTAGCTAAAAGCTCATATCTACTTAAATACCCTTCGATGTCATCGTCTTTCTCAACAAAATGGTCTACATGAAAACCCATAGCTGAGGTTGAGGCTCCCTGACTAGCAATGGCATCTGAGGCAAAGGGGCTGGCACCATTTTCAGGAGCATGGCCTTGAAATTCTAACTTCCTTATTCGTATCTCATGCTCCCTCTGTAATCTTTTTCTTTTTTTTCTGCCTCCCTTTGCAGTCGTTTTTCTTCTGCTTCTCTTTCAGCCTTTTTTTCTTCTAATTGGAGCCTTTTTATCTCTGCCTCCCTATCTGCCTCCAATGCCCTAGCCTCTTTGTCAGCCTCAATTTGCAACCTCTTAATTTCTTTGTCAGCCTCAATTTGTAACCTCTTCTCTTCAGCTATCTTCCTATCCTCCCTTTCAATATACTTGTCGCATTCTGAAGTTACATATTGGATCAAAGCTTGACCCTCCATGTTCATTTCTTTCGCAGCCTGCACAGCAGCAGATCGAAACTTTGCCAGATCAGCCATTTGTACTATGCAACCTTTAAAATTTCTAACTATACAAATCTCTAATTATGGCTAATAATTTCTAATGATAACCAAGAACAACCACAGGCACTGATAGCTCAACTACTATTTAATTTCTCCAAAAGGGATGTTTTTAGTTTTATACTATCTGAGATTCCTAATATAATTGATAATATTTTAAGAATTTAAAATCCCAGAAGCAAACTACCCAATATAGCTGGTGTTAAAAGAAATTCAATCCCCAGGAGCGAGACCCCAATATATGTGGTGGATTTTGATGTTATGAATTGTTGTTATGTATTATATTGTATTAAATGAGATTAGCTATGAAGGTCCCTGAATTTACCCAATAGTATTGTGAACTTTTCAGGGTACCTTTCCGCTGCCACCCCTTTTATCTCATTCAAAATGTATTTATATTATTATATTAAATGACTTCGTGTAGTGTCTAGGGTTATGAAGGTAGAGTGTAATGTGTAACAACCAACAAACATACAAACAAATAGTTTATTATTCACAACAGCACACAGTACTACCACAATAACATACAAACGACACTTTAAAAGGCTATCTTATTTAAGACTGTGGTTGAAATTTGTGTAAATATAATTTTTACAATTTTATTATCCTGATTCTAATTTATTTTGAACCAGGACTGACAATTTAAAAGTGAAATCAAAATAATCATTTACATCAGTCAAATAGCACAATAGATCCTCTGTCCATACATAAAATATTTTTCTAATATACGTCTGTAGTGTTCTCTTACTTTAAGGTAATACTGGTAGTACCACTAGGTTGTTGTTTGAAATCATACCCTTTTAGGAATGTTTGTTTCTATCTGTCACTTGTGGAACTATTAAATATTTGTCCCAGTTTTATTCACTGTCACTTTTTATATTTCTTCTTTAATTCTGTTAGTTGAGCTTTCAGGTGCCGAACATGAACTTAACTCGGCAGTAGAATACAGGTTGAACGTTTCCTCTGCTCGCTTGACAATCTGTTCCCTGTTTGATAGGCAATGGCCATTAGCATGGGCTCACAGTATACAAGCAGAGTCCTGAATCAATCAGTTTTCAAGCGTTTTGTACCACAATAACGTCAGTACCCAGGACCTCTGAAATGTGAAGGTTATGCATCCTTCTTAATACCTAGCATCACTAATAGTCCACAGTTAAGGACATGTACATTACAAACAAACAAAAAGGGTCATAGCCTTATATAAACCTATGCCACCATTATCTTTTGATGTGACAATGTACACCAGTATTCCTCTCCCCTAATAGTTACAACGCCACTGCAATTCCAGCTGTAATCTTTTTCATATAATAGGATAGGTGTTATGCTCCTTTATGACACTCATACATATTCTTGTAGTTTTACACCTCTCTGACAGTCTATCACATGGTGGATCAATCTTTAGGCTTTGCCTCATGGTCGCTATAGACCCACTCATGTCCAGACATATATTATTATTTCACATTCAATTTTTATATAAAATACATGTTAATAAATGTCAATCTTACCACAATTTGTTCAATGAAATACACAGAGACGATGACTGACACAGTTTCGATCTGTTTTGTTGTCCAGGCTGCCCAGAAATTGTATTTGAAAGCACAGCCTGATCTCATCTATCGCTGGTAGAATTTTTCTAGTAATGGCGTCCCCCCTAACGCTTGTTCTGACAATATCGACTCAGTTTGCCAATCACTTTTAATATTACAAGGGTAAACAGTCTTTCAAAAAATATCATTCAAACCTTTCTACGTTACTAGGCTATTTATGTTTATTCAAAGGTCAGCCAACAATATTTCGTCTCACTTCAAATTCCCCCCAATCGGATTCACTGTACTATCTGAGCCTATCTGTCACCTACTTTTTTCCCAAAAAATTATGCGATCCAATCTAAGCAGATATGACTTGACCTGACAGTATCTCTGATCTCTATGTATGGTTTTATCATTATGTGATTAGTTAAGGGACTATTTAGATAACGAACAACATATTCTTGGTCAGCAAGTCTTCAGGTACACGAATCTACGATTTTTAAGGGGCTATGTGGTTTGGTTCAAAAATCTATCTTTTTTTCTATGTTAGTTGTTTATTTTTAAACTACCTCTCGTTCACTCTTTTTCCATGTAATATCAAGCGGAATACGTGAGCTTAGGTCATTCATAATAAGAGCTTAACAAGTTTCCATGACCGTAGTGTCCACAATTCTAACTTTTTCATTGTATTTGGGGAAACCCCTAAGGCAAGGCTTGCCACTGTGCTACAGTTGGCTTTTAGTTTAAAATCAATGCGAAACGAATTAGCATTTCATCTATCCTTGCCCCTCCTCGTTCCACAATGCATTTTAGGCAAATATTTTCTTAGAACAAGGAAAAGTGGGTGTTTATGTCAAAGACGAATTTGAAAAATTGGATACCGTTTTGTTCGGCTATTCGTTAGCCAATAATAATCTGAAAGCGTAGGCGACACCAACCGTTCTAGCAGAAAATTCTTTTGTACTTTCCTATCTTTTGCCTTTATGCCCTATACTGTTATATATTAATTTAGATATTGTATTTAGAAATCGCTACAAGGAGAGCAGTGAACGTTGACGACAACTGGAGTTTCTGGGTGATACGAGTCATTTTGATTAAAAGTGGATCCAGTGTTCTAGTGTTGAAAGAGCTAGATGATTACTGCGTACTGGCGTGTGTGTAGTTTGTATATGGACCACCACCAGTGTCTTTTGTTATTGTTAGTCGGCTAGATAAAATCGTGTTTGCTGCATATGTTATTGTTGCTGTCGTTTTTGACGGTTTCATAAGACGTAAATCTATTTAATATTTTTTTATGATCTAAGGTAGAGAACTGTATGTTAACTCCCTGGGACAGGTTGATTGGGGGTTATCTTCCCTTTGTTTTATTCATTGTGTTGACCTGTCTTAAGTCGGGGGTTAGCTGTTCTCAGATCTGTTCTGCCTACGCTTGCGCAAGTTTTTTGAGCGCGAACGGAGAGATTTCCGTCATGGAGTGATGAACTGGGTTCTGACCGGACTAGGATGTCCGTGGTACTTCTCTGCATTATCTGGGGGAAAGATAGTCTTCTGTGTGACTGTGATGTCAGTGATTCTCCCCAGAGTTATTCTGTTCGTCAAGAATGACGACAGTTATTATTTGTCTATTTCTAGGATTCTGTCAAAGGTAAAAGAAACTTAATTATTATGCCTAAGTTGCAGAACATTTTGTGTCAACCTGTGAGTAGAGCTCACAGTTCTTGAGATACAGAGTCCATTATGTGTGCTCCATGTAGCCAACTAAGACTATTTGTCTAACTATTATACAGAAGCCCAGTGAAGAGAGATTATTATGAAAACCGTATGTTAGCGGTATGTTTCGGCACGGATGATTATGCCTGCCCATGAAGAATACACAGTTGTTCACATTATTATAGAGGCCCGATATTACGGCCGATATCTTTGAGCAGAAGAAGAAGTGTCTGGCGTGTGAAGCCAGATGAAGTCTTGACTTTCATTAAACAAGTTCATAGACTTTGATATTAAGCAACTGGAACCGCCTTTATCGTGCGGGATATTTGTTAAAGGACTACCTGACGCGTTTAGTCAGGGGCTCTGAGCTACAGTATGAAAGAGCATAGATTGTCAAGCCAGCGTTACTAGCATCTTACACATGAGCTATGCAAGATTTATGATGCTAGATGTTTATAATCATTACCACACATGAAATGTCCATGATCCTTGTTCAATTGACTGTGTCGTCTGTCAGCGTACTGTTGCCGTAATAAATGTTGAAGAAAAGTCATCGGTATTATCCACGTCTATGACTTCTACTTGTGGTGGAGTGAGTTTGGTGTGTAGATGAATAAGAGCCTATACGACTTCGTGTTCACGATCTGCTGTTTCCTACACACACACCTTTACTCTCTACCACATCCTTTAACGAGTTCTACACACCTGAGAAACATGTATGTTGTTCATGTGTGAGTGTCTGCATTACACCCTGGCAGCGCCTCACGCTGCTGACCTAAATACACCGCAACACTGAACTGTCCAGGCACGACTCGACCTTACCCACAAAACAGATTTTTACAGTTATCCTCAAATTAATATGAGACAAACATAAAGGTATGTTATCAGGCACTCGTAGGAAATAAAGAAGTAGAACACTAGACAACAGAAAAACAACAGACATGAGTGGCTTACCCAGGATTTGAACCCTCACTTGTTCTTCTAAAATAAAACGAGATATTACTGAAACTAACTCGTCGTTGATAGTCCAAGCATGTAATTGTGACAGTGTTGTATGCTGAATACCTGTTTCTTGGTATTGCCTATAAACTCGGAAATACTCTTTGTGTTAAACCCACAACACGAGTCAGTAGATATTAATTTAGTTAAT
>JAMPIV010018159.1:0-297377 GCA_024509875.1 Oreohelix idahoensis
ACACCCTACTTTGAGAAACTCCTGCATCCTTACTGTGACATAATTTGTACGCTATCTTTTCCTCTCCGGCAGTATTGAACTACATTTGTTGTGCGTACTGAATTAGGTGCATTATTCATTTGTTAGCACTCCCTTGTTCCCTACTGTCATTGTTCGCATTTCACACTTCGATGTATGACAGGTCCAGACAAGCATATCGCCCATCCTTGAGAGATTAATTGAGTCCCTAAAACGTGATAATGCCACATTTACTCCAGGTAAATACGAGCATGAAGTGTTTGCTTAAGATTATATAATCACTTCCGACTCGACAGGAAAAATGTAAGAAGTTGTAACATAAACATTACCAAGAATTGTCGGATGTAGCAACTCCATAAACGGAGGACGACTGTTTGAAATTTTCCAACGCATGAGTCATACAGAATACTGCATGAGGAAAAGTTTTCATAATATGAACTTTGAATGTATTGGTTGGCTTATGAGGCGCCAGTAAACAACCGCGCTTATTGGGAGTTTGTCAGAAAACGCCAGGTCGAAGCGTGGGCCGGGAACTTACGATATAACGTTTGACATACGGCACTGCATTCCTGAAATCGTCAAAGTAGACAGCTCTGTCCTTGCTTCTTAAAAAAATTGTCAGGATTCTGAATTATTAGGAACGGAAAAACGTATTAGAGCATCTTTTATCCGCTGGAAAAGAAAACTCGCCAATATTAATACGAAACCGGACTCATAAAGAAACTACTCACAAGTCAAAGAGGAATTATAGAATAAGAAATAATATCCCAGACGTGTGTTCGAGGCATCTGTTTTAATTTACCAAGACTACTTACCTGAACAAGACGTCTAAGATTTGCCTAGTTACAAGGGCAAGATGTACACATTTTTATACTTTGAATTTTACTGGTTTATACTAGCTAGGAGTGTTACAGATTCATACGAGGCTGGCAACCTCAGCATGTGAAAAGGATACATTCGTGAACCACCACAGCAAGCGCCGGTGATTGCTTCATGCTAGTTTTCACGGAAGAACCAAAAGCAGAGGTAATCCCAGACTCTAAGTGGAGAAAGGAAGTGGATGATGATGACATCATATGTATATTATCATTTGTAATGATTTGTATGTATGTTTAAAATTGTTCCTTCAGGCACAAGCCTCTTACCGCTGTCCAGTTGATTTTTTTTCCATTACATTAACTAAAAGAATGGTGATCTTTCATCACATCCCTTGAGTTATATGATATACACTCGGGGTGAGTACAAATTCTGATTAAAAAATCGGTGACGGTCAGCGGGGAAAGGCGCCTGATCTTAATCAGGAAAACAAATACTTAGCAGCGGTACGTGTTCTTTTATTCCCTCTAAAGTTGGTGGCACGTATTGGAGAGACCATTTGAGGTTTTACTCACGTTACCAGCTGTACTAGTCTGTGGTTCAAAGCTTGAGATCGACAAGTGAAACATACATGCCACGAGTTGGGAAGATCCTTGCCTTGACCGGAAGCGGTTACCTCCAGAATCCTTTGAAGACGTGCCCTTGCCACAGAGATGAAGTGACGGAACCAGCAGCACTAACATTTCAGCAATTTGGAAGCTAGATTTTAAGTTTAGCAGGCCACCTCAAAAGACTATTTTCAGTTCCCAAACCGAGATCTATGATGAACCATAATTTATCATAATTACCATTTCATATTTATTTACATATGATTCAAAGTAATTGAGCATTAAATTTGTATATGTTGATGTAGACAAATTCATAGTTGAATTAATCATTACAGAGAGAAAGGCATATGTATGATCCAGATCCTCTAGTACATATTCATTAATATATATATATATATATATATATATATATATATATATATATACATATCTATATCGAGATAATAAAAGGAATTTCGCTGAATTAAATCAGCTGGGGGCTTGAACGAGCTAAATCAGACAATATACATCTTCACAAAAGGCAGCGGGTCAGATAAAAAGTTAACGTGCTCAGACTAATTCAGCATTGTTCTTGACTTCTGAAATATCTTGTGAATATTCCATCGACGTAAAGCATCATTATCCTTTTATCTACAACTCTGCCAAGAGTATTCTTGTGCGAAGGTAGACACCTTTGAAGACCCACATTAGATACTCTAGGTTTTGGCCGCTGTTGGACCACTACTGCAGAGCAAGGGGAGTCACCCCTTGACACTTACACATAACTTTGAGACACTCATGCAGCTAAACACCGAGTTTGAGAAACTCATGCGCCCTTACACCGGCTATTCAGAAACTCATGAAACATTAAACCGAAGGACAGTGAGAACCTCATGCACGCTTACACCGGGCTTTGAGAAACTCATACCAACTTACACTAGCAGACAGTGAGGAACCCATGCACCCTTACATCAGCTGGTGAAGAACTCATGCACCAACGGGCTTTGAGAAACTCATGCACCCTTACACTGGGAAAAGTGAGAACTCATGCATTCTTACACCGGCTATTGAGAAAATCATGCACCCGTACACCGGGAGACAGTGAGAAACTCATATAACCGGGGGACAGTGAGAAACTCATGTACCCTTACACCGGGAGACAGTGAGCAACTCATGCACCATACATCGGGATGCAGTGGTGAGAAACTCATCCACCCTTACACCGGGCGACAGTGAGAAACTCATACACCCTTCCACCGGGAGACTCATGCACCTTTACTTGCATCCTTATATCGGCCAGTAAATAACTCATGCACTCTTACATCGGGCAGTCAGACACTCATGCATGCTTACACCGGGCAGTGAAAAATTCATTGAAACAATTATTCATAACTTAAAGCGATTAATTAGTAATTGACATCTACAATGTGAGAGGTGAAAATGATAAGGAGAACGTGGAAAGAACTTGAGATATAGGCACGTGACAGGAGGACTTGGCATGTGTTTGTTGAAGGCCTATGCTCCTTTGGGAGTGGAGGGTTATGAATGATGAATGAATCTACAATGTGAGGGGCGTGATTACTGCTGTCCTCTCATACCTTCGCAAAGAAAGGCTTCGTTCTATACTCGAGTGCGCCCCATCTCCCCCACCCCAACAAAGGCCATTCATTGGTAAGCATGAAATTATATATATATATATATATATATATATATATAGAGAGAGAGAGTGTGTGTGTGTGTGTGTGTGAGTGTGAGTGTGAGTGTGTGTGTGTGTGTGTGTGTGTGTGTGTGTGTGTGTGTGTGTGTGTGTGTGTGTGTGTGTGTGTGTGTGTGTGTGTGTGTGTGTGTGTGTGTGTGTGTGTGTGTGTGTGTGTGTGTGTGTGTGTGTGTGTGTGTGTGTGTGTGTGTGTGTGTGTGTGTGTGTGTGTGTGTGTGTGTGTGTTGCATAAAGTAAATTTAACAAGTACGTCTAGGAGTTTGAACGTGTTTAGTACATCCTATGTTTTAATTTTTGTCAGAACACTTTGTACAGTGCACCCTTATGCACACTTTTTATGCAATGCACAATAGCAAAGTTATAGTGGAAGGTTCATATAGAGCTTGATTCTCGAATTACCGGGTTCAAACCTGGTAGCATCTAGCTCAAGTCTACTCAGCTGTAAATGAGTACCCGACTTCTTGAATTAGGGAAGGCATAGACAGAAAGAAAAGAAACCAGTCATCAGCGGACCTTATAAATGCTGAAGCCCAGTATAAATGAATTCTCTGACGCTGCTCTCCCCTACGTCAGTATCTGCTATGAGTCTACCTTTACCTTGTATAAAAATTAGCCCCCCTTACCTTCCCCTTTTCGATCATTCCGTGATTCCTCTGGGGAAAAAAATTCATGTGTTCCAGGATCAAAGACATCGTAGGTTCCCGTCCCAACCTTCCGCGTATGTAGTTTAACAAGACTCAGTGTTATGGTATTGAGTTGGATTTACACTGCAGTTTCCGCAATAGAGGCTCGCTGTAGCATTTGACAAACAAAACAATGTAGTTCCTGTATTCAAATTTTATTGTATGAAAAGTTTTATTCATGTTGCATTAAATATGGACGACAAATGCCATGTTTTTGGAAAAGGAATAATAAAGGAATTTTATTTTTTTTTTTTTTTTTTTTTTTTTTTTTTTTTTTTTTTTTTTTTTATGAAAAGAAATATGTTTCATACTGTGACATTATGGCTCGTTTGCTTTTTCGTCATTTCCTCTCATTGCCTTTATTATCTATTATTTCGACATATTTAACGCACATAATTTCGTGCCTATCCTTGTTACCCTTTTTTACTATTAGTATTGTTCACGTTTAACGCTTCGATGTATGAGAGGGCCAGACAATCTCCCACCCTGAGAGATTAATTGAATCACCAAACGTGATAATACCACATTGACTCCAGGTAAATGCGAGTATAAAGTGTTTGTTCAAGATTGCGTAATCACTTCCGATCCGACAGTAGAATGGACTTGCAATACGGGTTTAATTATATAGACCACAAATGGAGCAGGGAATGAGTGATGATTACATCAACATGTGTATAGTTGTATATTATCATTGTGTGAATGTATGTTAACTTAATAACTTGCTTTAGGCACAAGCCACTTACAACTGTCCAGTCGTAAATTTTTCATGAAATTAACTGAAATAATGGTGAGTTTTCATCATATCCCTTGAGTGATTTAATATACGCTCAGGTAAAGTAAAAAATCTGAGAAAACAAACGGCTGTCGGACAGCATGAAAGGCGCCTGATTAACATAAGGAAAACAAAGACTTAGCAGCGGAATATGGTCTTTATTCCCTCTAAAGTTTGTGGTACCAGTACGAGGCGACCCGACTATTTGTGGTACGACCCGTTGAGACCATTTGCTGTGCTACCATTTTGTGGTTCCAGAGCTGGATCGACATTTATAAACTTGCATTCCAATGGTGGTGAAAATTCTTGCCTTGACCAGTAGAGGTTACTTCCTGAACTGATCTGGAAACGTGCCCTCATCACAGAGACGAATCTACGGAAAAGCAGCATCGGACCTTCAGCATTTTGGCAAGTCTCAATTCTAACAGGCCAAACACGATCGAACTTTATTTGTCTATAATCATCAAGCCTAAATAATTTTTGTGAAGAAACCTATTTTTTAAAATCACCAACGTACATTTATTTACAAGTGTTGAAGTAATTTGTCATTAAATTTGTATATGTTAATTTTGACAAATTCATAGTTGAATTAATTATTACAGAGCGAAAGGCACACGTATGATTAAGAACCTCAAGTGTATATTCATATATATACGAGTGTGTGTATATATATATATCGTAAAACAAGCTATTGTTATATAATATAAAATATATGGAATATATCAAGACGGAAAATGGAAGAAGTAATATGGATAATATACAAAAGGCGGATGGGTCAGATATCTCGGTACTCATGGCATTAGGCTGTATGAATCAAAATGGCGAAAGTTAAACTTTGTGCTGGCAGACACATCTTTCCACGGCATTGTTCTTGACTTCTGAAATATCTCAGAGCATGTGAATACTCTCCTCAAGAAATATTAAACTAAAGAAGCATTATTATCAGACTTCTAATCTACTATTTCGACTCTGCCAAGAGTAATCACAGCAATGCGAAAGGTACCGGACACATTTGAAGACTTAAAACCACATTACCATGCATTATATACTCTTGTTAAATAGGTTTTAGACATTTCCACTGTTGGCTTGCAAGAACTGGTAAGAGCAACGGGAGGCTACCCAAATGAAGAGATGGGTGACATTCATACACAGACCACCACCAACAGTAAACCTGATTTTAATAATGAAACATACCCACAACCACCTTTTTTTTACTATGGAATTTTGTTTAATTTTTCTTGTTCTTTTAAACTTTTAAAGAGTTTTCCAAAAAAAAAAAAAAAAAAAAATTGGCCTTTCCCTTAAATTCGACGCCCGGGTCCACCGCCTCTGCTCCCACTTCTCATGAGTCAACCATGCACACTGTGCACCATGCACACTGGTTGACTATTACTGCTGTAAAGTAAAGCACTGAATCATTTCATGGAAAATGACTCACCCATGGAATCTTTCTCAGAATGAAAGGGAAGTTTTCCGTATCAGAGTTGTTCATCCTGTTTCTAAGGATGGTCTTACGACCACACATCTCTACTAGGAGTAGTGGAGTTCATTGACAAGTATTTTTTCCCGCATAAGCATTTTCGATTACCAACATTAACGTTGAAAACATGTCAAGGTGAGAAAGCCATCCAGCTAGGATTCTGAGTGGTAGAGATGGCCAAGGCGTTGTTCGCAGTCTGCCGGTGACCTGCTGAAAGATTATAGCTGGACCGCTTGATATATAAAAAAATTTTTTGTCTAATTCTTTAAATAAATCATGTTTTAAATTTATAAAATTTAAAATAAATTAATAACAAGAAATACAGTTTGCTTTTTCGACTATGAATATTATTAAGTCAAAGAACCGCTCTTCTCTGTCTGATGAATACATGGACGCATGATTGCGATTGGTCAGTTGTAATGACGTTCTGAAATGTGAGGAGTTAGTTCACGCTATGGAGTGCAAATCATCATCATATTAAGTATGTGTTGTTGTTACATATTTTGTAACACTAGTACTAAAATAATATATTTGTTTGTATTCGTAACGTATCTTCCCTTGCACATGATCTTTAATTTTTTGTACACATTTTTATACTTTAAAATACTTTCAGATAAGCGAAAACAATGCTGGCTGTCGCTAAGGACGTTAATTCGATAATCTGCCGACACTTTTATGAAGAACTGAAGCAATGGTTTCTTCTAGCTCGTTAAGCCCCCACCCCTGAGTTAATCAGTGGAATTTATTATTATTGTGTATATAGCTCTGTTTAGA
This sequence comes from Oreohelix idahoensis, assembly GCA_024509875.1. Lineage (NCBI taxonomy): Eukaryota > Metazoa > Mollusca > Gastropoda > Stylommatophora > Oreohelicidae > Oreohelix > Oreohelix idahoensis. The sequence continues at coordinate 6,848 of JAMPIV010018159.1, forward strand.
GTGTGTGTTTGGTAACTTTGACTGAGACAAACATGAAGTACATTTACAAGGATTGAATCGGTTAAATTTTTAACATTACAAATAACAAAATTTAATAATCAATTTAAGTTTTAACAGTTGGAGCCGCGCTGGTGTAGTGGTTACCAAACTGAGCTGGCGACCGGGTGACCCAGGTGGAAACCCGGGCGAGGACATTTGAAGACTTTTCGTCGACCGGGATTTGGACTGGATTAACTCGAGCCCTGGCGAGTACATTTGAAGGAGTGTCGTCGACCAGGGACTGGCGGCTCCTGAGCCGACCCAGCTCTAATGAGTACCTCCGAAATCGGCCAATATCTGCCTGAATGGCGAGGGACACCTGTCTATGTACAAGAAAACAAAGGGATACTCATGTAAACATCAGTCTCAGGTTAGACATATTAACCTGAGATATCGCCTCGAGCAATAGCGGGCGTACGCAAAAAAAAAAAAAAAAAAGTTGGAAAATAATTTGAATATTTATGAAAAGGAATTTATCACTTGAATGGGATTTAACTGAATAAAGGAGGTCACTTTTGGCAGCGGATATTTTCACTTAGCTGCCAATGGTAGTTTCTTCTCCTGCTGGGTCAGTTCCTTTCACTCTACTCTCGCTCGTCTCTGGTCAAAGTTCCGGCGCCGTTCGTTCCCAGAACGTCAAGGAGTAACGGCCAAGTTGGTTATGCGTCTGTCTATAAGACCCTCTTATTATGGCGTCTCTTACAACGTCAGTCCACTTCTACCTTCACTTGGTTCCAGAGATAGTACTTTCTGCTGGTTACACCAATAACTGGTAATAGAAATAGAAACGAAACGCTCTTCTGAGTATAGCGTTTTCCGACACAGTTATGTGCCCCCCTCTTCTATTCTACCATCCCATTTCAGAATTTACCTTCGATGAGAATTAAATTTAATCCCTCGGGATAAACTTCCTATTTACATTTCCACTGTTTTGAAAAGTGTTCACAATATAAATTCATTTAAGTTTCATTTATATTTACACTTATGGAAAAGTTTGAAACTTCTATTAATTTAAAAGGAATATGTTTAAATAGACATTAACACTGGTTTAAAGCTTGAAAACGTACATTAATTTTAAAGTGAATATGTTTATAAGGACATTTACACTGCTTTGAAAATGTAAGTATTATTCATAGAATGTACATCATTTCTTTTCATCTTTCCATCCCTGCTCCATAGGGAACCTGGAACTACTTTATGCTTTTAGTTCTCTTTACGGAACTATCAATAAAGCAATCACCAGCCCGAGTAGTGGTGGTTCATGAATCATCACTCTATACGCTGAGGTTGCCAGCCTCAAATGACTTTGACATCCAATAGCGAGTTTTACATATTAAACTTCACATGGTAATATATATAGATATATGTTAGTTCTCCATTTAGTAAAAAAACAGAATGAAAATGCACTACTAACGCCAATCTTGGCTACAGACGTTTTTTGCTCAGAGGAATAAAAGAGACGAATCGTTTTCTTACACGCGTCTAGGACGTCTTTAATTGGGACCATAGATTCCCCCTCTGACTCCGTGTTTCTTCAGTTTCCTAGTCCCGGGGTTCCTTATTAAAATTTGAAAGAGATTTCCTGTGCTTTGTAAGTCGTATCTGGTTCTCCAATAAAAGGTCCGGTTAACAAAAAGGAATTATGAATCTAGTCTTCACGCTGGCGAGGTCTGATGTTGTCTTGGCGAGCGTGAAATTCACAGTGAAATAAAACTGCGAAATAGTAGGCTATATTTCTATTTTCCAAAGCGTTGTCGTGAATCTAATCAGAAAGATCCAATCGTTTCAAATCATGCAGATAGGGTGTGATATTTCAAAATAGTCCCACGTGAAATAAGGTGCGTACCTGCAAAGGTTACTTATTACCATATATGGACATCTGATGCCTTGCATACACTCCCGTAAACACATTTGTAGACTCATTTTGTCTAAAATGTAATTACTTTTAACCAAGTGACCGGAAGCGATTATATCACACTTGTCTGAACCCATGTGTCACACAGACAGTAATCTCGTTATCTGTCGTATGAGTACGGAAACTCCGTGTCTTACCGGTAATTAAGCCGATAGCGCTAGCCGATGTACGTGTTAATCTGCCGCGCCTATAACCAACAAATCTTGGTAGCGCCCAGCAAATATGATATTTATCGCCTACAGGGTGATTTGATAAAATCAAATATCTGCTACTTAGCAGAAAAATAACGAGGAGAGAAAGAAAGAGAGAAAGAAAAGTGCGATAATTGACAGAACATAATAAAAATCAGTAGCACAAATGTACCGATACTGCCGGACAGAACCAAAGATCGCTAAGAGGTCGTCCATTTCGTCACAAATGGTCGTAAATTGACATGGTCGTAAGTCGAAATGGTCGTAAGTAGGAAATCACTCTATACCACAGGCGTCAGCAACTCATGAGCTTTTGGGATCTACTTTAGTAACACTGGACCCTGACACCATCACCAGCTATACGATGGACCCCAGAAGGATGGCGAAAGAGAGGCAGACCAAGGACAACCTGGCGGAGAACAGTGGAGGCTGAGATGCAAAGTATGAACCAGAGTTGGGGCACGGCATGAAGGATGACCACCGACCGAGCAAAATGGGGACATTATGTATGTTTTTCTCCCACAGTTGCCTAAATATCTACCAAATCATTCACTGAGATCTGCCAGTAGTTAGTGATCGACTGGTTGGTGAGCCTTCTGTATACTATATGAACCACCAGGCAATTTTAACAATTAACATGCCTGAATGCTGAAATGCGCAAAGTCTGTTCTGTTACATTTTAAAACCAATTGTACTCTTTGTTCGTAGTGAAATAGAGCAATGTAGGAATTATAACGTAAAATTTCTGTATTGTACAGTCCTATAATGTAATAAATAATGAACAGAAGAAAATAATTCGACATAATTTTGGAATTCGAAAATAATCGGAAAAAAATATGTTAGGATTAATGGGATCGACATCGTTCAGTAAGAGTGGTCGTCAGTTGCATACGCCAGAAATCAGGACAGTCTGTGCATCCAATCAATACTAGTTACGATATACACAATTTGGTTTGGTTTTAAGGATTATCTTCATTGTACACGAACAACTCCATCAGTGCTCAGATCTCCTCACTTAGATCACACAAAGAAGATCTTAGCACCTGCAAGTATCCCAAGATTCGCACATTGTATAAATATTTTTGTGGTGGGTAGGTTTCTAATTATTAAATTTTGCCAGGGCAGCGGCTATATGGCCTACTCTTTACAATTTCCAACTGCCTTGGGATTTTTAATGTGCGCAACTTGCACTCTTTTTTTTTTCTTTTTTTTTTGGACCCTTATCCGAGATGGCTAGGCATCCGATCTCCCTACCCAGAAGACAAGGGGGGAGTATGACGTAATTAGGACCACTGGTTCTGAAAATAAATGTCTATAACTTATATTCCCTCTACTGCGGATCGAACCCGGTACCTTTAGAATTTGAAGCGTGTAGTGTCCTATGTTTAGATATGAGGAGAGAGTTACGGGACTTGAAATAATGGCCGTTGTGAGATTTTAGACATGTTTGTATCTCTATGTATAATAAATGTTAAGAACGACAAGAGTCTAGCATTGGTTCATTTATAGGACTAAGATAGAATACCACAAAGCGGACGTCGTACCTCTTAGCCAATCCGACTCCCGATAACGTAAAAATCTAAATATAGGAAATGACGTTTCAATTGCCCTATATAAATTGGCATGCTAAAGCGTGCCCAGGGTTGCATTACGGGCCTTCAAGAAAGCTGACTGTAAGCAGTTTTTCGTTACGTGTTTTTATTTATTTTTTGTTGTTTTTAAGATATCTCTAGGAGTGCCGGTAAACGAACAGATGGCGGGAAAAGTACGCAAATCACATTTTTTTTCTCTCTCTGTGAAGATACCGGAATGTCTTTTAACGTGCACACGTGCAGTCTTCGAGTAAATGCACAAAAAAAAAATAATACTTCCGGGTCATATGTTAATATTGGCAGCCCTCTTCAGAAAAAAAAAATGGACAAGTGGTTAATTGATACGTATATTCTTAGTGTCATAATTACGTAATTTGTCTTTGCTCTTCCCAGTGTTGCCACTCTCAATTTTGAAGAAAAAAGCGTAGATGGTACCTTAAAAACACTTAGATACATTATGAATTTTGGGCTGCGTGGGCTACTTTGGGTGAAAAACTGAAAAATTAAAATTGATCTAGGAGCAGTTCATCACTAATGAAAACAAATATCACCTACACGGGACCAAAAAAAAATAAAAATATCTAGATGAATCCACGTAGGAATGGCAACACTGACACTACCTACTGAGCATAGTGATACTAATACAGCTGGTCCTCTTGAAGCAAGTCTCCACACTCACTTGCAGCAGTGGTTTCTATGGCAATAGGTTTTTACATGATGAGGTTGGCCAGCCAATACACAATTTCAGATTAGTCTGCTTTGTACAACATGGCTGTGGCTGGCGATGGACCGGACACACATTGAGTAAACCTGTTGATAATTTTACAAGGTAGTCCTCCTGCAATTCCCTGTGTAAGGTAGATGAAGTTGTGGGTTTAGGGATAAGCAGCCTAGGCTTCGGGAACACAAATATGCTTGGTCGATGGAACAGGAATTCATTTAAAAGGGATATGTTGCGTGATAAATTCTCGCAACATCGTTTTATTTCAATATCTGTTTTATAACGCAAGGGCAACAACTGCTTGAAATCTATAGTCACTTTTCTCGGTAAGCATTTGTCTTCTCGCGTTAGTATCGAATGCAGTTAACTTTTGAGCTGTGGTCATTTTTGCGCTGGACTGCGCATGACTTGTCTTGTTGTTTGGTCGATCGGTTTCCGCCCACCACTAGTGGGGGTGAGCGATTTGGAATGGCGAAAGAGATGCCTCGTTGAAGAGGGGATCTCCGTTTTTTTTTGTTCTGTCAGGGATGTGTAGTCCTCTTATGGATATTTCGTTTATTCGGGATAATACCTCTAGTGTATTTGCACATGCCGGGAGGCGTGATATTTCTGTATTTCTTGAAAGCAAGGTAAATTAACATTTTCATTAACTCTATCGATTTTGGGTCGTGAGCGATTTCGATTCATAGCCTGTCTCCGAAAGTCGTCGTCACGAGATGTTCTTTCCCAGCTCACATGTCGCTGCATTGTACTGCATCGGTTGATGCATGTACCAAGGACCATTACTTGCTACTTTGTTAAATGAACTAGGTTTAGAAAACCTTTATTATCTAGAGGATATTCTTGAGGACATTATTTATACTTCGGCAGACGTGTCTGTCTTGCTGAAGTCAAACTAAGGAGAGTGAACTGATCTCATACATCTGGTTATCTCCTGGCTGTTATAGAAAAGGATGGAGTTGTTCACCTGACTACATTTACAGCACTATGAAATATAACATGCATCTGACTCATCATTGTAATGCTGTCTACCGTCTATTGCTGTATTGAATGTTGCTGTGATAATGACTGTCTGATGTGCCTACACATTTGCGTAACCATTTTGTCACTGTGGCGTCCACAATAAATAATGAAGAAAAACGTCAACGGCTGTTTCAAGACTCATTGACTTTATACGTCGTGAGTTTACTGACGTCCTATGTGGATTGCCCTGTTATTGTTGCATGAACATTGTTTTGACTGAACACATCTACACACTACACAAAACCAGACATGCGGATGCCATCCATCATCATATGGCATCACGCATCATTTGGTGGCCATAAGCTGGTTTGATTCTGGTACTAGCAAACACGGGGTCCCTTACCCACTTCATTTTCAACAAGAATTCATCAGCATCCTTCAAGAAATTAACATTCTTCAATACAGTCAACATCTTCAAAATTTTCAAAGTACTCGGCGTTGCCCGGTAAAAGTCAAAATTTCAACTTTTTGACGGAAACAAGAATTTGACAGTACCCGGCGTTGTTACATGTTGCCGGATAACTCGGACTGCTGTTATCTTTTACGCAAGTCAAGCAAGTTGCTGCTGTCAAGGTTCCAGTGCTGTCGTTTTTTGAGAAGGTCAAGTGCCGGTTGAAACGGGTTGTTTTCTGAAGAAGGCCAAGTACCGATTTCCATCAACTTACTTTTGGATTAGAAGGTCAAGTGCCGAAACAACTCAACACACAGTATTTCAGAAGCTCTTGTACCATCGTGTTAGCAGTGGAAGCAGTTCAGATGTGCCATCATCGTTGGAGCTTCGCTCTTTAGGACGTTGATTGACATCCGTTTTTCTGCTGTTCTACGATTGGAAGCCTATAAGTTAAGTGGCCTGTTTGTATGTAAACTGTGCCCTTATACTTCTGCTGAGTCTTCTGTGTATCATCTCATTCTATATGTTTTATGTTTATATGTTATTTGTATATTTATATGTTTATATTTCAGCGGGTTCTCGGTTGGGTGGTGTCTCCGTTAGATTATGCCACGTCATAGAGGTCGTCTATTGTGAGCGTTTTCTGTAGGGTTTGCAAATTTCCGATACTGGAATTTGCTAAGCGACTTCTGTTGCTATTTATGTTAGCTGTGATGACATGTTTTAATATTGTTTTCGTTATTATTTCACATTCTTTAGTTTTGTTGTGATTTGTTTGTATTTGTTAGCCTACTCTTGTCTATAATTTAGTTTCATACAACATTTTTGTTTATACACTGTGGTGTCATGTATTTTGTTTAATTCTATCGCAGATATCGTCACATTTTTTGTGATATTTCATTAATTTCTGCTTTATTTTTAGTTGATTTCTGCGAAAGTTTTTGTATTGTTGCTGATCTTTGTTATTGTTTACATTGTTATTGTTTACATTGTTTGTATTGTTTACATTTTCAATGTTTACATTCTGCATGTGTTTACATAGTCATTGTTTACAGTTATAGTAATTAGTTAATGGGCTATGCTAATGCACTGTTACTACTATACTGATGATAAATGAATGATGAATAGTGTCGTGCACTATTGAATGAGAAGTGCACTTATGATCAAGATTTGAGTGCTGATATTTCATATACAAGTTCTTTGATTGGAGACTTGTTTCCCACAGAGACTGGGATAATATAATGTGATGTGAATATACAAGTGCTTAATTAAGACTTGTTACACTTAGGTTTGAAATAAATTAGTTAATTATTTCAGGTTTTGGACTCATATGTTAGACAACATGTCTACATTTGAGCACTTTATTGAGCAGGGTAAATTGCTTGGGAAGACTGGTGATAAGTTAGAAGAATTTGCAACTGCTCGTTATGATAAAGCAATGGAAGCTGAACAAAAGAAACTGCATATGGAAGCTGAACAAAAGAAACTGCAGATGCAGGTGGATGAAAAGAGATTCCAAATGGAAATGGAAAAACAAAAAAGGGAATCAGAAGCTGAGGAGAGAAAACTCCAGCTACAGCTAGAAGCTGAAAGACTTCAAAAAGAGGCTGAAAATAAAAGACTTGAAAAAGAAGCTGAAAATAAAAGACTTGAAAAAGAAGCTGAAAATGAAAGACTTCAAATGCAGGCTCAAGCTGAAGAAAGGAAGTTACAAAGAGAGTCTGATGAGAGGAAAGCAAAAATGGAACATGAAGAAAAACTCTTAGCTTGAGAGTTGGAGAAATTGAAATTGACGAGCATGAGTAATGGTAATGATTCAAACAAGGGTTCATCTTCTGGGAAGGCTAATAATGATACTTTTAAGATTAAGTTACCAACATTTAGTCCTTCCAGTGATGACATAATGTTCTATCTGGACAGATTTGAACAAGCATGTACAGCTCATAACATAGACAAAGCAAAATATGTTTATCAGTTATCAGGGATACTGACAGGTAAAGCTCTAAGTATATTAAATATGGTGGATGAACCTGACAAGAGCAATTATGAGGTTGTCAGGGCCGCTTTGTTAAAGAAATATCAGCTTAACGAAGACGGCTATCGTCTACAATTTAAAAACATGTTACCTGAAAATGGAGTTGAATTCTCCGAGTTTATTGCAAGAATACGCATTACTTTCTCACGATGGGTTGAACTATCTAAGACGGAAAAAAACTTATGAAGGACTTATGGACTTAATACTTAGAGACAAAGTCATGTCGTCTGTCAATGAGTCTTTCCTTGCTTTCCTTCATGAACGTAAACCTAAAACAATAAAAGAAATGGAAGATTTCTGTTGCCAATACGTAACTGCGCACCCACACATAACCATGGGTAACTCTAAGGTGAAAGAAGGTTTACCAGTTGCTTCGGCAGCTCCGTATGGTCAAAACTTTGCTCGTAGATCCCAACAAAATTTTGATAGAAAGGGCAGCGGTAATTTCTGTCAAAATCATGGAAACCAATTTCATGGTGATTCTTCTTCGAAGAATTGGAGACAACCTGATAGTGGTCGTTACTATCACCCTAATAATTATAGGCATTTCAAAAGAGGATATGGTAATAGAGGTTATTCCTGCCGAAGACCTCAGAACCAAACAAATAGATGTTCGCATCAATGTGAACATGATAGTAATCGTGGAAACTGGAATTCGAACCAGTATAACAATTACAATAGAGACAATAATAACTGCAGAGATAATAATAACTCTGATAACTTCAGAGGTAATAATAGTCGGGGTAGATCTCAACACAAAAAAAAGAGATATCAGCAGGCTAATGCTGTACAACAGGAAACTGAGGGAGCCTGTAATCATGTTGTTGATAGTAAAAACTTTGACGCTGTCACTAGTTCTGCTTTTGACTTTGAGAGAGCAAACAAATGCCCCCAATGCAGTACTTTATTCGAACCGGGTACCATAACTACTTTGAGTTGTGGTCACCCACTTCCCGCTCTTCCTGCTGCTGTTGCGCATGACGGGAGGGGTTCTTTAATTCTACATAAGGGTCTTGTTAATGATACTCCGGTCTCACTACTTTTCGATTCCGGATGCACCACTATTGGTGTTAGACAATCGCTTGTAGATCCATCTTGTGCTACAGGAAGGGTTATTAAATGTGTCACATTTGGCGGCACTCTAGAAAAATATCCTACTGCTGTAATTCGCATTGCCACTCCTTTCTTTACTGGAGATGTGCATGCTTGTCTCTTACCTAATCCTATTGCGGACCTTATTATTGGTCGTATTCACGGAGTTAGGGAGTGTACCCCACAGCAGATTGCTGCTTGGGAAGATAATAACATGCAAGCTACAAATGCAGTAGTTACAAGAGCACAAGCTCTACAAACACCCGAAACTTCACTGAATAGTGATAATGAAGTTGATAGCCAAGATAGTCACTTAGTAATTACTCGTGACTCTTTCATAAAATTGCAAGAAGAAGATCCTTCTTTAAAAAAATTCTTCGTTCTTGCGAAGAAAGGTGATCCGAATCAGGATACAAATAGAAAATCTTGGATTGCAATGAGAAACGGCGTACTTGTACGTATGGTACAAGATTCGACTACGTCGGCACATTCGCAAATTCTTGTTCCCAAGAGCATGAGAGTCCAAATATTACAACATGCTCATGACTCGCAATGTGCTGGACATATGGGTTTTGCCCGTACGAAGTCGAGAGTCCTTGCGGCTTTCTTTTGGCCTTTTGTCAATAAGGACATTCGTATTTACTGCCGATCATGCAAGGTATGTCAGGAGGTCAAATCTAGAGGACCACGACATGCTGCGCCTATCCAGGCTGCTGACATTCCTATTCGGCCATTTCAGAAAATGGCCATAGATATTATTGGCCCTTTTAAGGTCAAGTCGGCCAGAGGACATCAGTTTATCCTTACATGTGTCGATATGTGCACACGTTGGCCAGAGGCTATTCCTCTTAAGAGCATATCTACTACAGATATCGCAGATGCTCTTTGGTTGATATTTTCTCGCTTGGGGTTCCCCAGAGAAATATTATCAGACCATGGCACTCAACTCATATCTGACACTATGTCACAAGTAATGTCTACCTTACATATTGAACGATCTCTCAGTAGTATCTACCATCCTATGTCTAATGGGTTAGTTGAGCGTCTGAATAGAACGCTCAAGACTTTGGTTGGTAAGATAACTGAAGATCATCCTCAAGATTGGGACAGGGTTTTACCCGCGGCTCTCTTTGCCTATAGAGAAGTCCCTAATGAACACACAGGATTTTCTCCCTTCGAACTTGTCTTTGGCGCGCGTCCACGCGGCCCTATGTCTTTATTACACGATCTCATCACTGCCGATGATATTAGCGATGAAACTCAATCCTCATATGAGTATGTCATTGCTCTTAGACAAAAGATCATTGAGGCATGTAAGCTAGCAACTGCTTCATCAGAAATTGCTAAAGAGAAGGCAAGACAGTTTGCTAACAAGAATAGATGTCTACGACAACTTTGTCCAGGTGACAAAGCATTCGTCCTACTCCCCAGTAGGGAAAATAGACTTCTTATTGCATGGAAAGGTCCGTATGCAATAGTCTCTCGGATTTCCGATGTTGACTATGTGGTCGATATTGATGGAAAGCATAAAACTTTCCACATAAACATGCTTTCGGAATTTCACGAACGTCCGGACTATTTGCTGCCTATTTTCCAGGCAACGGATGATGCTCCTGCACGTCACGGTCATTATTCATCCCTGTCTGTCATTCAGGATGAGGAAGCTACCTTCTCTGATGTCAACCTTCCCCTTCCAGTGGTTCCATTACATTCCACGGAATCTTGGAAAAACGTTTCTGTTTCTCCTAATCTTTCTGGTGACGAACATCGACAAGTCTCGTCGATGTTACAAACATTTCAGGATGTTCTCACTGACATTCCTGGACACGTAGATGTCATAGAACATGACATAATTCTTACCGACAATAATCCAATTAGGGTTAGGCCGTATCCTATTCCTATACACTTTCAGTCGCAAGTGGAAAAGGAATTGGATGAAATGATTCAATTAAATATAACTGAACCATCGACTTCACCATATTCTTCTTCCATGGTTATTGTCCGGAAGAAGGATAAGAACATACGAATTTGCGTTGATTATCGCAAATTGAATCAGGTCACAAAGTTCGACGCTGAACCGATGCCTTTGTTAGAAGATCTACTGATTAGACTTTCTAATTCTAGATTCTTCACTAAACTTGACTTGTCTAAAGGTTATTGGCAAGTGCCTTTAGCAGAGCATGCCAAACCTCTTACTGCTTTTTCTACACCTAGGGGTCTATTTCAATGGAATGTTATGCCTTTTGGTCTCATGAACGCCCCTGCCACTTTCGTTCGCATGATGCGTCGAATTCTGTCACATCGTTCGGATGTCATCGCATACTTAGATGACATCTGTCTCTTCAGTGATACCTGGGAAGATCACTATTTAGGGTTATATGACTTACTGTCCACTCTACGTGAGAATAATTTGACAGCAAAACCTTCTAAAGCTTTTGTTGGTTTTGGTGAAATCTCTTTCCTGGGTCATCGTGTTGGTCATGGTCTCTTGAAGACAGAAGACCACAATACTTCCAAAATACTGAACATCTCTGTTCCTAAAACGAAGAAACAAGTTAGGAGTCTCTTAGGTTTAATTCAATTTTATGGGAGATTTATTCCAAATTTATCTTCGATCATGGCACCTCTCTCAACATTGTTGAAGAAAGGTTCGCCTAATCTGGTCCGTTGGTCTGAAGAATGCCAATCTTCACTAGACCAAATCAAGAATATATTTTCTTCTCCTCCCATCTTAAGATTACCTACTCTTGATAGGACTTTTGTTCTTCGGAGTGATGCTTCATCCACTGGGATTGGAGCAGCACTGATGCAAGAATATGCAAATACTCTGCATCCTGTTATGTACATTTCTAGAAAACTAAATGCGGCAGAGAGGAACTACTCGGTTTTAGACCGTGAGTTGTTAGCGATGGTTTGGTCAATTCTAAAGCTACAAAGATTCCTCCTGGGCGCACATTTCATTCTAGAGACTGATCAGAAAGCTCTTACAGCTATTCAGACTAAGAATTTGAAGAGTTCGAGATCCACTCGATATGCCATAGCTCTTCAACCTTTTCACTTCACGGTACGAGCTATCCGTGGTGCGGATAATGTGATGGCTGACATTTTGTCTAGATGCCCACATGACTCCAACTAATACTTCTGTCCTATATTTCTATATATTACAGAGTCATAACACACCTATATTTCTACAATAGATTACCACATCTGTACTTACTTTATATGTACACACTATCGTGCTTTGTTGTCATCTTCTTCTGTTCGTTTTTTAAAATGATAGAGGAGGACTGAGTAGTTAATATAAGGGCCGTTAGTTTACTAAACAGCCACAATTATTAATAATGTATTGTACCTTATGAAGCATATTAGTTATTAATTAGCATTATATTGCTTGTACTTTCTCAGAATGTCATTGTTGAGCTGAGGACTTACCTTACGAGTTCTAGATTGTGTACTTACCCTCGGAATACCAGAGCATATGTCCTGGATCGTCATGTAGTTTAACTTTGCTATGTACTTATGTCATTACATGTCAAAGAATGTACTATTTAAATTTTCCTATCAGATTTGTACATCCATTTTTAAAGACAATATTAGAGTATGCTGTTTAATGATGATTATAGTAACTTGCATACGTATATTGTGTTTACATGCTAACGTGATGTGTGTTGGTGACACCTCCCCGATGTGAATATTTTTTGAGACATATTTATTTTTCTGTTGAGGTATATCCTCACCAGACACTCTATAATTAGCCTATTGTTTGGCAATTTAGTTAATTATCAGCGCATAATTCGTGCGTTTTGAGCCGCTTATCGCTTGCTCTTTGATATTGAAAAAAAAAATATGTTCCACATTTTTTTTTTTATCGGGAGGAGGTGGTGATATGTTGCGTGATAAATTCTCGCAACATCATTTTATTTCAATATCTGTTTTATAACGCAAGGGCAACAACTGCTTGAAATCTATAGTCACTTTTCTCGGTAAGCATTTGTCTTCTCGCGTTAGTATCGAATGCAGTTAACTTTTGAGCTGTGGTCATTTTTGCGCTGGACTGCGCATGACTTGTCTTGTTGTTTGGTCGATCGGTTTCCGCCCACCACTAGTGGGGGTGAGCGATTTGGAATGGCGAAAGAGATGCCTCGTTGAAGAGGGGATCTCCGCTTTTTTTTTGTTCTGTCAGGGATGTGTAGTCCTCTTATGGATATTTCGTTTATTCGGGATAATACCTCTAGTGTATTTGCACATGCCGGGAGGCGTGATATTTCTGTATTTCTTGAAAGCAAGGTAAATTAACATTTTCATTAACTCTATCGATTTTGGGTCGTGAGCGATTTCGATTCATAGCCTGTCTCCGAAAGTCGTCGTCACGAGATGTTCTTTCCCAGCTCACATGTCGCTGCATTGTACTGCATCGGTTGATGCATGTACCAAGGACCATTACTTGCTACTTTGTTAAATGAACTAGGTTTAGAAAACCTTTATTATCTAGAGGATATTCTTGAGGACATTATTTATACTTCGGCAGACGTGTCTGTCTTGCTGAAGTCAAACTAAGGAGAGTGAACTGATCTCATACATCTGGTTATCTCCTGGCTGTTATAGAAAAGGATGGAGTTGTTCAGCACTATGAAATATAACATGCATCTGACTCATCATTGTAATGCTGTCTACCGTCTATTGCTGTATTGAATGTTGCTGTGATAATGACTGTTTGATGTGCCTACACATTTGCGTAACCATTTTGTCACTGTGGCGTCCACAATAAATAATGAAGAAAAACGTCAACGGCTGTTTCAAGACTCATTGACTTTATACGTCGTGAGTTTACTGACGTCCTATGTGGATTGCCCTGTTATTGTTGCATGAACATTGTTTTGACTGAACACATCTACACACTACACAAAACCAGACATGCGGATGCCATCCATCATCATATACCATCACGCATCAGGGGCCTTGTAGGTTCACGCCTACTTAGGAACTCGTGCAACGTAAAACAGCCAATGGGTAGAGAAGGACTAAAGAACACATGGAGATGAGAACTGGAGACAGACATGACAAAGGTAAGGGAAATTAAAAATTTTAGGATCGAAAAATAATATGATTTATTTTATGTTTTTTATGTGTGCTACAATAACATCGGAAGAAAACTAAGGAATCGATTGATTTATTTAAAAAAAATTTTTTTTAAACTTTAGGCAATATGTCTTCAGAACGTAACTACCGCGTACCGAACTGTATTTACACAGTACCGTAATCTCATCTCATATATATATATATATATATATATATATATATATATATATATATATATATATATATTTAAAAATAGATAGAAATAATGAAATATGGAACAATATAAGTACTGGTGGTTGATAGAAAGAATTCCGATAAGGTTGTTACGGGTGTTGGGGTCGTGGGTCTTCTTATATTTGATTATTTTGAATTAACTCGCACACTGACTCATATCAAGTGCCGATAGGGGTATGTCATTCAGACCCCGAACATAGCCGTCTCCTCCAACATAAATGATACTGCAAAGGCCAGGTTGGACGATTCAAATAAACATTTAATCCACATAACGTAGCTCCAATACAGGTATAAGTGATCTGCATATTATGTTATAGCATCAACTAGACACTCTCTAGCGTCGCTAGACAGTCTTGTAACTGGAACAACGTCGAAGACATTTTCATACAGTTTTATTATAATTCACAACTCACGTTCATCATGAGAAGCATAATTCCTCTTTCAGAAATACTGGCATCATCGCATGGAGGCGTATGGATGATCCAGAGATGGAATACATAGGAATATGACCAATAAATCTTATAACACTCAGGAGCTAAAAACACATACGTCCAACGCCTTGAAAAGACACACAGCAAATCTCTCTCAAAGGACCGCTCAACACAGCAGACGGCAACATCTGGCGTCTGCCACTTGACCACCAAAAGTAATGACGTCACTTCCTGTAACCAATAGTCACCGGTCATAAACAAATGTGACTGCTTGTCGAACAGATTTGATATAGACAGACAGGTTATGAATTTTACTCATAACAAAGGTATCATGTAAGCATCTGGCATTGATATATATATATATATATATATATATATATATATATATATATATATATATATATATATATATATATATATATATATATACTAAGCAGGCAGAAAATAGCAGTAACGGCCCCATCCCGCAATTAATGACTTGTTGGCAAACAACGTCACCTGGGCAACAAAAGGACAGAGAGCTCAATAGTAGCCCAGAGGAACCTCTCATTGTTGACACTAACGGAGTGAACGACAAGATAAGTTACATAGTTCTAGGAGAACTGAAACAGCCTTTGACGGTACACGCGGAACCACCCAAAGGTCAGATAAAACATGTGACTCATAGAGACAAAATTCGCTCTTTAATTAGAGCCGTAGACCAGGTTCAGGAGGAAACCCCTTTACCTGTGATTTTATCCACTGGAATGTTGGAAAAGTATAAATCTGCAGAAACGTGCCATATCACTGGGTTTAACCCAGCACCAAAACCCCCACCCCTTCTCTGTGAGAGAGAAGCGAACATGTCACCCTGCGAACATAATTCACAAGCGCCAGGTGGACAAAGTGTCTTCTGTGAAAACCTCCTGCAAACGGAAATTTTAGAGAGGAGCCCACCCATACTAAACACTGGAACAGAGGAACAGGCAACCCCTCATAAAAAAAAACTCCACAAAATATCGAAGGCAAGAGAAACAATGGAACGCACGTTGTCAGCTCGAAGCCTGACCCTGTCATGCATCAGTGCACGGATGAAAATGAGAGAGGTCATACTTCTGCTGAGAAGCCATTCTATAACAGTTTCCCTAATCCCAAGGAGACGATTAGTTTTACAGAAGAAGATGAGCATTTTCAAATTAGTGGAGATACGCCAGGGTCCTTGAAAGATCCAAACAAAATTATGCTTAATAAAAATCAAAACATTGATTGGAAAAGCCCAGGCTGAGAACCAATCATTATCATTATACAATTGATTATTGTCATTATTTCTATCTATACTCATGGAACAAAGTAAGTGTGCAACACTTTATAGGGCACTGTGCGTGATTTCATGGACGAACGGGGAAACAGGTCTTAAACCTGGAATGTTCCTGGCAGTCCATGTTGCCTGAATAAACCTGTTACGCAAGTGCATAAGGCGTATGTAACGGTCTTGTGCAGGGGTGGTAACTCGTGGTCGGCCACTTCTATGGCGATCAGCAGTGGATCCAGTTTGGTGGAAACGAGCTTGAATGCGTGATATAGTGTTCCTGTGAACATTGAAATGTTGTGATACAGCTAATATAGTCGCTCCAGCAGCTAACATCCCTATAGCTATTGCACGCTGTTGTTGGTTCAATCTTGGCATTGTCAAAAAAGACGTTTCTGTTGGACTCTTGGTACTCTCTATTTCAACGATTACGTTTTCACATGCTTGTGATTAGAGCTACACACTTACCTTCCTTTTATCTGTGATAAATTCTCCCCTACGGCACTTTTCACGTGATTTATCTTGCACCGTGATTATCTCCCCATGAATAGTGCGATCCAATTGTAATTGCACGGGTAAGTGAACACTCACACAGAAATGTGTGCCAACTTACATTTGAGTTCACCCAATAACACACGCACAGTGCCCTGTTGAGTGCTGCACACTTACTTTTTTCCATGAGTATATTTTTAAATCGAGATAACACGAATCTCACAAAGTTACTTTCGTCATTTCTGTTTCACTTCTCGTTGTTGTTGTTGTTTTGATGAGTTGATGGGTGGAGATAGGGCCCTAACAGCTGACCATTATTGCCTCTTCTCGTTCCATCTTGGTCTACCCTGTTCAACCTGAAAGTTGGTTATAATTGGGGTATATAGTGTCATTTTATTTACTAATTTTGTATTAAATTTAAATAACTATTGTCTTTTGCAGTAGCTGATTTTTATTTATATTAGTATTTGTCCATTTTATTTTCTCTTTTGTGTTGTTTATAGATAACTATTGTCCTTTACACTTGGTTTTAATTTGTATTAGTATTTGTTCTTTTTGAGTTGTTACCCTTTTCTTTTTTTCTTTTTTTTAATATACCTCGTTGTCTTTCCTTGTCCTATGAGTATTTAGTTAGTTTTTTTGTTAATGCTTTGTTAGTTCTTGTTGCTTAATTTCTATTTAGTTGGATGTTTTTTTCCAGAAGTACTAACCTTATATGTTTTCCTTTGTTTTATGTATATATCTTTTAAGTATTGTTTGGGCATCTCTTGGGGCATCTATACTTAAAACCTTATCACCTGTCATGTCTATATTGTGATTTTTATAGTAAGTTTTTAATTCAAGCCTTTGTTGTTCGTACTTTTTACAGTGGATCAGGTAGTGGTCTATGTCATTCTCTTCCTGACATTCTTGGCAGTGTGATTCCTCTATCATAAAGTATGCTGCACCGAGACGGAGAGTTTAGTTAGTTGATCTATGAACTTTCTACTTATCATTTTGGCTTCCTTATCTTATATGTTTTGTTTGATCTTTTCAGTAAGTGAGTAGTCTATGATTGGTGTTTTTAGTTCCCAGGGTGGTATTTTGCTTCTATATTTATTACTATTTTTAATTGTGTTTGATAGTTCTTTGAGCTGTGTTAGATCTTCTATAGTTCTCCACCCTGTTGGATATCTATCTTTATTTAAGGGGACGTCCCATACACTTGGTTGGTTTTTGACAAATGTTTTATGTGCTGGGTGGGTCACTTCTTGTGCTACTTTACTCCAATAATTTAATCTTAGTTCTTTACGTCTTAGACCAAGGGGCGGTATGCCAAGAGCTACTTCCAGTGCTTCTACTGGTGTCAATATAAATGCACCTGTAATGGTTCTCATGGCTGCATTTTGAATTTTGTCTAGTTTTTTTGCTTTGTTGGAAGCTGCAGCTGAGTCATAGACTATGCTGGCATAATCCAGTTTCCCCATGATGAAAGACTTGTAGAACATAAGCATTATTTTATTGCTGGCCCCCCCATCCATTACCTTTTATAATCCTTAGTATATTTAGGGGTCCCCTACAGCTTTCTACTAAATTGCCTTATGTTTATTATAATTTAGTTGTTTATCTAAAGTTATGCCCAGAAATCTTGTTGTTGCGTAGGTACATATTTTTTGTCCTTTAATGGTTATATTGATTTTGTTTTTGTTTTTTAAATTTCCTTTGTTGAAAATCATACCTACTGTTTTGTTTACATTAATTTGGAAGCCCCAACATTTCATCCACTCTGAAACTTTATCTATTTGATTTTGAAGTTTTTTGTAAATTTGATCCAAGTTTTTTCCAGATCGCCAAATGGCACAGTCATCTGCAAATTGCGATACTGCATTCTTAATGTCGTTAAATTCATCTTTTAAATCATTTACAGCTATAGTGAAAATTGAAGGTGAAATCACTGATCTCTGAGGAATCCCATTCTGTTGTTCATATATATCTGACTTATCATTGTTTACCTGTACAGCAAAATACCTGTCCTGTAAAAAGTTGTCTATATACCTATAGGTTTTACCAGTAATGCCAATCTTTTTCATTTTGTAAAGAGCTCCATCTCGCCTTCTCTCTGCATCAGGTCTTCTTAAATAGTTTGTTGTGCCAAGGATACCTTCGATTATCCGTTGAAGGCTATGAACCCCTTCTAAGACAAATGTATATAAACGCATAATTACAAATTTTATATTTTAAATTTTAAGTTATGTTGTCGGCCCATTAGAATCCATTCACTGTTCCTAGGGGTCCATGGGCCAAAGTCTAAGAAGCCCTGCTTTATATTAACCCCATATGTGGCTAAAATGTGTTCACTGTTACTTCCCTTCCCCCGCTGTCTCTCACTCACGCAAACATACATGCACTGTTGTGGTGAAGTGGGATGTTATAAATATTTATAGGGGGACTTAGTGTACTGACTGAGATCAGCTGTGAAGGTATCTATATCTAATGAGAGTAGTGTATTATAGATAACCTTACTTGCTGCCACATATGTATACCTCAGTCAGAATTATTCTGGAATAGTGTGATGACTACGTTATATATCTAGGGTATGTGTATGATGAAGTGTAAGTCATAACAACAACAGACAGATAAACAATTTAATTTATTCCACCATACTTGACAACACAGTGACACTCACATACATAAAACACTCTACGAGGATATCTTAAAGGAGTCACTGATAACTTTTCAAATAACAATATGTATTCAGTGCTGTCATGAATGTATATGTGTCCTGATTCAAATACAAAGGGAACCAGGAATCACAATCAATTTTAATTACAAGTTATATGTACAGAATTTATTAATATGAATCTTGTAGTGACATATATAATTAATAGTATCCTATGTGTGTCAGTTGTGTAGTGGTAATCTGAGGTAATACTGGTTTTGTTTTGTTCAAGCTCTGTTGGTATTTGTCATCATGACTTCAATAGTTTGTCTTTGTTGGAACTAGTATTGGAGATGTTCTCAGTTCCTGGCATTAAAACAATTAAATTCCCCTCTTAATTTTATTTTAGAATGTCATTTTAAGATGGGGTACATAATGTTGAGCTCCATGGCCACACTCTCTTATCTTTCGTGATGACTGCAGTAAAGGCCTCCTCTGCTCGATTTCTTTAATGAGTTCTGGAGCCACCCCACTGGTTGCTATATGGACCAAGGAGTATGCTGTCCACCTCTGGCTTCAGCAAAGCTCTGACCAGGTGCTGCTCAATAACTTTAAGACCACGGTCCCTGAAACAAGAAGGATGTACCTTCTACGTCATAACTAATTTATACTCTCTTTCTACACTGAGCACAATACATCACAAACATTGAGTTCAGAGCGTTAGGCCAACTGTCAGCTTCATCTGAAATACTTTATACCAGTATTTCCCTCCCTAATGGTTACTACGCCTCTGCAATTCCAGCATTATTTCTTTCTAGTCAATCATCTAGGTGTCAGTGTACTGTTTGGCCATTCCATGCAGTTTTACTTTCCTCCGACACCTTCTGTTCAGGCTGGAGCATTATAGGCTTTACATCATGTTTGCTACTGAACTACACATATATACAGACATAAATTATCAATTTACATTCAATTTTCATTAAAAGATATTGAATATTTCAAGCTTACCACAATTCATGGAATAATAAACAGTTTCGTTGACTGGCAATGAATATAGCACAACTCCGATCTGCCGATGTCCCAGGCTTTATTTTATAAAAAATATACACTGGTGCTCAACGCACTGCTTCTTAGTAGGTTTATTACAAGATGTGGCAATGAACAGACGCTCTGAATCGAGTATATTCGCAGCTCTACCCAATGAAACCATGTCTACACATCTTTTCAAAAAAAGTACTCCTTTTTCACGTTCCCCTGACAACACAAGATAGTATTTATAGCCCGACCAATCGTGTTTAGTCTTATATTTGTTGCGCTCCAATCAAATAGGAGTTAACATGGTAGGCTATTTCCGTAACGTAATGTTTTTTCAAACACGTTATAAAAAAAATTTTATGAGCAGAAATGATTTCATGCTGTCAGGCACCCCCACTATTTTATTTTGGTTATAATTTGGTAATTCCTAGACTATTTGCGTAACGTTTTACATATTCTTTGTCAGCAAGCCCTAAGGAACCCAAATATACAAATTTAATGGAGCTAAGTGGCTGCGTTCAAAATATGCAATTTCTTCTACCTCCTGTTTCGAAGATGTGCTGTCTGGGTACTGTAATGTTTTCAAACGTAAACCAGTATAATGTCATATTTCCAATAAGCGTTTTTCAGGATTTTAAAACCTAACTCTGGGAAGGTTAGTGTTTTTATCACTGTCCGTCTGAAAAAAAGTTAGTGCATGTGGCCTTACACGCGTGATGGCAGCAATTGTGTATCGCGCGACGCGTGTTTAGTATTGCATGCTTCCTGCCTTCATTCGCCCCTCTCTCTCTCCTGCTTTATCTGTCTTTTAGTTACGCCGTGTATAAAATGGAATGAATGAAATATTAAATTTAGGTCATTGATCAGTTTGCGTATCTCAAGGTTGTTCCAAGAAATACAGTACACGTTTCATTGAAGAAAGCGGGTAATAATACAGTAGGCTTTTACAATCAACGTGAAAGCGTTACAATTTGCAGACTAAGTAAAAAACGAGGGGGATTTTGCGTACAGTCATTGTGACAGCACTGTTTCTTTTACCATTTCTCTTTTCTTTTATTAAATTTATTTGTTAGGCTTTACATTTACCTTTTAATTTATATATGTGGATTAGAATATTCCACGACATCTCCCCTCTTAAAACAGACATTATATGTCAGTCCTTTATTCTATATACACATAGAGAAATTTATTATTATTTCTGGGGTTTACGGTGATTCTCATCACACGGATGGCGGCTTAAAAAATCCGCTCCCAAATTTGTTTTTCCAGATATATACTCAATGCTAAAATTATATGGAGCCAAAAGTAAGGACCATCGGAGTAACCTAGAGTTCTCATGCCTAGCCTGTGCTAGAAACGATAAAGGTTTGTGATCCGTTTGCAACTTAAATGCCTTCCCATACAGATAAATATTGAATTTCTTTATTGCCCATATTACTGCAAGACATTCTTTTTCGCTAGTTGAGTAGTTGATTTCAGCTTTATTCAACTTTCTGCTAGCATATGCCACTGGGCTTAATTCCCCATCCAATGCATCTGATTTCTGTAGTAGAGTTGCACCTAACCCAATATTACTGGCATCCGTCTTTACTATGAATTCTTGACTTAAGTCAGGTAATTTCAAAATAGGTTTACTTGTGAGCTTTTCCTTCAATTCTTGGTAAGCCATTTCACATTGTGGTGTCCATGTAATGCGATCTGGATGTCCTTTACGTGTCAAATCAGTTAACGGTGCACATATGGAATTAAAGTTTTTGATATACTTCTGGTAGAAACCACATAATGAGACAAAGGATCTCACGTCCTTCTTGGTTTGTGGTCTCGGGGCTTTCTTTAGTTTCTCTAAATTCTTTGGGTCAGGGGTCATGTTTCCCTGATAAACTGTGTGTCCCAAAAATTCCAATTCTTTACATCCAACGCAACATTTGGTTGGTCGGGCTGTTAAATTTGCTTCCCCAAGTCGATTAAACAGCATATTCAGAGAGTCAATGTGTTCCTCAAATGTTTCTGTTGCTATAAGGATATCATCCATAAAAATTGTTATACATGGATTATTCAGAGGGTCCAATAATTTTCTCATCATTCTAGAGAAGACACTAGGCGCATTCTTCAATCCAAATGGCAATCTATTAAACTCATAGTGTCCTTCTGAGGTACTAAAAGCTAGGTATGGTCTAACCTCAGGCTTTACTGGAATCTGATAGTATCCTTTACTCAGATCCACTTTTGAGAAATATTTAGCTTTATTTAGTCTGGCAAACAGCTGATTGGTATCCGGCAATGGATCCACCTGTCCTTCTGTAACGGCATTCAGTCTCCTGTAATCTATACAGAGTCTATGTTCTCCAGAGGGCTTCCTTAAGAGTACAACACCGGAACTATACGAAGATTCACTGTGCGAAATAATTCCTTCCTTCAACAGATAGTCTATCTCTTCCTTCAAAGCTTTCTCCTTAGCAAACGGAATCGAATATGGTTTCATACAGACAGGTGTGGGGTCTATCAGTTTCATATCATATTCCAATAGGTTTGTATGCCCTGGTCGGTCTGTTAACACCTCTGCATGATTATTTAGAACCTGTTGCACTCTCTCTTTCTGAGTTTTCGTTAAATGTGTACTGATTTTCACCTGTGCTGCTGTCTCACAGGGGTGTAATGGATATTCAAATGATGAAAGTGGTTCCTTTTTCATCTCCATGGCGATGGACAAGGTCAACAGGTGTGTCTCTTCCTGATGTTCTCTTTCCAAATATTTCTTCAGGAGATTCACATGATAGATTTTTTCTTTCCCCTTCTTATCTATCTTATAATTTGTTCTAGACACCTTCTCTAAAACTGTATATGGACCTTGCCATCCAATCTGTAACTTATTTTGACTCCCGGGGAGAAGAAGCAGTACCTTCTCTCCCACAGCCAAATCTCTGTCTTTCGCCTTCCTGTTATAATAGGCAGCATGTTTCTTCCTGGCTTGTTTCAAATTTTCATTGGCAAGTTTCCAGCCAGTTTTTAAACGAGTGGTCAGCTCATTCACATATTGGTATGAAGATGTAATGTTTTCCTCTGCCTTTTCATCAGTCCACGTTCTTAACAAAGCTACATATGGACCTTTAATTGTGTGGACCTATTTGTCCATGCACCGGTATGGTCTCTTCCACTCGAAGCTCTATAGTGATGATTTTTCTTCCCAGAATTATCATGCATAAAACGACCGCTACCAATTTTTCTTTTGGGGCTTTCTCCCCACTTAAAATTCTTGATGAGAGATTTCCTCTCTACATCTTCTTCCTCCAGTTTGTTTAAGTCCGATTGAGGGATTTTCGGCTTATCCTGGGGTAAGACATCTTTTTGCACTCTCCGCATAGTGGCCATTGTAAAACAGTTAAGTGAAGCTTGTCCGTGAAAAGGGGCTTCCCATTCCATTTGGTCCACTTTATCAAATCTATTTTTCTTTTTATTATCAGGCCTAATTTTGCCCCGTGGCGTGTCCAGGTCCTGATCAATGTTCCCACTTGTGGGTGTTCCCTCATGTGCTATGCTACACCTTTCTACAAAATTCTCAATGTCCCATCTTGCTTTGGGCCAATAATAATTGTGAGCCACTTTTTGAATGATGGTACCTATTTTCTCATGGTCCCCATCTGGTTTCACATGTAGGCTCCTTATTAAGTCTGCCCTATATCTTTTAGGAAGTACCAGCTGTCCCTGACCTTTGGATCTAGCTCCAGTCTTCCTATACATCAACTTGTTTTTCATGTAAAAATCTCCCTTGCCTGGAGTTGTATGACAAGTTGACAATTTTCTGAAACAAGGCTTGAGTGTTTTATCCCCAGCCTGTGCCTTCCTCATCTCTTCTGGAGTGGTATCCAACATAATATCCTCCTCCTGTCTTGAGGTCGACCTGACCTGAAGGGTTGCCATATACACAGGTTTCCTTCTGCAACGGTCAGTGTCATGATTGTTCATCTGACAATTTTTACACCACCTTTTTCCTTGGTTGAAAGATTTTCTTTCATCATATTTCCTTTCATCGAATTGTGGGAATTTATTTTTATTTTCATACCGTGGCCTATCAAACTGGTGCTTACCTTTGTTTTGATCCCTAGGATCAAATTTATTAAAGTTCTGTGGTGCCCTAAAGTTATCCACTTGTTTCTTTTTATTACCTGTTACCTCTGCTTGAGCTGCTTGATACCTTTCAGCAACATTTAGCAACTCACCCAGCCTCTCTGCACCTTGTTCCATGAGAAACTTTCTCAGGTCTGGAGCCATGGACTCTCTTAGTTGCTCTATAAGGACCATTTCCTTAAGATCTTGGGTTTTCCCCAGAGAAGTCCATTTCTCCAGGTATGTCTCTATTCGTGCAGAGAACTGGTGATAGGTTTCACCTGACAGTAGTTTAGCATTCCTAAATTTTTTCCTATAAAATTCTGCATTCTTTTCATATCTTAACAAAAGAGCCTGCTTTAGCATGTCATAATTTTCCTGATCACCTCTGCTCATTTTTGCAAAAACTTCATAAGCTGCCCCACGAAGTCCTTGAGATAACTTTAAGCTCCACCTTTCTCTCTCTAACCCATACGTGGTAGCTAATAGTTCATACCTATTTAGATAGCTCTCTATATCATCGTCTTTCTCAACAAAATGATCTAAATGAAAATTCATAGCTGAGGTTGAGGCTCCTTGGCTAGCAGTGGCATCAGAGGCAAAGGGACTGGCACCATTTTCAGGAGCATGGCCTTGAAACTCAAACTCCCTTAGTCGTAACTCATGTTCCCTTTGTAATCTCTTATCTTCTGCTTCCCTTTCTGCAGCTAATCTCTTGTCTTCCCTTTCTGCAGCTAATTTCTTCTCTTCCCTTTCTGCAGCTAATTTCTTCTCTTCCCTTTCTGCAGCTAATTTCTTCTCTTCTCTTTCTGCAGCCTGTCTTCTTTCCTCGGCTTCCAATGCTTTAGCCTCTTTGTCAGCCTCAATCTGCAACCTCTTAATTTCTTTTTCAGCCTCTAACCTTCTTTCGGCCTCTTTTTCTAATCTTCTTTCTTCCCGTTCAATAAATTTGTCACATTCAGTAGTGACATAGGTAATCATAACTTGCCCATCTAATCCCAACTCTTTTGCAGTCTGTACAGCAGCAGATCGAAATTTTGCCAGGTCGGCCATTGTCTAACAGCTAAATGTTTAAAATATGTAACTAAACAATTTTTTCTATGACTAATTAACTTAGGACAACACAGGCACTGTGAGCTCAACCTTATTTATTTTCACCCAAGGATACCTTTTAATTCTTATTATTCCCTGAAGTGAATTACCCCCAATATTTGTAATAGGGAAAGATTCAAAATCCCGAGAGCGAGACCCCAATATATGTGGTGAAGTGGGATGTTATAAATATTTATAGGGGACTTAGTGTACTGACTGAGATCAGCTGTGAAGGTATCTATATCTAATAAGAGTAGTGTATTATAGATAACCTTACTTGCTGCCACATATGTATACCTCAGTCAGAATTATTCTGGAATAGTGTGATGACTACGTTATATGTCTAGGGTATGTGTATGATGAAGTGTAAGTCATAACAACAACAGACAGATAAACAATTTAATTTATTCCACCACACTTGACAACACTGTGACACTCACATACATAAAACACTCTACGAGGATATCTTAAAGGAGTCACTGATAACTTTTCAAATAACAATATGTATTCAGTGCTGTCATGAATGTATATGTGTCCTGATTCAAATACAAAGGGAACCAGGAATCACAATCAATTTTAATTACAAGTTATATGTACAGAATTTATTAATATGAATCTTGTAGTGACATATATTATTAATAGTATCCTATGTGTGTCAGTTGTGTAGTGGTAATCTGAGGTAATACTGGTTTTGTTTTGTTCAAGCTCTGTTGGTATTTGTCATCATGACTTCAATAGTTTGTCTTTGTTGGAACTAGTATTGGAGATGTTCTCAGTTCCTGGCATTAAAACAATTGAATTCCCCTCTTAATTTTATTTTAGAATGTCATTTTAAGATGGGGTACATAATGTTGAGCTCCATGGCCACACTCTCTTATCTTTCGTGATGACTGCAATAAAGGCCTCCTCTGCTCGATTTCTTTAATGAGTTCTGGAGCCACCCCACTGGTTGCTATATGGACCAAGGAGTATGCTGTCCACCTCTGGCCTCAGCAAAGCTCTGACCAGGTGCTGCTCAATAACTTTAAGACCACGGTCCCTGAAACAAGAAGGATGTACATTCTACGTCATAACTAATTTATACTCTCTTTCTACACTGAGCACAATACATCACAAACATTGAGTTCGGAGCGTTAGGCCAACTGTCAGCTTCATCTGAAATACTTTATACCAGTATTTCCCTCCCTAATGGTTACTACGCCTCTGCAATTCCAGCATTATTTCTTTCTAGTCAATCATCTAGGTGTCAGTGTACTGTTTGGCCATTCCATGCAGTTTTACTTTCCTCCGACACCTTCTGTTCAGGCTGGAGCATTATAGGCTTTACATCATGTTTGCTACTGAACTACACATATATACAGACATAAATTATCAATTTACATTCAATTTTCATTAAAAGATATTGAATATTTCAAGCTTACCACAATTCATAAAATAATAAACAGTTTCGTTGACTGGCAATGAATATAGCACAACTCCGATCTGCCGATGTCCCAGGCTTTATTTTATAAAAAATATACACTGGTGCTCAACGCACTGCTTCTTAGTAGGTTTATTACAAGATGTGGCAATGAACAGACGCTCTGAATCGAGTATATTCGCAGCTCTACCCAATGAAACCATGTCTACACATCTTTTCAAAAAAGTACTCCTTTTCACGTTCCCCCTGACAACACAAGATAGTATTTATAGCCCGACCAATCGTGTTTAGTCTTATATTTGTTGCGCTCCAATCAAATAGGAGTTAACATGGTAGGCTATTTCCGTAACGTAATGTTTTTTTCAAACACGTTATAAAAAAAATTTTATGAGCAGAAATGATTTCATGCTGTCAGGCACCCCCACTATTTTATTTTGGTTATAATTTGGTAATTCCTAGACTATTTGCGTAACGTTTTACATATTCTTTGTCAGCAAGCCCTAAGGAACCCAAATATACAAATTTAATGGAGCTAAGTGGCTGCGTTCAAAATATGCAATTTCTTCTACCTCCTGTTTCGAAGATGTGCTGTCTGGGTACTGTAATGTTTTCAAACGTAAACCAGTATAATGTCATATTTCCAATAAGCGTTTTTCAGGATTTTAAAACCTAACTCTGGGAAGGTTAGTGTTTTTATCACTGTCCGTCTGAAAAAAAGTTAGTGCATGTGGCCTTACACGCGTGACGGCAGCAATTGTGTATCGCGCGACGCGTGTTTAGTATTGCATGCTTCCTGCCTTCATTCGCCCCTCTCTCTCTCCTGCTTTATCTGTCTTTTAGTTACGCCGTGTATAAAATGGAATGAATGAAATATTAAATTTAGGTCATTGATCAGTTTGCGTATCTCAAGGTTGTTCCAAGAAATACAGTACACGTTTCACTGAAGAAAGCGGGTAATAATACAGTAGGCTTTTACTATCAACGTGAAAGCGTTACAATTTGCAGACTAAGTAGAAAACGAGGGGGATTTTGCGTACAGTCATTGTGACAGCACTGTTTCTTTTACCATTTCTCTTTTCTTTTATTAAATTTATTTGTTAGGCTTTACATTTACCTTTTAATTTATATATGTGGATTAGAATATTCCACGACAACTGTCTCTATCTCTCTCTCTCTCTCCGTCTCTCATTTCTCTGGTTTTTCTCATTATGCACTCGTCTTTCATTGATACCTGCTCTACGGCATTCAATCCTCCCGTTCTCGTGTCTGTTTTCTGTGTATGGTTAGGCCGAGATTAAACTGAAATTGCATTAACTCTTGATGTCTCATGCAGTTTTGGGGTTTCACACATGCATCACGACGAACGCCATCTCCTTTCGCAGAGGGGATGGTTTTAAATAGCCAGTGTTGTCAATTAAAATTATGTTTGTGGTATATCGTGTGACGTGCTAACATGAAGAAAGAAAAATATAAAGAAACTAGGTGTACAGTGTGAAACTTCGACAGGGTTACCAGATAGCTCTGCATTGTAGTAGCTTCTATGGGAATGATGCGTCCTTGAGGTGATAGCCTTCAGCTGCTTTTGTTGTTGTTGTTGCTTGGTGTTCCTTTCGGCGTGTTCATTTCTCTTCTGCTAGTTGTAAGAGCTCCTTTTCGCCCAATCTGAGGTAACGCTGTAGGGAGCATCGCTAGTTAAGTTAGTCCTCGGGACCCTGCACAAAAGTTCTCTATCAGTGGTAATTTCTGTACCACTCTGTTTTACATGATGAGGTAGTGCAACTGTGGTTGAAAGTTAGACAATAATTGTGTTTCCCTTATTTGAACTCTCCCGAAAATAAAGTGCGCAAATGACGGTGTGCATGAACAGTTTGATTATGGAACGAAGTCAACAACACAATTGATAAACAGTACATGAACTGGAGACAGGAAGGTGCGAAGATGCAGATTAAATCGACAGACAATCAACAGACAATCAACAGACAATCAACAGACTTACAAAGAGCATGTGTCTTATATTCTGTTCTAATTATAAATGTTATAGGACCACTCAATCAAGAGACAAATCAATCAATACCCTTTACACCACTCTGTTCTACAGGATGAGGTTGTCATTCTCACGTGCCCAGCCTCATAGCCGCATCTTACTTTGTGTTTGAGGGAGCGGTAGTATAGTTGTCTTCCCGGAGACCACCCCCCACCCCCTTCCCGGGAACTACATAGAGCATGTGTCTTATATTCTTTTCTAATTAGAAGTGTTATATGACCACTATAAACAAGTATGCAGGCCACCAAGAACCACTTTTGTCAGTAGTGAAACGTCAAAAGCTTGCCTGGTTTGGGCATGTAACTCGTCATGACTCCCTTTCGAAAACGATCCTCCAGGGAACAGTCGAAGGTAAACGGAGTAGAGAAAGGCAAAGAAAATCCTGGGCTGATAACATCAAAGAATGGACAGGGCACGGTTTTTCCACACTTGTACGCATTGCTGAGGATAGAGAGCAGTGGAGGACACTGTCTGCTGATGCTTCCACCATGGCATCCCTATGACCCATGACAGGTTACAGGTTGAGATGATGATGATGATAAGACCACTGAATCAAGAGACAAATCAATCAATACCGTTTACTGCACATACTACCCAAGGAGCATAGGCCTTCAATAAACACAAGCCAAGTCCTCCTGTCACGTGCCATCAGCTCAAGTTCTTTCCACGCCTTCCTCATCATTTTCACTTCTGTCTCCAGCTGTCGTCTCCGTGTATTTCTTGGTCTACCCCGGCCTCTCTTTCCCTGGGGATTCCAGAATAAACACTGCCTTGTAATGTTATCAACAAGTTTCCTTAATGTGCGTCCCTACCAAGTCGATTTTTAAGACATGCCTGGTAGGGTACAGTGTTACTATTCTTTGCTCCCCTTTCGGTAACAGACAAGTTAATCAAGTGTCAATAGCTGATATTATATGGCTACCAAATAATTTCATTATAAGCATCAATAATTAAGTCATTACCAGTTAGGTCCCCGACGGAGCATATGCCTTCAACAAACATGTGCGTGCCGTCAGCTCAAGGTATTTCCTTGTCGTCCTCACCATTTTTACATTATTTCTATCTACCTCTTCTTCTCTTCTATTGGAGACTCCATAATAAAAACTGCCTTGCAGAGCTACAACCAGGTCTCCTCAGTGTGCGTCCTTTCATCTCAATTGAAAGCATCATACAAGGTAAAAGATGACAGAGAAGACAGAAAAAGAAATGGATTGACTGTATAATTGTTGACGCCCTGCCTTATGAAGAATTAATTATGACCTTTCTTTCTCTCCTCGGAAGCTGGTAACCTCATAAAGTAAAAACAATCCTATATATAAAATCCCAGCTTCTTCTGTCAGTGCGTAATGCTAAGGGATGCAACTGTGGTTGAAACTTAGACATTAATTGTATAAACATTTATAACACATAAGGAAGGTTAAACCCGAGGCCTGTAAACAGTAAATAAATATTAGACAAACATAAAGGTATGTTTTCAGGAACTCGTAAGAAATAAAGAAGTAGAACACTAGACAATAGAAAAACAACAGACGTGAGTGGCTTACCCAGGACTCGAACCCAGGGGCTTCCGTGCGACAACTCCGCCTAGCTATGCAAACGAATCACACTATCCTCCCTGCCATCTAGGCATCACCAAATAAATGATGCTTCGATGACGGGTCATTAGTGCGACCCGCAACACATAACACCGGAAATTTACCATGGGCAGTCCAGCCTATTAATGACGCAATCACTTCTGTTGTTCCCCTATTATACAGTATAGGTCAGACTACACAAGACAAAGACCTTAATACCGTGTCTAGTAAATGATAGAAGACTAAGAAAAGTAAGTAGAGGACAGAGGGTAGGTTTTTTTGGTATTGTATAAACATTTATAACACATAAGGAAGCGAAACCCGAGGCCTGTAAACAGTAAATAAATATTAGACAAACATAAAGGCGCCTAGATGGCAGGGAGGATAGTGTGATTCGTTTGCATAGCTAGGCGGGGTTGTCGCACAGAAGGTCCTGGGTTCGAGTCCTGGGTAAGCCACTCACGTCTGTTGTTTTTCTGTTGTCTAGTGTTCTACTTCTTTATTTCTTACGAGGTCCTGAAAACATACCTTTATGTTCAGGCTCCATTACACGCGAAAGTACAGAAGTACAAAAAAAAAAAAAAAAAAAAGAACGGCCGAAGCTCCCCACCTGGAATTAACCACACAATCGATGGAAAACGAGTGGCGCCAACTTGTCAAACGTTCATCGTGTGCTGTGGTTCAGTGATCAAGAGTTATGGGACTTTAGTTGAAGAGTACTCCCATCTGGCATCACAGATATGCACCAGTGACTTCTCAGCTTTTGGGTTAATTCAAAAATTGCGCGGACAAGGCTCCATGTAGTCGCAGATGACTTCATGTCCTAATCTAAGTCAACCGATCAATCAATGGGTTGGGTCCCTTATATCAGAGGTTCCCAAACGTTTTAAGTCCCTGTACCCCCTTGGCTTTTAGTAAACATTCCAGACAGAAAATATCTCTGCACGTAATGTTTAGTTGTATGAACTTGCTTTTTTTTTCTCTAGAGTTTTGCCTCTTGTTGGCTATGCGTGCACCGTTCAACCTAGACTATACATCCATTTCGTGTATTTTGGGGTTTTTTGGATCCATTCACCGCTCTTACCCTAGGGATCCAAAAAACAATAACTGCCTTGTAGTGCTATCAACAATCCCCATTAGTGTGTCCTATCCAACTCCAGCTCCTTTTCAGCACCTATTTGTTCCACTTGTATTTGTTTTATTCTTGTCATCAGCTCTCTAATAGTGATTTTGTCATTGAGTTGCAGTCTTTTTAGTCTGCACAACCACCCGTTTATGGAAGTCTGAAACTTCTTAATTGTCACTTGTGTCATTATTTATGTTTTAGGGTTGTAGTGAAATTGACAGAGATCCCATAAAATTGACTTGCTAGACCGGAGGGGAACGGAGTATCAAAAGGGAAAAAAAATATGACTGGAAAGGCTAAAGAGACGCAATTGGGGGGGAAATGGATGAAAGTAAAAAAAATTCAAGTCCCCCAAATTGACACGAGGTACGGAATTGGACGTTTTGCGATACCAAGCGCTTGATTTGAATTTGAGCGGAAGAACGCAGATGTCTGAAAAAAAATTACAAAAATTAAAAAGTAAATTTTTCTTAATATTAATGTTAGGAATATAAAAATTAGCTGGCCAGATGGCCTATTCTGAGCAGTGAACGAATATGGTCTTAATTTTACAGACGGATAGATAATATTGAAAATAATGACAAAAGACAGTGTAGTTCACATCATCGACAGACTGAATTGAATCTAAAGTGTGGTTATTTGCACACAAAAACACGACCTTGGACACAGATGTTCAAATTTACTTGGCATAGAAGTGAAGGGACATTGGTGGTAGCTGTGTCTAAATATAACTTTTTTACAACAAAAATTTGAAGGGGAGAGAACGGTTGGGTCAAAAATCGAGCACAATTTTGTAGAAACACAAGTAGAGACGGACAGACTAACAGATAACCATCCATACGTGACTGAAGCTTGACTGAAATGACTTTAGTGAGGAAATTTGAAATTAAAAATAAACCTCGGCAGTGATTGGCCACAGACAATCATATCATTAGCGCTCAGAGCGCATTTGGGGTCATTCTTCAATAATTGTTCAGTGTTAGACACAGATTTTAAAGTGTGGTGTTTTCCCATATGAAAGACAGTGAGTTAAATTTAGGGACGCCATCCTATAGCCAGCAGCTCAGCTGAGTTTTGCTAGCACTTCTGTGTTAATTATTCATAATCTGGTAAGATTGAAATTATTTCTTTATATATTTTGAATATTGTTTCATGTTCGAGTGATTTGATACTGCCATATCATAATCTAGCCTTACAAACAAGTAGGGATTTTGCTCTAGACCCCCCGCCCAAGTCAGGGTCTAGGGACTAACAATGTACCTAAACACCAGCAAGGATTATGCAAGACCGATCAAGAGTTGAGAATAAGGAAACATATTACCTATCCTCTTTTAGGGTAGAAAACTAATAATTATTTTTCAGAATCTATAGTCTGGGAGGATCTATCGGATGTAAACCCACCATGGTAACTGTGCTGTTTGGTCAGAGAGATCTGACCTGTCTGTATAATGTGGTTGTTGTGTCAGTGTGGTGTCCAGACGTGGGTAGAGAATAGATTTTGACACATGGCCCATACTTTGATTGCAGAGCTGCGAGTTTCTGTCGTCCACGAAGAAGTATCTATTCGGGTGGTGATTTACACAAGTGTATCTGTGCAGTCCTTGTGACAGAGACCACCATTATTGCCCGCCAGCACGGAGAGGTGGGACCGCCTGATTTCAGCACCAGAGCTACAAATACCAGATGAGTGAGCCTCTGGTCTGCTGGATATTCACCAACCCCATTTAGTTGCAGATACCCCATAAAAATTCCCACCATTTTCTGGACACTGTGTAGTCAATATAGACAGGTGTGATGAGACCACCCCAACAGCACAGACAATAAATATCCTCCCTAGTAGCTGACTACCAGAACATTTTAATAAAACTAACTATTCTAGTACTTAAATATGTTCACTTTTGCATTTATTATGTAACATTCCATGCATAATTTTTATAAATTTTAAATCCTTCTTTTAAAACAAGTTCTGGTCAAAATAAAACTTGATCCAGAACAAATAAATGTAATATAATTATATCAAAAACTTTACACACGTGAGTTAGTTCAGTGTATTTTAACACTTGTTAATCTTATTAGTCTTGTTAAATATTTATGGGTATATTTATAACTATCACACCACAGTACACATCATTACCCTAGACACTTTACGTAGCTACATTCAATAAAAAAAAAAAAAAAAAAAATTAAGTGTGAGGTCGTAGTGGTAGCAAGAAAGGCCTTCTGACAATTCTCAATTACATTTTATCTCAGGAGCCTTCACAGCTGGCCTCATACAATTTACATGTAGTACCATCATCATCATACAATACCATCAATACCACTACATATATTGGGGTCTTGTCCAGGGATAATTAGCCCAACAGTAATATTGAGATCTCCTGGTGGGAGAAATAAAAGTAGGGAAATAAATTGTAAAATTTCCTTTAAAATTAAAAGTGTCCCTGCAGATAAAAGTTGGTGAATCTTCACAGCCAGTAATAATTAATTAGTTAACTGGTTAGTTAGAATTAGTTAGACTATAGTAATTAGAAGTACTTAGTGTATTTACTGGTTAGAGATTTAGCTTATATATTATTATATTGTCTAAAAAGTATGGCTGAGCTAGCAAAGTTTAGATCAGCTGCTGTGCTCACTGCGAAGGAGATGGGGATGGATGGTCAAATTTTAATTCAATACGTAACGACTGAATGTGATAAATATATTGAACGGGAAGAAAGGAGATTAGAAAAAGAGGCTGAAAGAAAATTAGAGGCTGACAGGTTAGCTGAAGAAAAGAGATTACAAATTGAGGCTGATAGAGAAATTAAGAGGCTGCAGATTGAGGCAGAAGAAAAACGACAGCAAAGGGAGGCAGACGAAAAAAGGTTGACTGCCGAAAGGGAGGCAGAAGATAAAAAGGCCGAAAGGGAAGCAGAAGATAGAAGGTTGCAGAGGGAGCATGAATTACGACTAAGGGAGCTGGAATTACAAGGCCCGGCTCCTGAAAATGGTGCCAGCCCTTTTGCCTCAGATGCTACGCCCAGTATGGGAGCCTCAAACTCAGCTATGGGGTTTCATTTAGACCATTTTGTTGAGAAAGACGATGACATAGAGGGGTACCTAGGACGTTTTGAGTTATTAGCTACTACATATGGGTTAGAGAGAGAGAGGTGGAGTTTAAAGCTATCACAGGGATTGAGGGGTGCTTCTTATGAAGTATTTGCCAAAATGAACAGGGAAGACCAAGACAATTATGACATGTTAAAGCAGGCTTTGTTATTAAGGTACGAGAAGAATGGTGAATTTTATCGTAAGAGATTTAGAAATGCCAAACTGTTGTCTGGGGAGACATACCACCAATTCTCTGCCAGACTAGAAACCTATTTGGAGAAATGGACGGCTCTGGGGAAGACCCAAGATCTTAAAGAAATGATCATGATTGAGCAATTGAGAGAGTCCATGGCTCCAGACATGAGAAAATTTCTCATGGAACAAGGTGCAGAGAAGTTGGGGGAAATTTTAAATGTTGCTGAGAGGTATCAGGCAGCCCAGGCAGAGGTAAGTGGTGCTAAGAAGAAGCACATAGACAATTTTAAAGCTCCACAGCAATTTAATAAATTTGATAATAGAGAGCAGGGAAATAAAGGTAGGACAAATTTTGAGCGGCCAAGAAATGACTATCGCGACAGAAACTCACAGTTCAATGACCAAAAGTTCAATGAAAGAAAACCGTTGAACCAAGGGAAAAGATGGTGTAAATGGTGCAAGAAGGATAACCATAACACCGAATTTTGTAGAAGGAAACCTTCAAACATTGCTGCAATGAAGTCGGGGACGCAAAGATTAAAGGTTAATCCTAAGGGACAACAGGAACCTTATCACCCCCCAGTTTGTGAGGATGTTATTTGTAATGGGGTCACCATAAGGTGCCTTTATGATACAGGTTTGGATTATGATTCAGTTGTGAAGTCTAGCCTAGTGGACCCAAGTCAGTATACCACAGAAACAGTGGAAATACAAGGGGCGACTAAGGACATACCACTCATGACACTTCCCATCGCAAGGATAACGGTGAAAACTCGCTATGTGGAAGGAGAAATCAGAGCAGCAGTGATAGATGAACCAATCTACCCTCTGATATTGGGGTGTAGATACGTCTTCTTGGGGAATCCCGAGAAACCTGTGATCATGGCGACAGTGCAGACCAGGTCACAGAAGAAGGAGGAAGAAGGTGAACCTATAAACGCTCATCCAGAGGAGATGAGGAAGGCGCAGGCTGAGGATAGGACACTCCAGCCATGTTTTAAAAAATTACCCAAATGCCACACACCTCCGAGCAAGGGGGAATATTTCATGAAGAACAAACTCTTATACAGGAAGACAGGAACTAGATCCACTGGTCACGGACAGTTAGTTCTTCCCAAGAGATATAGGGCAAATTTGATAAGGAGCTTACATGTTGGAAAAGATGGTGACCATGAGAAAGTCGGTACCATCTGCCAAAAGATTGCTCTAAAATACTATTGGCCCGACGTAAATGTCGATGTTGAAAACTTTGTAGAAGCATGTGGCGTATTTCATGAGGGAACACCCACAAAGGGAAAATATGTGCAGGACCTAGAACCGCCACGGGCAACTTTAGGCCTGAAAGGAAAACTAATTATACACGGGTAGACAAAGTGGAATGGGAGCCCCCTTTTCACACCCAGTCTTCACTTGAATGGATTAACATGGCCGCTATGCGAAGAGTACAAAGAAGAAATTTAACCCAGGATAGGATGACAATCCCTCGGTCAGACTTATATAAACTGGAGGAACAGACAAGAGAGCGAAGATCTCTCATAAACAATCTTAAGTGGGGAGACAAACCCCAGAGAAAAATTGGTAGTGGTCGATTTGTGAGTGATGATTCTAGGAAGAAAAGTCCTCATTATAAAGCTTCTAATGGACGGGACCAGATGAGTTCCATGAAAAATAAGTATGATAAATTAAAGATCCAGATGTAACTTTATTAAGGACCTGGACAGATGAGAAGGCGGAAGAGACTGTTACCTCATCGTATCAATATGTGAACGAACTGACCACTCGTTTGAAAGCTGGATGGAAACTGGCAAATGATAATTTGAAACAAGCCAGGAAGAAACATGCAGCATATTTTAATAGGAAGGCAAAGGACAGGGAACTGGCAGTCGGAGAGAAGGTGCTGCTTCTACTACCGGGAAGCCAGAATAAATTACAAATCGGTTGGCAAGGTCCATATACGGTTCTAGAGAAGGTGTCTAGAACAAACTATAAAATTGACAAAAAGGGGAAGGAAAAAGTTTATCATGTAAACCTGTTAAAGAAGTATCTGGACAGACCACTCCAGGAAAGCACCCCCTTATTGACCTTGGCTATTGCAACCCAGATGCAAAAAGAACCACTCACCTCACATGAATACCCATTACATCCTTGTGAAACAGCAGCACAGGTAAAAGTCAGTAAGCACCTGACTAAAAACCAGAGGGAGAGAGTTCAACAAGTTCTGGAGGAACATACAGATGTATTAACAGATAAACCAGGCCATACAAATTTGCTACAGTATGACATGAAACTGGTAGACTCAAACCCAATCTGTATGAGAGCCTATTCTATTCCGTTCGCGAAGGAGAAGGCATTAAAGGAAGAAATAGATTATTTATTGAAGGAGGGGATTATTTCGCACAGTGAATCATCTTTTAGTTCTAGTGTCGTTTTGTTGAGGAAACCGTCTGGGGAACACAGACTGTGCATAGATTACAGGAAACTGAATGCTGTCACAGAAGGACAAGTGGATCCATTACCAGACACAAAACAGCTATTTGCCAGACTGAACAAGGCAAAATACTTTTCAAAGGTGGATCTTAGTAAAGGCTATTACCAGATCCCAGTGAAGCCTGAAGTGAGACCTTATTTGGCTTTTAGCACTTCGGATGGACATTATGAATTCAATATGCTACCATTCGGACTGAAAAATGCTCCGAGTGTGTTTTCAAGGATGATGCGAAAATTGTTGGACCCCCTGAATAACCCATGTATCACAAATTTCATGGATGATATTCTCGTCGCCACCGAGACATTTGAAGAACACATTGAAGCTCTGGAGATGTTGTTTGATAGACTTCGGGAGGCGAACTTAACTGCTAGGCCAACAAAATGTTGTATTGGATGCAAAGAGTTGGAATTCTTGGGGCACACTGTATATCAGGGTAATATGACCCCTGATCCTAAGAACTTGGAAAAACTGCAGAGAGCACCTAGGCCGCAAACCAAAAAGGACGTGCGATCATTCGTGTCGTTATGCGGATTTTATCAGAAATACATCAAAAATTTTAACGCCATTTGTGCTCCTCTGACTGATCTGACTCGCAAGGGACTTCCAGATAAAATTATTTGGACTGC
This sequence comes from Oreohelix idahoensis, assembly GCA_024509875.1. NCBI lineage: Eukaryota > Metazoa > Mollusca > Gastropoda > Stylommatophora > Oreohelicidae > Oreohelix > Oreohelix idahoensis. The sequence goes on from JAMPIV010018159.1 coordinate 44,803, forward strand.
ACAATGTGAATTAGCGTTCCAAGAGTTAAAGGAAAAACTCACTAGCAAGCCTATTCTCAAACTGCCTGATTTGACACAGGACTTTGTCTTAAGAACCGATGCAAGTAATGTGGGACTAGGAGGGGCTTTGTTGCAAAGATCATCTTCACCTGATGGGGAACTTAAACCAGTCGCTTATGCAAGCCGCAAATTGAATAAGGCGGAACAAGGATACTCCACAAGCGAAAAAGAATGTTTAGCATTAATCTGGGCAATAAAGAAGTTTCAAATCTATCTGTATGGTAGGACATTTGTGGTGGAGACGGATCATCAGCCTCTCGTGTTCTTGTCTCAGGCTAAGCATGAAAACGCAAGATTGCTGAGGTGGTCTTTATTGCTTCAACCTTATCAGTTTAGTATCCAATATATCCCAGGCAAATTGAATGTCGGTGCAGATTTCCTCAGTCGGCACCCCTGTGATCAAAATTAGAGTAATGGCAGACGTGAGGAGTAATTTTACCTATGTGTATCGCTGGTTTTGGAACTTGCCATAGGCATGTTTTCAGGTGGGGAGATGTGTAGTGAAATTGACAGAGATACAACGGTAAAATTCCTCCAAGGATAACATTTAAGGATAAAAACATAATGCGTAGGCTGCTGATGTACATGATCGCCTAGACCGCGGGTCATCACCCCCATAAAATTGACTTGCTAGACCGGAGGGGAACGGAGTATCAAAAGGGAAAAAAATATGACTGGAAAGGCTAAAGAGACGCAATTGGGGGGGGGGGGGGGGAAAGGGACTGGGGGGGGGGGGGGGGGGGGGGGGGGGGGGAAATGGATTAAAGTAAAAAAAATTCAAGTCCCCCAAATTGACACGAGGTACGGAATTGGACGTTTTGCGATACCAAGCGCTTGATTTGAATTTGAGCGGAAGAACGCAGATGTCTGAAAAAAAATTACAAAAATTAAAAAGTAAATTTTTCTTAATATTAATGTTAGGAATATAAAAATTAGCTGGCCAGATGGCCTATTCTGAGCAGTGAACGAATATGGTCTTAATTTTACAGACGGATAGATAATATTGAAAATAATGACAAAAGACAGTGTAGTTCACATCATCGACAGACTGAATTGAATCTAAAAAGTGTGGTTATTTGCACACAAAAACACGACCTTGGACACAGATGTTCAAATTTACTTGGCATAGAAGTGAAGGGACATTGGTGGTAGCTGTGTCTAAATATAACTTTTTACAACAAAAATTTGAAGGGGAGAGAACGGTTGGGTCAAAAATCGAGCACAATTTTGTAGAAACACAAGTAGAGACGGACAGACTAACAGATAACCATCCATACGTGACTGAAGCTTGACTGAAATGACTTTAGTGAGGAAATTTGAAATTAAAAATAAACCTCGGCAGTGATTGGCCACAGACAATCATATCATTAGCGCTCAGAGCGCATTTGGGGTCATTCTTCAATAATTGTTCAGTGTTAGACACAGATTTTAAAGTGTGGTGTTTTCCCATATGAAAGACAGTGAGTTAAATTTAGGGACGCCATCCTATAGCCAGCAGCTCAGCTGAGTTTTGCTAGCACTTCTGTGTTAATTATTCATAATCTGGTAAGATTGAAATTATTTCTTTATATATTTTGAATATTGTTTCATGTTCGAGTGATTTGATACTGCCATATCATAATCTAGCCTTACAAACAAGTAGGGATTTTGCTCTAGACCCCCCGCCCAAGTCAGGGTCTAGGGACTAACAATGTACCTAAACACCAGCAAGGATTATGCAAGACCGATCAAGAGTTGAGAATAAGGAAACATATTACCTATCCTCTTTTAGGGTAGAAAACTAATAATTATTTTTCAGAATCTATAGTCTGGGAGGATCTATCGGATGTAAACCCACCATGGTAACTGTGCTGTTTGGTCAGAGAGATCTGACCTGTCTGTATAATGTGGTTGTTGTGTCAGTGTGGTGTCCAGACGTGGGTAGAGAATAGATTTTGACACATGGCCCATACTTTGATTGCAGAGCTGCGAGTTTCTGTCGTCAACGAAGAAGTATCTATTCGGGTGGTGATTTACACAAGTGTATCTGTGCAGTCCTTGTGACAGAGACCACCATTATTGCCCGCCAGCACGGAGAGGTGGGACCGCCTGATTTCAGCACCAGAGCTACAAATACCAGATGAGTGAGCCTCTGGTCTGCTGGATATTCACCAACCCCATTTAGTTGCAGATACCCCATAAAAATTCCCACCATTTTCTGGACACTGTGTAGTCAATATAGACAGGTGTGATGAGACCACCCCAACAGCACAGACAATAAATATCCTCCTAGTAGCTGACTACCAGAACATTTTAATAAAACTAACTATTCTAGTACTTAAATATGTACACTTTTGCATTTATTATGTAACATTCCATGCATAATTTTTATAAATTTTAAATCCTTCTTTTAAAACAAGTTCTGGTCAAAATAAAACTTGATCCAGAACAAATAAATGTAATATAATTATATCAAAAACTTTACACACGTGAGTTAGTTCAGTGTATTTTAACACTTGTTAATCTTATTAGTCTTGTTAAATATATATGGGTATATTTATAACTATCACACCACAGTACACATCATTACCCTAGACACTTTACGTAGCTACATTCAATAAAAAAAAAAAAAAAAAAAAATTAAGTGTGAGGTCGTAGTGGTAGCAAGAAAGGCCTTCTGACAATTCTCAATTACATTTTATCTCAGGAGCCTTCACAGCTGGCCTCATACAATTTACATGTAGTACCATCATCATCATACAATACCATCAATACCACTACAAGGGTCATACAAAAGGACTACAGTATAAGTAAAAAAAAACCCCGAAGCCAGAAATCCCGATGCCAGAAATCAGGACCACCCGAGAATTCGCACTTTTTAAAAACTCAAACTTTTAAAAATTCACAGTAGAGGTGGGCAAATCGACACACTCCGCTGTTTCGAGACAGTCGGCTCAGTGATTTAAACTGTGTCGAAACATTGTGTCGACACAACGGCACAACGGCACTATTGCCCGTATCGGGGAGAAAGAAGTCTCTAATAGACAGTATACATTACTATACATGAACTGTTTTTACTTGCGTGCTACTGTCGTGTGTGAAAATCTATGGCATTTCGAAAGTGTGACCACAATTCAATATTTTTACACAAGTCTTCATTATGATGAAATAAAACGGAGATATGATGATAGCTGCAGTATATGTGAAAATAATAAAAAAAAAACAACAATAATAATAACAGTAATAATAACACATGATATCAAACTAGAGTAAGCTAGTTTTGGTAGACAATGATTCAAATCCACACCGAGTACACAGATATCAGCAGAGCTAATAAAGTGTCCATTACATTTATACGAACACACGGACACTTTCAACTTTAACATAGTGCCTAAAACATTGACAACTGCAGCACTGATACAATTTCCAGTGTCTATAACTTCTCAGCAAAAATAATATCACTTGTAAAATCAAGTCATCATAACACATCGCTGAAAAATATGACATGTTTGATATTCCATACTAATGTTCCGAACGGTTGATTCAAATTTTACAAAGGCCCACGGAAGGTGAGACAGTGAGACAGTGTGTCTCTGCAAAACAGCGAGGCAGACAGGAACTGAAACTGTGTCGAAACAACAAGCAGGCTGTGTATCGAATCTGTCGGACTCTATGCTGTTTCGAAGCATTGTTTCGACACATACACACAGTAGCCATCTCTAATTAACAGGTTTTTGTGTGTTAGAGCGCATGCGCACGCTTTATCGCTACAGAAGAATCTGGTGAAGAAAACAAAATTTAAAAAGTAAACATATCTTGGCTACTGCAGAATAGTGCTAGGAAAAAGTTATTAAATTCGTGGAACAGAACCATACCTCTAGTGTTCAAGACGTCATCTATGTGCACATGGTGGAGGATAATCTTATCACAAAGAAATTACTAATAATAATAATAATATCCCGTTCAGTCATATCTGACTATAGGAATGCGCCCCTGAGGTGACAGTCTTCAGCTGCTTATTTTGCCTCGTGTTCCTTTCGACGTTTTCTCCACTCTTCTGCTTGTTGTGTGAGCTTCTCTTCGCCCAATCTGAGGTGGTGTCGCAGAAATCATCGTCACTTGGTGCGATCGGCAGCTTCATCCTCCCATGTTTCTTGATTTATGTCCAGCGCCCTCATGTCTCTCTTACACACATCTTTGAATCTCAGCTGCGGTCGCCCAACTGTTCTTTTGCCATCTGCCAGTTGTCCGTAGACGATATCTTTCGGGATGCGACCATCTTCCATGCGGCGGACATGACCAAGCCAGCGTAGTCTGCGATGTCTAAGCAGTGTATACATGCTTTGAAGGCCAGCACGTGACAACACCTCGACATTTGGCACTTTTTCTTTCCACGAAATGCCGAGGATGTTTCGTAGACACCGTATATGGAGGGTATTAAGCCTTCTTTCTTGCTTAACATAGATTGTCCACGTCTCGCTGCCATATAGAAGTGTGCTGGTGACGCCGGAGTTATGTGCCGCAGCTTTGGTCTTCAATGTGAGTTTGGAGTTTCCCCAAACACGCGATGTGAGGCGGGCAAAGGTAGCTGCAGCTTTGCCAATACGGCTGTCAATTTCTGTTTCCAGCGAGAGATTACAAAGTCATAAACAAGGTGATATACGAAAGTATTTAAAGGAAACAATAGAAGCGTCTGCTGATCAAACTAGTGTTCCATCGACAATCAGTGCAGCAGACGCAGTAGAAGTTGTAAGTGTTCCATCGACAAGCAGTGCAGCAGACGCAACAGAAGTCGCGGAAATGAAAGAATAAAAATACTGATTTTAATAAATGAAGCGTTCTGTATTTGTTACTGAATAAACCAACAAAATTTGCACGTTCATCTCTTCTTTATTTTTCGTTAAATTTAAAATTCAAAAGTACCGACCGAGAATCAGGAAAATTCGAAAATCCGGACCGACCAAATCCCCAAGCAGTCTGGATTTTTCGACTTTTACTGTACCTTGATACTAGAGATGATTCAAATCCGGGGTTCGAATCCTGGGTAAGCCACTCACGTCTGTTGTTTTTTTGTTGTCTAGTGTTGTACTTCTTTATTTCTTACGAGTGCCTGAAAACATACCTTTATTCTTCTTCTTCTTTGATCCTTAGCCGCCCTCCGCCAAGTTGTTTCTGGTCGGCCTCTCTTTCGTTTTCCTTCAGGGGTCCATAGCATAGCTGTTCTTGTGATGGCATCGGAGTCTCTTCTGAGGACATGACCAACCCAGCTCCAGCGTCTGCCAGCTATGATGGTGTGCATGTCCTCTTGCTTGCTCCGAGTAAGCAGATCTTGGTTGGTGATGATATTCGACCAAAAGATGTGGTGAATTTTTCTTAGGCATGTTGTGTGAAAAGAGGACAATTTCGACATTTCCTTCTCTGTAACTCTCCAGCTCTCCGCGCCATAGAGAAGCACAGAAAGCACACAGCTCTGATATAATCCTAATTTTGTGCTTGTGCTGTACTGAGAGGACTTCCAGATGTTGTTTAGACTAAAAAAGGCTGTTCTTGCTTTGTTCATTCTGTTGTTGATGTCTTTGCTTGCTCCGCCGTCTGGTGTTACTATGCATCCTAGGTATGTGAAGGCATCTGTCTGTTCCAGTTGCTGATTCCTTACTGATATGGGCTCAGGGTTGCTCTGTTCCAGTTGCTGATTCCTTACTGATATGGGCTCATGATTCTCATGATCTCTGTCTTCTTTAGGTTGATGTTCAAGCCCACCTGCTGGCTATACTTATTAAGTCTATCCGTTGTTTCCTCGATGTGTTGATGTGAATGTGCTAGCAGTGCAATGTCATCTGCATATTCCAGATCTTCCAATGTAGAAAATGTAGTCCATCTTATTCCTCTTGGATTGCCCTCTGTTGTCTGGCGCATCACCCAGTCTATGACTGTTAAAAATAGAGTGGTTGATAAGGGGCATTTCTGTCGTACTCCTGTCTTCACTTCAAAGGTTAGGTTGCTCTGCACAATGCTGCACGTAAAGTTGGCATAAAGGCTTTTTATGATTGACACTATGCAGCTTGTACCTTTATGTTTGTCTAATATTTATTTACTGTTTAAAGGCCTCGGGTTTCCCTTCCTTGGGTGTTATAAATGTTTAGAGAGAGATGATTCTTATTTAGGCTTTGTACTTTATTTCTTTTGGTTTTCTCAATGCAATGGAAGCTCATGTTACCGTTCGTATTATTGTTTCATATCGCTGTCTTTTTCTGCAACTTTGCCAACATTGCTAGCAAGATACGAGGGGCGTTCAGAAAGTAATGCACCACATCGTTTTTCTCAGCTAATAATGAAGATAGAAGCATAAAAAATTTTGCACACTTCAAATATGGCATGTGCCAATTGTGTGCACCAAATTGCACTGCAACCGACCAAATAATACGGCTGCCCTAAACCATTGAATTGGAGCGTGTTAGCAACTTGCGTTATAAGCAGCGAATTGTGATAGAATTTCTCGTTGCAGAGAAGGAAAATGTTGTGAACATTCACAAGCGTCTATGTGATGTGTATAGAAGTTTTGCAGTCGACAGGAGTACAGTCAGTCGCTGGGTTCAGAGAATCAAAGAATCAGGAAGTGGAGATACGGAGCTGCTTGATCAGCCGCGCTGTGGACGTCGTGGACAATTCCTTCAGCTGTAAAGGTCATGATCACTGTTTTTTGGGACATTGAAGGTGTGATTCTTGTGGACGTTATGCCAAGAGGAGAGACAATCAATTCGCAAGCTTACATTAAGAGATTGAAAAAACTCAATCAACGTTTTCGCAGAGTTCGGCCGCACAAGAATCCAGCAGACTTGCTTCTCCTTCACGACAATGCGCGACCTCACACAAGTCTGGCAACACGGGAAGCAATCACCAAATTGGGTTGGACTGTACTACCCCATCCACCCTATAGTCCCGATTTGGCACCCTCTGATTTTCATCTATTTGGTCCACTTAAAGATGCACTCCGTGGGACAAGGTTTGAAGATGATGAAGGAGTGATTCATGCAGCGAAGAAATGGCTACATGATCAAGGCAAAATCTGGTACGGGCTAGGAATACGTGCACTTGTTTCGCGCTGGCATAAAGCCGTACAAGTTGATGGGGATTATGTTGAATAATACCGATGTTTACATGACATATCCATGTATATTGTTTATAAATTTCATGCTTGTTGAATAAACAGCTCCTGAGAAAAACGATGTGGTGCATTACTTTCTGAACGCCCCTCGTATATTTGTGAGTCCACATTTAATAGAGGTAGCGCATTGGTTAGTGCGCTGGCTTTCTAGCTCGGTGGTCCATGGTTCGATCCCCAGTTGATTCGGGATTTTTTTAGAGCCAGCCTCATTAATTGGGTACCAGAGCAACTCTAGGAACGTTAAGGCGACCCGTGTGATGCTGACTACATCACCCCTAGTGTGCCGATGGTCAAGAAAATATGGGCCTAACACCATATTCCCAATATGCCTCAATGGGCGTTTAACGGGATCCTTTACCTTTACCTTACATATAGGCATGTTTCTCCAAGCGCAACCTGGTTATCATCTTCCGCATTTATTCTCATAATCTTTGCCTTTTCTCTGTTGATTTCCAGACTCAACCGCTGTGACAAGATATCATCATATCACTTTCATGGCTGGATCTTTACATCCACAGACCTCAAGGTATTTTATATTTGGACACGCGCCCTAATATAATCGACGGACAATGTATCTAGGTTGAAAGATGCGCGCCTGGCCAAAACGAAGCATTAAAACAACATAAAAAAAGAACACACCATCATATCATCTTCATATTTCCTTCCGTTCCCTGCCAAGCATAGAGCCAGTACTGCAACCAGTCCCTGCAGGAAGCCCGTATCAAGGATTCACATGATCCTGGAGCTGTGGTTTTACATGACAGTCTGTTTCAAATAATGAGGTTGCCACCGTCTTGCCTACTTACTTATTTACTTAGTCGTTTCTCTGGTTAGTCCTCTCCCCATGCACAACTTTATTGTATCGCCCTGTACGACATGCTTGAGGGTGCAGCAGTGATATTCTTAGCCTCTTCAGACCCTCCGGAAACTACACCATACATCACGGAAGTTTCATTTTGTCCAGCATCTGGTTTCGGTTATGAGACAAACGAACCAGGTAATCGACCTTAACAGCAAGTTAGGAAGAAAATAACCAGAAACTGAAAACAGATAAAATTTAATTCTGTGACTTTTTTTTTCCTGTAAATTAAAAACAGTTTATTTATAGAAATAATTATAGTTGTTTATATACATGTATAGAATGTGTGATTCCTTTATACACACATTGGGATCCTCGCCAGTGCTACGGAGTTCGTGCACTGTGCTGAGATCCTCCTTGTGTGGTCTAAAGGAAGATACGGGAGTACTGAAGGAGTTGTCCATGTGCAATGAACATGATCCTTAAATTCACAACCAAACCGAACCAAAAACAAGTTTTATGAAACACCCTTTCATTTTCAAATCACTTACACGTTGAACGTTTATTTTATTTAGCGTAATAAGATGAATTGAAATTCTTAACCTATTGGACCATAAAAAAATGTTCTACTTGTTAGTGCATTTTAAAATGAAAGTGTATAGCGTCAAACTTGCTTTTTGAATTATTTGTTAGGAGTGACTTAGTGACTGAGTCTTTCATGAATAGCGCGGACGATTACAGGAGACAACTAGCCCCATCAAACTGTAGACGTAATAAGATAAGCATTCAAAATGAGAAGAAAGAGATTGGATATAAAGAAATTTTCTTTCAAATTACAGGCAAGTTTACAGGCGTGTTTCAATACAGGGAAAAAAACTCTAAAATACGTAAAGTAAGGCAACCATAGGGGCAGAGAGAGAGAGAGAGAGAGAGAGAGAGAGAGAGAGAGAGAGAGAGAGAGAGAGAGAGAGAGAGAGAGAGAGAGAGAGAGAGAGAGATTGACATATAGTATACCAGGCAGATGAAAAGATAATATAGACAAATAAGATACCCAGATAAACAAATAGGCAGATAGAAAGACAGACGGACAGACACACGGACACTCGGACCGATGACGGACGGCCGGCATGATGCTGACCACATCACCCCTAGTGTGCCGATGGTTAAAAAAATACGGGCCTAACACCATATTCCCAATGTGCCTCAATGGGTGTGTGACGAGATCCTTTACCTTACTTTACCTTTTGCTTGTCGATGTCGCTCTTAAATCATGCTAATGATACGCGAAATCACGTAACTGGCAAAACTGAAGTGTTTGCGCGCGTGTGTGTGAATGAGAAAACATTGGTTCTGAAATTAAGCCACAAAGCCACTCTTGATAGCCAAAGTACAGGCATACCTCGGAGATATTGCGGGTTCGGTTCCAGATCACCGCAATAAAGCGAATATCGCAATAAAGCGGGTCACACCCATTTTTTTAGCTTCCCAGTGCATATAAAAGCCTCAAATCATGTTTACACTATGTCTATTAAGTGCAGAATAGCGCTAGGTCTTAAAAAAATAATGTACTGTAAAATTAAAAAATACTTTATTGCTAAAAAACATGCTAATCTTCATCATCTGAGCCTTCAGCGAATAGTAATCTTTTTGGTGATGGAGAGCCAAAATCTATCGGCAGAAGAAGGCACGTTCTAATAAATGAACATCAATAATTTGAAAAAAGCGCAATATCTGCGAAGCGCAATAAAGCGAGGTATGTCTGTGTATCGTGTGATTGATGATCCGTTGTACTTCATTTTAAGATCACTAATGTGGAAATGGCGATAAGAAACAGACAAGTGTCAGTGGAATAAAAGATAAGAACCAGACAAGTGTCAGTTGAATAAAAGATAAGAACCAGACAAGTGTCAGTGGAATAAAAGATAAGAAGAAGACACAGGCGATCGATGGGACACACACTGAGGATAACTGTAGATAGCACTACAAGACAGTACATGCTCTGGAATTCTCAGGGTAAGAAAGTTAGAGGAAGCTCGACAAAAATGCACAAAGAAGAAAATTGGAGACAGACGTGAAAGAGATCCAGGAGATAAAGACCTCAAACGGATGGTACAGAACTGGGAGGTTCGGCAGGAATTTGGTTACGGACTGCGCTCGTAAGGGATCAGTTTTACAAATTAATATATACGGGACACACGAGGCGTTTCGGGGTTCACCCCTGGTCAGCCACGGTTACAAAGAGACGAGAGAAAGAAAAATATAGACAGGCCAAGAGAAAATGGATACTGCAAACACGTAGAAATGAATGAGTTAGAAAAACAAAACGCTATGATGTGATACAGATAGAATACCAAAAAAAAAACAAGAATAAATAATAATAAAAAGAGCAAAAATACGGAACGAGAAGCTTAAAAAACCACTCAAGTAATAAAACAAACAATGAAAATATAAAATGAAATAACAAAGCAAAGAGTACATTGAATCTCATCTCATTGCAATATTCCCACAATGAAGAGGCTTACAGATTGGCGAAGGAAGGTGGAAATCAACATCAGCCTGGTGCAAGAATAATCTATCGAAGAGGCAAAGAGTTTTATCAGAAGTGGATACCAGAACAAATGGGAAGCAGACCATCCAGGCCACCACCACAATAACAAAAGAGTTATGCATATTACCAGCTCAGCAGAATAGAACAAGTGGTAATCTTCAGACTCCGCAAGGGCCACAACAGATTGGGATACCATTGTTACGTGCAGTCTTTGATATCTTACAATATTATACATTGGTATTCTTGTTATCTTCGCAAATATTTTGAAAGCAAAATAGTGCTTAAGGGAAAGTCATTATTGTGTTACTTCCCTTGAAAGTTGTGTCGGCTCTTTCGATCAAACTCCGCGGATAAATCCATTTTACTGCGATTTATTCGTTGTTTGGGTAATAATAGATTGTTCTTGCTTCAGAATATCTATGGCCTGAATTTATGTGTATTGTTTGTCTGAGTAGGACGAGTCTGTCTTATATCTGTATATCTTTACATATCTAAGTCGAACTATATGTTCTGTTGTCTCTAGAGAGGTCGAAGGCTATTCGGCGGATGTGTCGCTAGAGTGTGGTGTGATTTGGCTTCGTCCTGATAGGGACTGTGTTTTTCCATGTCGGCCTGTCGCCGGGGAAAAAAGTGATCTCAGTATTTGTGGGGAAGGTGATAGTCGTCTAAACCTATCGTGTATGTTTTACCCCAGTGTTTAGTCGTATTGCCAAGGAATGGCAGTTTCATATTTCCTATACCAAGGTAATCAAAGATACTCTTATGAACTCTCGATCGAAGCCACCATTTTCGATAGTTACGATTTGAATGTCTAAGAGAATATATTTGACTCGATGAAAACGACTTCGATTCCTAGCAGCACTATATCCTGTAGATTGCAGTCAATTGTTCATGATCAAATCTACAGAGCAATGAAATGTTTTATGAATGACTAACTTTAGGACAGATTCATTATCTGTATCCAAACGTGAGTGACAGCTCACGAGTGAAGCCATCTTGGAACCAAAAACATGTAGTGACTTTCAAGAAGAGAAAAGGGATGCCCGTATTATCGCTTGATCAGTCCAGAGATCACTGCTACACATGAGAACCCATTGCTAGCGGTTCAATATTATTATATGGAAAAATATGTGCTGAACATTATGTTGAAGAATCGTCGCTAGACGAGATTAGGTTTAGAAGCCATCTGAAATATTGTTTATAAGCTGACGTGCTCAGTCAGTGAAGTCAGATGATACATGTATGGGCGATACTGAGTGCTTGGCTACTGACAGTCCATTATACACTTATTCTACATGAGTGCCCATGTAACATTGCAAGACCATTTATTCACTGTACTATGATGTATTATGGCAACCTGTGATTTGTCACTATCTGTGCTGTCGAGTGTGTACGTCCAATTAAACTTTAGAAAAGGTACACAGTCGTTGGTGTCGATGACTTCCAGCCATACATGAGTGTGAGAAAAGAACATTTTTTGTCAACACCACGAACCTTTATCATCATTCGCACATTATACACTCAATCCATGTCTACACACCACTGCGTAGGTCAAGTTGACATTCCATACACTACAGTGGAGCAAACAACACCATAGAGATCTTATCAACTGATGATGATGATGATGTCTGCTTCCATCCACTTATATCTATCTTTTGGTGGATATCATTAACGGGAATAAAAATCCAACTTTATCAACCTTATCAACTGGTGGACCAGCTTTCTGGGTTTGACCTCGCAGAAGTTCAGAAGTCAACAGATTACCGATACCAGACCGTTTCCTGTGGCTGATACGACACACTTGCAGTATTGGTTGGCTCTTTGTCAACACTTCGTCACGTGACCTGTCAGGTGAATGCAGTATGTAGGTCAGCGTTGTTGACATTTTTTACATTAGACATTATAGAGTTTCACAGAACAGTTGGATCAATTCTTCTCAATGTTAACAGGAAGACAGTATGAGTGAACTAAGAAGTCCTATTTTCATCGATGGATCTTCTTGTTTTCCATATATGAACTTTAATATTTAAGGCCAGAATGTTTAATTGAATAAAGTGGCAGTTTGTTTATTTTCATAAAAATAACTTTGCCATTACTGTAAGACTGAGCCTATTATGCAACACATACTATCATACACATAATTTATATATATTTATGTTTACATGTTATTTGTTTGTATAGTATGTTAGTTTCTATGTCAGCGGGTTGTGTTTAAGGTTGGGCGGCGTCCTCACAACAGATATCCCACGTCATAGAGGGTCCGTTGTGGGCGTTTTCTATAGGTGCAATTTTCTTGATTGAAAATTTGCTGCGACAACTGTTGCTTTTGTGTTAGCTGTGAAGTCTGTAATTATTGTTATTTTTGTAATATTTCTTTGTTCTTTAGTTTTGTTTTGATTTGTTTGTAATTTGTTGGTCAACCTTTTCTATCTTTCAGTTCTATTCACAATTTATATTCATATATTGTGACGTCATTTGTGTTGTTATTCTTTGCAGATTCAGTGATTATTTTCATTGATTTCCCTATTTGATTTATTTTGATTTCTGCAAACGTTCTTGTATTGTCAGTCCTATTTGTACTTTATGTATTCTGTTGGTTGACATATGTTTTATATAGGTATATTTCATAAGACACAATTGCCTGTGCACTGCACTTGGATTATGGTATAAACCAGTACCTGATTATTATTACTATTATACAAGACCTTATTAAAGGCTTGTGACCCACAGATATTGGGATAGTATACTGATTAATCAAGTCATTGAGAACTTGTGGTATTATTATTGATTCAGGTGATTAGTATTATTGTTAGACATCATGGCTACATTAGAATACTTCATTACACAAGGGAAAGCCCTTGATAAGACTGGTCAACAATTAGAACAATGGGTAGTTGCTCAATATGACAAAGCATTAGCTGCAGAAGAGAGAAGAGCTATGGCGGAAGAGAAAAGATTAGAAAGAGAAGCTGAGGCTGCTGCTGAACAAAAGAAATTGCAGATGCAGGTAGAGGAAAGGAGATTTGAAGCTGAACAAAAAAAATTGGAAAGAGAAGCTGCGGCTGAACAAAAAAGATTAGACAGTGAAGCTGAACAAAAAAGATTAGACAGGGAAGCTGAACAAAAAAAGATTAGACAGTGAAGCTGAACAAAAAAGATTAGACAGTGAAGCTGAACAAAAAAGATTAGACAGGGAAGCTGAACAAAAAAGATTAGACAGGGAAGCTGAACAAAAAAGATTAGACAGAGAGGCTGAAGAAAAAAAAGCAATAAGAGAACATGAATTTGAGTTGGAGAAATTAAGATTGACAAGTATGAGTAATGTTAATCAGGCATCTAGTGGTAATGATAAACCTTCTACTTACAAGGTTAAGGTTCCACCGTTCAATCAGTCCAGTGACGATATTACATTCTGGCTGGATAGATTTGAACGTTCTTGTCGTACACATAATGTGGATAAATCACAATACGCTAATCAATTATCAGAAAACTTGAAATGTGAATCTTTGACTAGATTATGCCTTGTAGGAGAAGCAGATAAGGATAATTATGATGTCATTAGGGCGGCTTTGATAAAAAAATATCAGCTAAGTGAGGAAGGCTATCGCCTTTTATTTAAAACGATGGTACCTGAGACGGGTGTAGAATTCTCAGAATTCACTGCAAAGGCACGTCTCACAGTTGATCGTTGGATTGAGCTTTCCAAAACAGAAAAAACGTATGAAGGACTTATGGATTTGTTGCTCAGAGATAAGATTATGTCATGTGTGAACAAACCTTTCCTTGAATTTATACATGAGCGTAAACCCAAATCTCTAAAAGAAATGGAAGAATATTGTTCCCAATATGTCACTGCACACCCCGACGTGACTTTTGGCAACACTAAGATTAAGGAGAGTATGCCAGTTGCTTCAGCAACACCATACAATCCCAATTATTCACACAGATTTCAGGGACCTCAAAACAGATTTGATAAAAAAGGTAACCATAATAGTTATCAAAACCAAGGTAACCAATCATTTCAGGGTTCTTCTTCAAAGAACTGGAGACGACCTGATAGCTCTCGACACAGGGGTGGTCATAATTATAGGAATTTCCGTAGAGGAAGTAATTATAGAAACTATCAGGGTTATCCGTCTTGGAGTCAACAAGATCATAATTACAGAGATACTCATTATAATGAATATGATAATGGTAACCAAGGGAACTATGACTCAAACCCAAATAGGGGTTACAATAGAGGTAACAATAACTACAGAGGTGATAATAACCGAGGTAGATCTCAAAACAAAAGACATAAACCACATTTTCAGGCAAACTCTGCACAACAAGAGTCCCATGAAGCCTATAAACAGAGTAAAGATAATAATGATGCTAGTAATATGGCATGTGCCGCTTTTGATTTTGGGAGAGCATCTCAGTGCCCCCAATGCAAAACGTTATTTGAGCCAACCACAGTGTCTACTTTAAGCTGTGGCCATCCTCTTCCTGCTCTTCCAGCATCAGTCGCGCATGATGGAAGAGGTTCTCTTGTCTTACATAAGGGTTTAGTGAATAACAATCCAGTCTCTGTGCTATTTGATTCTGGATGCACCACAATTGGTGTTAGGCAGTCACTCGTAGATCCTTCCCGTGCCACTGGACAAGTAGTCAAATGTGTAACATTTGGCGGCACATTAGAGAAATACTCTACTGCTATCATTAGGATTGCTACTCCTTTCTTTACAGGAGATGTACACGCATGTCTTCTTCCGAATCCGATCGCTGACCTCATCATCGGTCGCATTCATGGAGTCAAGGAATGCACTCCGCAACAAATTTCCACGTGGGAAAGGCAAAACATGCAGATTGCTAACGCTGTAGTCACTAGAGCTCAGGCTCTTAATATGCCTCAAACTTCATCTACTGAAGATAATGAAGTGCATAACCAAGATAATCCCTTGGTAATTTCTCGTGACTCGTTTATAAAACAGCAAGAAGATGATCCCACTCTGAAGAAATTCTTCATTCTTGCAACTAAAGGTGATCCGAATAAAGACACAAGTCGTAAATCGTGGATTACAAAGAAGAATGGCGTACTTGTACGTATGGTTCAAGACTCCATTACGTCAAGTCATTCTCAAATCCTGGTTCCCAAGAATTTGAGAGTTAAAATTTTGCAGCACGCTCACGACTCTCAGTGTGCTGGACACATGGGTTTTTTCCCGTACTAAGTCAAGAGTCCTTGCGGCTTTCTTTTGGCCATTGGTAAACAAGGACATACGGATTTATTGTCGATCTTGTAAAGTATGTCAGGAAGTTAAATCCAAAGGTCCACGGCATGCTGCACCCATTCAGGCGGCGGACATTCCTATTCGGCCGTTTCAAAAAATGGCCATAGACATTATTGGTCCATTTAAGATCAAGTCTGCCAGAGGACATCAGTTTATCTTGACGTGTGTTGATATGTGCACACGTTGGCCAGAGGCTATTCCTCTGAAGAGCATTACTACTGCTGATATTGCAGATGCTCTTTGGCTTATATTTTCTCGTCTGGGGTTCCCCGGAGAGATATTGTCAGACCATGGCACCCAACTAATATCAGATACCATGTCTCAAGTAATGTCTACTCTGCAGATAGATAGATCTTTAAGTAGTATCTACCATCCAATGTCTAATGGTATGGTCGAACGCCTTAATAGAACACTTAAAAACTTACTGGGGAAGATAACTGAGGATCATCCTCAAGACTGGGACAGAGTTTTACCTGCGGCCCTCTTCGCTTACAGAGAGGTACCCAATGAACATACGGGATTTTCTCCCTTTGAACTCGTCTTTGGCGCGCGTCCGCGTGGCCCTATGTCGTTGCTTCACGATCTCATAACATCTGACAATATTGACGATGACACAAAGTCATCCTACGAATATGTCATCGCGTTGAGACAAAAAATTATCGAAGCATGCAAATTAGCAACTTCTTCTTCTGAATTTGCGAAACAGAAGGCAAGGCAATTTGCCAATAAGAAGAGATGCTTACGACAACTTTGTCCTGGTGACAAAGCATTTGTATTACTACCTTGTAGGGAAAACAGATTACTTATTTCTTGGAAAGGTCCGTACGATATAATATCGAACATTTCCGATGTCGACTATATTGTCGATATTGATGGGAAGCATAAAACCTTCCACATCAATATGCTTACTGAATTCCATGAACGTCCGGATTATTTGCAACCCATTTTCCAAGCAACGGACAATTCTCCAGTACAACATGGTCATTACTCATCACTGTCCGTGATACAGGATGAGGAAACAAGTTTTTCAGATGTAAATCTTCCTCTTCCAATGATCCCACTTCATTCCAGTGAATCATGGAAGAACGTTACTGTCTCTCCTGATTTGTCTCTAGGAGAACAGCGACAAGTTTCAACTATGTTGCAAACATTTCAGGATGTACTCACTGACATCCCTGGACAAACGAATGTCATTCAACATGACATTGTTCTAACTGACCATACTCCTATTAGGGTTAGACCTTATCCTATACCTATACATTTTCAAGCACAGGTCGAGAAAGAGTTGGATGAGATGATAGATTTGGAAATAATCGAACCATCCACCTCTGCATATTCTTCGCCGATGGTTATTGTGCGTAAAAAAGACAATAACATACGTCTTTGCGTTGACTATCGAAAATTGAATCAAGTAACTAAGTTCGATGCCGAACCTATGCCTTTACTGGAAGAGCTACTTACTCGACTCTCCAAATCTCATTTTTTCACTAAACTTGATTTGTCTAAAGGATATTGGCAAGTTCCTTTATCTGAACGCGCCAAACCTCTCACGGCTTTTTCAACACCTAGAGGTTTGTTCCAATGGAATTTTATGCCTTTCGGTCTTATGAACGCACCAGCTACGTTCGTACGCATGATGCGCCGAATCCTATCTTATCGGTCAGATGTCATTGCATATCTAGACGACATCTGTCTTTTCAGCGATACTTGGGAAGATCACTATTCAGGGTTAGATGAATTGCTGTCTACTTTGCGTGAGCACAACCTGACAGCGAAACCCTCTAAAGCCTATATTGGTTTTAGCGAAATTTCTTTCCTAGGCCACCGAGTTGGTCATGGTTCCCTAAAGACAGAGGACCATAATACTAGTAAGATACTTAACATCTCAATCCCTAAGACTAAAAAACAGGTGAGAAGTCTGTTAGGTCTTATTCAATTTTATGGCAGATTCATTCAGAATCTATCCTCTATCATGGCACCTCTCTCAACACTTCTAAAGAAAGGTTCGCCTAATGTGGTCCACTGGTCTCAGGAATGCCAATGCTCTCTGGATAAGATTAAAACATTGTTTTCAACACCACCTATTTTAGTGCTACCTACTAAAGATAAGACATTCGTTCTTCGTAGTGACGCTTCATCCACTGGGATTGGAGCGGCACTAATGCAAGAGTACTCTGGAACTCTGCATCCTGTAATGTATATTTCCAGAAAACTTAATGCGGCAGAAAGGAATTATTCGGTTTTAGACCGTGAGCTATTAGCTATGGTTTGGTCGATCCTCAAACTACAGAGATTCCTTCTAGGCGCACATTTCATAGTAGAAACCGACCAAAAAGCTCTTACTGCTATACAGAGTAAGAATTTGAAGAGCTCGAGGTCTACTCGATATGCAATTGCTCTTCAACCTTTTCATTTCTCTGTGCGAGCTATTCGTGGATCAGATAATGTGATGGCAGACATTCTGTCAAGATGCCCACATGATTCCACATAACTATTAGGGCTTAGACTTCTTGATATGTCTAGTTCTATAGTAGTTCCTTTTCTATATCATGATAGATACACATTTGTAATTTAATAATATAATGATTGTATCACTACATAGCGGTTCATTGATGTTTATTCACCGCTGTGCTTTGATGATTTTTTCTTCATAAATCATAAATTTAAGATATCTAATACGAAATGATGATATGAATTTTTTTAGGCATTGTGTAATTGCCAGAATTGTATTATACTTTGATGACACCTTTCTGGAAAAATATACTTGTAGAGAAATAATTTCTCTCAGTTTATGAGACACATTCTCACCAGTCGCTCCATAAGTCGACTTAGCCTCATATTAGGCGTTATAGGTATTCCTGATATTTTCATCTGCGCATTATTCATGCGTTGTGAGCCTATTGTACGTTGCTCCTAGATGTATTTCAAAAAGAAAAAAAATGTTCCATTTTTTTTTCCCGGGAGGTGTGGTAAGACTGTTACGTGCAGTCTTTGATATCTTACAATATTATACATTGGTATTCTTGTTATCTTCGCAAATATTTTGAAAGCAAAATAGTGCTTAAGGGAAAGTCATTATTGTGTTACTTCCCTTGAAAGTTGTGTCGGCTCTTTCGATCAAACTCCGCGGATAAATCCATTTTACTGCGATTTATTCGTTGTTTGGGTAATAATAGATTGTTCTTGCTTCAGAATATCTATGGCCTGAATTTATGTGTATTGTTTGTCTGAGTAGGACGAGTCTGTCTTATATCTGTATATCTTTACATATCTAAGTCGAACTATATGTTCTGTTGTCTCTAGAGAGGTCGAAGGCTATTCGGCGGATGTGTCGCTAGAGTGTGGTGTGATTTGGCTTCGTCCTGATAGGGACTGTGTGTTTTTTCCATGTCGGCCTGTCGCCGGGGAAAAAGTGATCTCAGTATTTGTGGGGAAGGTGATAGTCGTCTAAACCTATCGTGTATGCTTTACCCCAGTGTTTAGTCGTATTGCCAAGGAATGGCAGTTTCATATTTCCTATACCAAGGTAATCAAAGATACTCTTATGAACTCTCGATCGAAGCCACCATTTTCGATAGTTACGATTTGAATGTCTAAGAGAATATATTTGACTCGATGAAAACGACTTCGATTCCTAGCAGCACTATATCCTGTAGATTGCAGTCAATTGTTCATGATCAAATCTACAGAGCAATGAAATGTTTTTATGAATGACTAACTTTAGGACAGATTCATTATCTGTATCCAAACGTGAGTGACAGCTCACGAGTGAAGCCATCTTGGAACCAAAACATGTAGTGACTTTCAAGAAGAGAAAAGGGATGCCCGTATTATCGCTTGATCAGTCCAGAGATCACTGCTACACATGAGAACCCATTGCTAGCGGTTCAATATTATTATATGGAAAAATATGTGCTGAACATTATGTTGAAGAATCGTCGCTAGACGAGATTAGGTTTAGAAGCCATCTGAAATATTGTTTATAAGCTGACGTGCTCAGTCAGTGAAGTCCGATGATACATGTATGGGCGATACTGAGTGCTTGGCTACTGACAGTCCATTATACACTTATTCTACATGAGTGCCCATGTAACATTGCAAGACCATTTATCCACTGTACTATGATGTATTATGGCAACCTGTGATTTGTCACTATCTGTGCTGTCGAGTGTGTACGTCCAATTAAACTTTAGAAAAGGTACACAGTCGTTGGTGTCGATGACTTCCAGCCATACATGAGTGTGAGAAAAGAACATTTTTTGTCAACACCACGAACCTTTATCATCATTCGCACATTATACACTCAATCCATGTCTACACACCACTGCGTAGGTCAAGTTGACATTCCATACACTACAGTGGAGCAAACAACACCATAGAGATCTTATCAACTGATGATGATGATGATGTCTGCTTCCATCCACTTATATCTATCTTTTGGTGGATATCATTAACGGGAATAAAAATCCAACTTTATCAACCTTATCAACCATCAACGAGCTAAAGATATGAACTACCGATGAATGTAACTGTGGCACCGATTACATGACTGATGAACATTTGCTTCAAAGATGCCCAACATATGAGGAACAGAGAAAGAACATAATACCATCACCAGTACCATTCCTGGTGTCACGGATTGCCTCCCCTGCTTTGCAGTAGTGGTCCAACAGTGGCCAAAACTCAAGAGTATCTAAATGTGTCGTCAAAGGTGTCTACCTTCGCACAAGATTAGTCTTGGCAGAGATGTAGATAGAAGGGTAAAGACGCTTCTATCTTTTGGGAGGGTTCACAAGATAATTCAGAAGTCAAGAACAATGCTGCTTAGCGCTGAACATTTGTTAACTTATATCTGTCCGTCGCCTTTTATGAAGGATTTAAGCAATTCTTTTTAGACCGTTCAAGCCCTCAGTTGGTGTAATCCAACGAATTTCCTCTTATAATGGTATAGCTCTGTTTAGAGGTAAATATATATCTAGATGTATATATATATATGAAATATTCTGGCTCATACATTTGCTTTCATACATGTAATAACTGTATCAACTATGTTTGTTTAGTTTTAAAATAACATGTAACAAATTTAATAATCAATTAGTATTAACAGTTTAAAATAAATAAAATGCTGGTGACTTTTATATTGGAATCAAATTTTCTCTTCACAGATATTGAGGGTGAGGATATAGTCAGACAGTTATGTCCATTTTGCTGGTGCCTTTTGTATAAGCACTTAACTGATATAAGGGAGTCCTGCAACTGTGGTTTTCGTCACTTCTTGGTGATGAGTGTACTTCTCTCACACGAGTGGCGTAGTAACTTCGAACCGTCTGATAGCTTGTAACCACGAACTTTTGGAAAATAGGGAAACAAATGACTAGGCTAAGTACATCTCATCTCATCTACACAGTGTAGCTGGAAATGAATAAAATTGCATATTCTCTCTGTCCACCCACAATGTTAATGTGGCCGGATAGCGCGAATAATTAAATTTTCTGAGTTACACATTAGCAACGTGAATATAATAAAATTGAATATTATACACTTTAATGGGAAAATGTGGATGTAATAGCGCGAATAATGATTTTTCTGAGTTACAATGGGGTAACAACTGCTGTCATTTCCGCACGACTAGCTAAATATTATCACAGCGCTTGCTGTAATGGTTTATGTAATCATCACTAGTTGCTCTATTCGGTTGTAGGTTGCCACCTCATACATGTCGGGGTTTCCGCAAGAAAACTAGCTAGAATTTGTAAAATATTTACCACGCTTGCCCAAAGTTTTGGGAATTACACAATATACTAGTTTCATATGTTGAGGTTGCCAGCCTCATACATAACCACTTAGCAAGAAAACTTGTCAAATTAACATTTGTAAAATATTTATTACACTTACCCCAAAGTTTTGGGAATTACACAATCTCCTCGCGCAGGTTAGAATGGACACGAGCAATTTAGGTTATTTGCTCTCGAACCACTTGGTCTGGAAATTTTGAATCCCTTTTATGACGGGTGAATCTGCGAAACACTTGGTCTGGGAAAGTGTCTCCTATGATGGGTGATCCAATTCCTAGGTTTCCAGTCTTCGTATTTAAAGTCCTGGTGCCATAAGCGTTTCAGTCTCTGTATTTATATAGGCGGGCTTATTTTTAAGGTTTTAAGTTTCCCAAATACTTCGATCTGTCACTTATAATATAGGAATTCTCTCTGGCTTCTGGGAGTCGCTCATATGACGTGCGCCGCAGTCTCTCTGTTCTGTCTCTGATTTCTCTACATTATATGTGCAGTTTTCAGTTCATATCACAGATGGGGCTTCCGTCGGATGTTCCAGTAGGATCCATAGTTTATTCCGGCTTCTTACTTTAATCCAATTGTAAGCTATTTAGCACTGGGTTGGGGTGTCTAATTTCAAAATATCCCCCACGTGTTTTAAAATATTAAATTTAATTTTCCAACTCGTAACCTCTTTCAAATCATGCGGTAAGACTTCCGATTGCTAACAAACAAATCTGTGACTAATTTCCTGTCGAGATGCTTTCCTATCGCTAATATTGTCTCTCCAAACAGATTCTCGGTAATAATCTTACATCGGGCGGCCCGTGAAACGATTGTCTCATTATCGCCCGTGTTTTCGTGCCTTCTTCAGACAGTCAAACAAAAGGGTCGCCGGCCGCTCAGACAAACAATATGGTTGTCAAACGAGGATCGTCTATTATCAAAGGTTGGCTAGGCGACTCAATGAGATAAACGTATTACTGATGACCCGTCTAATTACCGGGTATTATCGCATTTACCTTGCGGAACATAAACAATTCTGCGTGTAAAGCAGATACGTCTGTAGAGGAGTAGAGTGTAAGAGACCTCATCCTACTAATCCAACATAGAGAGTAAAAAGAATGAAAAGGCATGATTTATGCCAAATAAAAGCGATTGGTGAGAAAAATGAAGAAACAGAAATGATACTGCCGTAGGGCTGAAGGTGGGAGAGAGCCACCAAAAGAACACGTACAGACGTTCTGTAACATACCCCATCACTTAAGATATTGCATTAAATATCCAGGTTTGGATGTGAACTTTTGGGTGGTGGGTGCCTTCCTCTACCACTGTTCGGAATGACAGTGTTCTTCTTCTCATTATTCCGTGGGCGATTGTCTAAATTGCTCGCTTGGCAATGTGTACAGTTTAAAACGAACTGTCGAACGTCCTACCATCGTTTGGGCCAAACGTAGACCTCTTGAAGTTTACTCATAGTAGTACCAACGGGAACATGTTCCCCCGATGAGGATATATGAGCCGCTCTCATAACGGAGGGTCTTAAAGGGAGAGGCACCACGAGCTGCTACCCTTGCCTCATCCGTCGATAAATAACGATAAATAATTCCACCTTCTGTGTGGAAAGTTCAAGCTGAAGCATGGGTTGTTTTTATCTGACTCTGTTCAAAGTATGGCGCTAGGGTTATGTCGTCCTACTGCGTTTGCCGTAACTCTGCCTTACTACACAGAAATGATGTCGAGTTCAGGTACGAGTTATCCAATGTTGGCTGTTGGGGACTCTGCTCAAACTCTTTCTGGGCAGTTTCATCCTTGTGATTGTCAGGATTATGGCGAACAGAGCTATCTCTCACAAACTGTCGAACTTCCTGTCGCATATCTGGCCAGAAGTAATTCAGAGATACATTTTTTCCCAGGGCATATGAACCTTTAATGGGATTGGGCAGGGTGGAATGCATTTCCTGCTCTAAGCGGGTGCAATATGGGAGTGGGACAACTAACTATCTCTTGTTCCCTACCCGTCTGTAAACCAAACCGTTCTCCCTGTAAAATGCTCCTTGAGGAGTATGGCAGTAATTACCATACAACTTTGTAAAACAAGGCTTTAGAGTTTTATCGGGCCTTTGTGCCTTCTTCAGCTCCGAAATATTTGTGCTGGTGAGAGATAAGAGCCCATGGGCCGCTTGGGCGTGTCCTGTGTTCTCTCTCTCTCTCTCTCTCTTGTGTCGACATATTTTCTCCCTAAAATGAGAGAGTAGACTAAATCGTCTACTACTGCGGCATTGATTTTTTTTCCCGTACATATCGGGTTGAGACATCAATTTCCGCAACCAGAAGAAGCATAGGCTTTATACTCTTCCGAGGCCCTGTATTTCTACAGTTTCATCAGTGTATTGGTGGGCCTTCATCAAAGATGGGGAGATTAGAGCGTGAATCATATAAGCACCGCATGGTTTGGTTACCAACGGTTACTTGCTCCGTAATAGATGGGTAACTAAGAATTGTTTCATATGCCTGGGAGTCATGTTTCCCTATCGGCCCCCTGATCAAGCAAGCGACATTATAAGGGCTTGGTTTCGGCCTCTTACAGTCCGAAGTGAAATGCGTGTCATTTTTGCACACTTTACACCATCACCTTCCAGTTCCCTGGGCCAAATTTCTCTGTTTCCCCGATATGGTGATCTTGTGGTTGTTGTTGCTGCTGTTGCTGTTGTGTCGTATTGTGTGAGGTGTTGGTCGTACTCTTGGAGTCAGTGAAGGGGCGCACCTCTCGTTTGGGGTTGATTATCGTGTGGGTGCCTTTTCGCTGGGGTCACTTCCGACTGGGCGCTCTGGTACCGATCAGAAAACAGTACAACCCGATAAAGAGTTTTAGCCCCGTGCTCAGCCAGGAACCTTCTCGTGTCTCGGGTGAGCGAGTCTTTAAACTGCTCCACAATAATGATTTCTTGTAACCCTTCATAAGATTCGTCGAAGGCGCTGAGTGATCACCACTTCTCCAAGTACATAGCCAGACGTGTAGCAAACTGCTTATAAGACTCGTCTTTTTGCCTCTTGGCTTCCCGGAATTTGCACCGAAAAGTTTGCACATTCAGCGAAAAACGTTGAAGCAAAGCTTCTTCAACATATCATAATTGCTGTTGTCTTCTGTGGCCATTTTGAGGAAGACATCGTTAGCAGGTTCTTGCAGACTCTGAGATAACTTCATGTTGTATCTCTCCCTATCTAATCTATAGTTGGCTGCTAAAGACTCAAACCTAGCAAGATAAATGTCTATTTCCCCAGAAACCTCTGAGTAGACATCTAACTGAAAAGAGGCCGCGCTCGGAACTACCACGTGAGAAATATTTCCCCCATCACTACCTTGAGAACTCTCCGACCCATTAGTGCCAGAGCTAGATTTGATTCTTCTTCCTTCAATCTATTGTTCTTTAAGTCTGAGTGCGTGAGCTCTGTCGGCCTGTTCCTTCCTTTCTGCTCTTTCGGCCTGTTTATTTTCAAAAGCTCTTTGCTTTTCTTTCTCTTCCTTTTCCTTTTCAGACCTCTTATCTTCGAAAGCTCTTTGCTTTTCTTTCTCTTCCTTTTCGTGTTCCCTCGTCATCTGTCTCTCCTGGCGTTCTGCGGCTTTCTCTGCCTTCTCCTTGTCTTTTTCCGTCCTGTCACGGTCTTTCTCCACACATTTTTCCACATAGTAGGGCTGAAGGTGTGAGAGAGCCACACAAAAAAACACGCACAGACGCTGTGACACCTGGAAAAGCTTTATTGAGAAAGAGATAGCCTCCAGATTACAGGATGTCCTCAATTTATGACGAAGAAGAAGAAAATATCCTTATGAAGACATCCACTGAAGAGTCGAGTACAAACATCGGTAGAAATCTCAGTTAGAAACGAAGTGTAACTGTTGCTGACGAAGGGTACTGAACTATGAAGATGATGATGATGACAGTAGAGAGGGACGGGGATACAGGTGAGAAGAGGAATTGGCGGTGATAGAAATAAGAGACGAGTGGAAGCCAGCGGTTACTGACCTACTCCTAAGTGGGAGAACTAAGAATATTGGCGGAATCAATCAATCAATCAATCAATACCTTTAAGCTCCTCGAGGAGCATAGGCCTTCAACAAACATATGCCAAGTCTTCCTGTCCTGTGCCATCCGCTCAAGTTCTTTCCATGTTTTCCTCATCATCTTTACCTCTGTATCCAGTTCTCTTCTCCATGTGTCTTTAAGTCTACCTCTGCCTCTCTTTCCCTGTGGATTCCAGAACAAGGACTGCCTTGTAATGCTATCAACAGGTTTTCTCAATGTGTGTCCTATCCATCGCCAGCGTCTTCTTCTCAACTCTTGTTCCACTGGCACTTGTCTGGTTCTTGTCATCAATTCCACATTTGTGACTTTGTCATACCATTTCAGTCCTTCTATTCTACGCAAGCACCCGTTTATAAAAGTCTGTAGCTTTTTGGTTGTTGTTTTTGTTGCTCTCCATATCTCAGAGCCATACAATAGGACTGACTTGACATTTGAGTTGAAGATACTTATTTTCGTGTTGGCCTTAATTTCTCTTGTTCTCCATATGTTTCCCAGTGCAATGAAAGCTTCTATTGCTTTTTGTATTCTTATTTTGATATCCCTGTCTGTACCTCCAACTTTGTCTATATTACTGCCAAGATATGTGTACGATTCTACATCCTTTAGTGGTGTTTCTTCAAGTTCAACCTTGTTATCATTCCTTGCATTTATTCTCATAATCTTTGTCTTTTCTCTGATTTACCGGGGCCCGGAAGGGGAGCAATGAATAGTAACACTGAACCCTACCATACATGTCGTAAAAAGCGATTATGGAGGGTTGGGCATGAGGCTGGTTACCCCATCCCGTAAAAGACTTTTTTTTTTAAAAAACTTCAACAAAATGGACAAGTCATTGGCTGATTGATCGACTGAAATAAATTATGTAGAAAAATCCCCTATATTTTTCATCTGTGATAACAAACTTAGCTGCGTGTTCACTCGCGCTTGTCACGCGCTGACAAACACAGCTTCAAACACACATCCAGGCATACAAACCCATAAAAAATGAAACAACAATTGCCAAATTTATTGCTCCATTTGTGAACAAGATGCTCATATATATCCGTTTCCGGAATACTGATCCATCATACACGCCACGGGTTTTATTGTCTGGCCCGCACTCTCTTGGAACTCGTTGTCGTTGACTTTACTCATTGTTCCATTTGAGAATCGACCTTTTCAAGACTAAAGCTGTTTTGGGAATTTATTACTAACCATGCAAGTCCATCTGAAAGCTGTAAAAAATGTATTCTCTCTGTGAAGTTTAAAGACAAAAAGAGAGGGAGAGAGAGAGAGAGAAAGAGAGAGAGAGAGAGAGAGAGAGAGAGAGAGAGAGAGAGAGAGAGAGAGAGAGAGAGAGAGAGAGAGAGAGAATGACGGAAGAAGAGATATGGTGATTACTATTCCGTCTGCACGTCGTGAATGGCTTAAAAAGTGCATCATCCTGTATTTGCACTTTTTAATGATGATTATCGGCATTAGAGCCAGTCGGTTTGGAGCATGTCGTAGAAGACTGCTCATAAGGTACTGCTAAACCTTCTTTAACAGATGTAATGGGTCTAGTATGATCAGGTAAGTTTGTACTATCCGCCATGTCAACATTAAGTGCACCAATCTGACTGCTATTAGCACATTTTGTGTCACCTTTGACGACCTCATCTGCACTCTTAAGAGTAGATGCACTGTGAGTATGTCGTTTACAATGAGAATGCTGAACAGTATTTGTAGTCACATTTGAGCATGTCGTGACTGCCCGAAAGCGAGAGAGAGACACACAGAGAGACAGAGAGATAGGCGGGGGAGAGCCACAAGTATAACGGAAATTGGTGAATCAGATTGAGGAATGACAAATTGCACGAGCAGAAAAATAAATATTACAGTAGTTCGTCTATCACGGTGGCAGACAGTATCAACTGAGAACTCATAGTATGAAAGTATTTTGTCTGTCTTTGAGACAAACAGTACTATATATCTACGTGAAAGTATTTTGTCTGTCTTTGAGACAAAATGTGCTAACTATCTCATGAAAGTAGTATGTTTGTGTCTAAAACAAAAGGTACTAAGCATCTCGTGAAATTAGTTTGTCTGTTTTTCAGACAAAAAAAAGTAGGGGTTGGAGTTGGCTCGAATTCTAAAGGTGCACGGTTCGATTCCCAGTAGAGGGAATATAATTTATGAAAATTATTTTTTTCAGAACCAGTGGTCTTACTGATGTCATACTCCCTTCTGGTCTCCTGGGTAGTGAGATCGGATGCCTAGCCTTCTCGGATAAGGGCGAAAAACTAGGAGGTCCCATGTACAAGTTGCGCACGTTAAAAATCCCACAGCAGTTGGAAATCGTAAAGAGTAGGCCTACGGACGGACGGACGGACGGACGGACGGACGGACGGACGGACGGACGGACGGACGGACGGACGGACGGACGGACGGACGGACGGACGGACAGACAGACAGACAGACAGACAGACAGACAGACAGACAGACAGACAGACAGACAGACAGACAGACAGACAGACAGACAGACAGACAGACAGACAGACAGACAGATAGATAGATAGATAGATAGATAGATAGATAGATAGATAGATAGATAGATAGATAGATAGATAGATAGATAGATAGATAGATAGATAGATAGATAGATAGATAGATAGATAAAGAATACATGGAACATTTTGACATCTGAAATGCGACAGAAAGATAGAAGGAGTGATTGAGGTAAGAGAAAGATACAATAAAAATAAGTTAAACATAGTCACACAATGTAAATAATTTAAAAGGGTTGAAATAAAAGATTGTATGACATTACAATGCATTTTACTGTACTAAAAAGCTTACAAAAATATTGTTAAAAATGTAATCTATATTTTTGAACGTCTGTCGGTTTGTCCCCTATAGGAAACAGGTGACGCAATGTTTTTTGGTAATGAAAGTTAGACATCAATTGTATTGTTTCCCTTAACATTAATTTTGGGCCAATATACTAATGGATGTCCTATTTGAAAAAAAAAAAAAAGAATTCAACAAGATCAGAGGTCGCAATTATTTTTGGTTCGTCTACTTTTAGAGTCTTCATTATCGCAAACAGCAAGAAACATCAGATGATATTCTACTTAGAACCTGTGGAGTTGATGACCCACTAGCACTAAGGATGAAATACAGAGATGATATTACAGAAGATTTTAAACATCAGGCTTAGTTAACATACCCTGAAATGGAAATTGGTTACAGTGATGAAATTTACAATACAGCTTTAATTGCCATAGAAGATAAGGTTATTTATATGGGAGGTAAGGAACTGCATACTGTTGGTCTCCCTCAAACTAACCGACATGAAGGAGGAACAGTGGAGGAAACGATTGGGGTAGATAATTAGAGGTGAAAGGTATGGTGGAGGACATGATTGGAGTAGATGTTTTGGAGGTGAAAAGTATGATGAAGGACATGATTGAATTAGATTAGCTGCAGGTGGAGGAAAGGATTGGAATATGATATGCATGGAGTGAGAGGTATAAGGGGGACATGATTGAGGTAGATGTCATAGAAGTGATACATATAGGGAACGGCAATATGGCATTGGAGTAGATTTGCTGGAGGTAAGAGGGACAGTGGAGGATATGATTGGAGTGGGTGTGCTAGTAGTGTGAAGTATCGTGGAGGACAAGATTGGAGTGGATGTGCATGAGGTGAGAGGTACAGTGAAGGATATGATTGGAGTGGATATGCTGGAGGTGAGAGGTATGGTGGAAGACATGATTGGAGTAGATGTGCGCTGGAGGTGAGAGGTACTGGGGAGGACATGATTGGATTATATGTAGTGGTGAGAGGTACAACGGAGAACATGATTGGGGTAGATATGCTGGAGGTGAGATGTATAGTTGTCATTGGGTTAATCCAAGAATTAAACATGGAGGGTTGGTCCTGGTTGCTCACGTAATAATGATGGCTCAGAAGTACCGCAACCAGGTGATATATTAAAAGTTCAGTTATTTTATTTCACTTCGGCAACGCCGGGTATTTCTGCTAGTGTACGGTACTATACAAAATACAGGTACAGGATGTAGTACACAACAGCCACAAACACAAATTAGGAATAATCAGCAACAATTTGTACATGAACACACACGCAAAGCAGTCATTTGAACAGCCATTAATGGATATATACTCTTCTTCCTACTAGACATAATTGGGAAACAGTAAATATACTTATAACGCCAATTAACAATGGAGATTGATGTATGAAGTCAGAGGACGTCATATCATGTCCAATGGAAATTAATGTTTATTATCAAACACAGTTAATGTTTTTGAAGTTCAGTGCAGAAGAACTTTTCTGTGAGCAAATTTACATTAAACATACAATTTGGTAATTTTTATTTGCTCTATTTGCAATGATTGGACAGAAGATATGATGCCACTTTCGCATATCGACAATTGTACACGATATTTGGACTTGTAAATACTATATATCATAATTATAACCCTTTGGGTTGAACAGGTTATTACTCATCATCAATTAAAAAAAAATTATCCCAAGCTATTAAGAAAAAAAGACCATTGAAGCTGCGGTAGTACAGTGGTTAGTGCACTGGCCTCCTAGCTCTGTAGTCCATAGTTCGATCCCCATTTGAAGTGGGATTTTTTAGACCGTAAACGGCTCCCGGGTCGACCCAGCCTCATGAATTGAGTACCAGACCAACTCTGGGAAGGTTAAGGCGGCGGCGTGATGTTGACCATATCACCCCTAGTGTGCCGATGGTCAAGAAAATATGAGTAGTAGGGAATGTACCAAACAGGTCGCATTCTGGAGGAGCAATGGAGGAGCCGATGGAGGAGCTATGGATTTATATAAGGAATTGAGGGGGAGGAGAGGAGGAGGCGCATGACTTTTATATAAGGGATTGAGGAGGAGGAGAGGAGGAGGCGCATGACTTGTTATATAAGGAAATACTCATTGTGCAGGTGGAGCATTAGGCGTTGGTGCATGACTTTTTATATAAGGAAATACTCATTGTGCAGGTGGAGCATTAGGCGTTGGTGCATGACTTTTTATATAAGGAAATACTCATTGTGCAGGTGGAGCAGCAGGCGGGATGACTTTTTATATAAGAAAATACTCATTGCGCAGGTGGAGCATCAGGCGTTGGTGCATGACTTTTTATATAAGGAAACAGGTATCATTCTGGAGGAGCCGCTGGAGGAGCTATGGAGGAGCCGATGGAGGAGCTATAGATTTATATAAGGAATTGAGGAGGAGGAGAGGAGGAGGCGCATGACTTTTATATAAGGGATTGAGGAGGAGGAGAGGAGGAGGTGCATGACTTTTTATATAAGGAAATAAGGTAGTATTCTGGAGGAGCGATGGAGGAGCTATGGAGGAGCCGATGGAGGAGCTATGGAGGAGCCGATGGCGGGATGACTTTTGTATAAGGAAAATGTGGAGGAGCGTGATGACTTTTTATATAAGGAAATACTCAGTGTGCAGGTGGAGCATCAGGCGGATGCGCATGACTTTTTATATAAGGAAATACTCAGTGTGCAGGTGGAGCAGCAGGCATTGGTACATGACTTTTATATAAGGGAAATGTGGTGGCGCGCAGTGGTGGCGCAAGATGGTGGGATGACTTTTTATATAAGGAATTGAGGAGGGGGAGAGGAGGAGGACCATGACGTTTTATATAGAGATATGTTTAGATAACAAGAAGACGTTATTTATAGACATATATTAATTCTGCAGGAGTGATGCAGGGGCAAGATGGCGGGATGACTTTTTATATAAGGGAAATGTGGTGGCGCTTTGTGGCGGACTTGAGATAACAAGAAGAGGATAATAGGAAGATGGCGGGGTGACTTTTTATATAAGGGAAATGTGGTGGCACGTAGTGGTGGCGCAAGATGGTGGGATGACTCTTTATATAAGGAATTGAGGAGGAGGAGAGGAGGAGGACCATGACTTTTTATATAGAGATATGTTTAGATAACAAGAAGACGTTATTTATAGACATATATTAATTCTGCAGGAGTGATGCAGGGGCAAGATGGCGGGATGACTTTTTATATAAGGGAAATGTGGTGGCGCGTGACTTTTATATAGCACTATATTAGTTCGCTAATAGTGTGTTGTGGTCGAGTGAAGGTTTTTTGTGATGGGGGTGACGAGACATGGGTGTAATGTACCAGGTGGGGTTAGGTTAGGGGTGATATTTTTGTGTGATGT
The DNA here is from genome assembly GCA_024509875.1 of Oreohelix idahoensis. Lineage (NCBI taxonomy): Eukaryota > Metazoa > Mollusca > Gastropoda > Stylommatophora > Oreohelicidae > Oreohelix > Oreohelix idahoensis. The sequence goes on from JAMPIV010018159.1 coordinate 76,682, forward strand.
GGTATGGTTTTGGAGGTGGAAGAGAGATATTTTAGATGTTGAGGGGAGATGTGGTGACGTTGTCAGGATGCATCTGTGTACATTTTTGGGGTGTAGCAGGTGAGTGGACCAGCATTGAGAGGTGGGAGTGAAGAGACGTCGGTGACGAGGTACGGGTGTAATGTAGCAGGTGGGGTTAGGTTAGGGGGGGATATTTTTGTGTGATGTGGTATGGTTTTGGAGGTGGAAGAGAGATATTTTAGATGTTGAGGGGAGATGTGGTGACGTTGTCAAAATGCATCTGTGTACATTTTTGGGGTGTAGCAGGCGAGTGGACCAGCATTGAGAGGTGGGAGTGAAAAGACGTCGGTGACGAGGTACGGGTGTAATGTAGCAGGTGGGGTTAGGTTAGGGCGGATATTTGTGTGTTGTGGAATTGTTTTGTTACGTGTGTTGGTGTGTTTGTTTATACAGTCTACAACCGCGTGACTTTTATATAACGAAAATGTGTTGGAGGAACGTGGAGGAGGAGAGGTCTTGGTATATAATAATATATAAGTTCATTAATGGCGGGCGTGTTGTGTGATGATTATTTTACAAACAGTTATACGCACATATTACAAATAGGTAGACAATATTACAACAGTTAGACGCTATTTAGTTATACATATATAGAAATATAAAAGAGAAAACACTAGATACATTTTATATATTTATTGACAAAGTTAGTTGATCTATGGATGACGTATAACCGCACTTCTTTTTCGTATACCACTAGGAGCCCTCAGAACACAGGCGGTTCGGATTACTTGGCGAGTCTGTCACGTCTTTTTCGTGTAACCATCTTCAACAAGGTGAGTGTCTGTCGTTATCACGCCATTGTCTATGAAGGAAAAAAACAGGCTTGGGGTGGGTTAGCCAGGGTCTGACTAAGCGCGTAATTAATCGCGAGAGGTGTGTTGTATTGTGTGTTGTATGGTTTCTTGGTTGTTGTACAGAGTGAAAGAGCTTGTCGGCCAGGTAGTTTATGTGTTGGTGCATATACCTGTAGGTATCTGTGTGTGTGTCTGTAGGTAGCTGTATACAGAGAGTTTAGATGTTGAGCATCACCATATGTCACTTTATCTTTCTTGGTTAACATAGATTGTACAGGGTTAAATATTTTAGAAAAGTTGTGCCCCAGCTGATCGGGTACAGAATACTTTATTATAGAACAACGTGTCTCAAACGGTTTAGTCTAAGAACCCCATGATGTCTTACAAATTATTGAGGTTCCAGAGATCTTTTGTAGATAAGAGTTGTACCGCGAGGATATGCCAATATCAAAGAAGGTGTTCGATTATAAGGAACATAGTGTTCACCTTGCTGACCCCCAAATAGGCTTTCCGCGCACCATATTTTGAGAATCACCGTTCGTATGTCTTTCTTTATGCAGCTGATAATAACATTCGGGTTCTTTCGCCCTACCAATTAGACACCTGATTCTGGTTAACTTTAAAGCGAGATATTCTAACAGATCCTTTAACTACAATCCTGGTCATTTACAAGGTGTACCTCACACCTTTTTGTGGATCCAACATAATTTATTTCGTGTCTACATTACAACCAAGTTGTATATTTCAAAACCAAACAACAACCAGTACTCACCCCCTTCCACGCGAACCCAACTTAGAACACATGGATAATCGATAAGAAATCTCATTACAGGGCATGTTTAATCAGTAGGAGATGTGTTTGATTGGGGCAACGTGTGGTGCAAATCTGCCTCCCGCTCGCAGCATAACGAAAAAGAGACGTTGGATGGGAGGGTTTTGAAGAGGTGTTTTAACGTGACACCAGGTACGGAAATCACGTCTTTGAACATATCTACCCCTAGGTCCCCGTAAAAACTAACTTGTTGTTCTAACGCCACTAAGAAAAAAAATACTGCCCCTTGTCAAAAAATACTGCCCCACGTCAAAAAAAATTTCGCCCCTTGTCAAAAAATACTGCCCCTTGTCCAAAAAAAAAAATTCGCCCTCTTGGTAATCAAATTTCTTCCTCTTCTCAAAAAAAGTTCGCCCCTTGGCAAAAAAAAAAAAATACTGCCCCTTGTCAAAAAAAATTTCGCCCTCTTGGTAATCAAACTTCTTCCTCTTCTCAAAAAAGTTCGCCCCTTGGTAATTAAATCGCACGAGTAACAAAGGCTGGTCTCGGTAAAAACTTACAGTTGCGATCGTCAACCCGCTCTCCAACGGTTTAACCATTTCAGCACGTCTGGGTGTGTACACACTCACAACCAGTTATTTTATATCTAACACCCTACACAACGTGAGAACCCTAATAATCACGAGAATCACTGTGTTTTCAAAATATTTCTCACTGTCATATAGAAGTAAACTGGTGATGGAGTCGGTTATAGCACAGCTTTGGACGGTGTTGTATGTGTTTCCTCAAACACACTGTATACAGGTTTTTGAAGACCACCGTGTCACAACACATCATCATATGTCACTTTAGCTTTCTTGGTTAACATAGATTGTACAGGGTTAAATATTTTTAGAAAAGTTGTGCCCCCCACTGATCGGGTACAGAATACTTTATTATAGAACAACGTCTCTCAAATGGTTTAGTCTAAGAACCCTATGATGTCTTACAAATTATTAAGGTCCCAGAGATCTTTTGTAGATTTTGGTTTGTAACTAAGAAATAAATTTAAACAAGAAAATAGAAATATTGTGTACACCACACAAGGTCAAAATTGGTTTGTATATATATATATATATATATATATATATATATATATATATATATATATATATATATATATATATATATATATATATATATATATATATATATATATATATAGCTAGCATATATAGTCTGTTGTAGAAAAATACCGACCAAGGTCTTACATACTCTCTGTCTGGATGTGTATGACATGAAAGTCAATTTCTTTTATAAAAAAAAATTCTAGTACAAATATGTTTCTGCGAAAAAACCGAAAGCTAACTCGACGGTGAAACCGGCTAGCCTCGTTACGCCAATGTTTAATTACGCCTCAGGTGTGTTTGGAAAAAAAAAAATTAAACAAAGCCAACTGCATTCAGAAAGATCAAATGATAGACGTACGCGTGTGTGTTTCAGAGATCTGCGCGGACGGTATTGTGAGTAAATAATGGGGTCGATAGGCAATTTCATAACAGAAGGATGTTAAAGCACTGACAGATGTGTTTGCTTAATCGATCCCTTGTCGAAAATATGACTTATTTTACATTAGATCTGCTCCCATAAGTGTCCAAATATTCAGAACCCAAGGCTTTGTTACAAGGCTCGCTTATCGAGAAGAGGAAGAATATTTCTCACTGTCATATAGAAGTAAACTGGTGATGGATTCGTTTATATCGCAGCTTTGGCCGTTGGTGTGCGTTGCCTCATAAAATCACTATTGGTTATCTGTAATGTTTTCAATAGTTTTTGTTAAGCCATTATTTCTATAATAGTGTGTATTCGTAACCAATAACAGGAGATTTGTGTGTATTTCATCCAAGTTTAGGTATAGGAACACTACGCAAAAGGGATTTCAGCAGGCAGACTAGCGTATGACGCCAACGATACGGCTTTAGTGTTACACTCTGTAACTGAAACAAGGTTGAGGTCAGTTTCAAACATTTTAAGAAAACTCAACAACCACGTGTTTGTAACATCACTAGAAAGAAACCGGATCGATGGCCAGTGTGAAACAGCGAGCGTAAAACTTGACTCGTTTTAAAATCCTCGTACCATAGAGGGTGACGTTAGGACTAAATATAGCTAGCTAGAAAAACGTAATAAAATAACTAACAGACAGAGTTTTCCTTATCTACAACGAGATTTACCTGTGTAAGACTAACACTGCTACTTATGTCTGTTCACGTCACTAGGGCAAAACACAATCGAACAATAGTAGAAACATTCCTTCGTTCATGTGTTCGAATCCGCTACTTAAGGTTTTCACTTTTTTAAAATTTTTTTATTTTACAAGTGCGGCATCTGGTGATAGGTTTTATATAGTCTCCCAATCGTACCAAACAGGAGGCGACCATGGAAATATAGTACATTAAATAGATAAAAATGTACCCGCGAGGTGATAGAAATGGGACCACTGGTTTTGGTAGAATACTTTTTAGATATGACTTACCAAAGTTTTTTCGCACGTGTAACAAAGGCTGATCTCGTCGAGAAGTGGGAGTGCAGTGTTTGATAGAGGTATATAGTTAATGCTCTCTTTTAAAAGAATACTTGAGTTAAAGAGGAAAATATAAAAATTCGGATATATGTCATAACCAGACTAAAATATGACGCCAACTACATATTCCTTAGTGTTACAGGTTACAATCGAGACAATGTCGAGGCCAGTTTCAACCATTTTAAGAAAAACCAACACGCACGTGCTTTTTACCACGCGTTGTTAAACTCGATCGATGGTCTGCGCTCGCGAGGAAGACATTATCAAATGTAATCGATGAATGATTCATACTGCTATAGTCCGTTAGGGTGGGTAACGCCAGCGTTAAATATAGACTATCGGAAACAAGTTTATGTTCCTTTGAGTTTGTACACTTTATCTTTCGACGAAATACCGACGAGGTGCCGCAGACACGGTAGATGGAAGGTAGTGAGACTTCTTTCTTGCTTATTTTCAAACTTTAGTGAAAGGTTTTCTTCCAAACACCAAAGACGATCCCAAAATTTTCTCCCAGGCCTCCCCAAAGTGGCCAACCTATAGGTAAATAGATCAACCGTCAAATACTTCTTTAAAAAATTTCTCACCACTTGTCAAAAAAATACTGCCCCTTGTCAAAAAAATATATCCCGCTTATCAATCAAATTTCGACCCTTTGTTAAAAAAATACTTCCCCTTGCCAAAAAATACTGCCCCTTTGTTAAAAAAATACTTCCCCTTGCCAAAAAAATACTACCCCTTGTCAAAAAAAAATTTCGCCCTATTGGTAATCAAACTTCTTCCTATTGTCAAAAAATACTCCCCCTTGGTAAATACTTACAGTTCTGGTCTTCAACCCGCTCCCCAAAGGTTTAAACACTTCATCACTTCTTGTCGTGTGATAAATTATTCTATCCAGAGACTGTCCTTTCTCTCACACGATCACCTTGTGATAAAACTATTTCTTACCCCTTACTTTCACATTGTCATCACTATCATCTCGGCTCAGACAGGCCTATAAACATCTATTACCTACCTGATAAAAGCTACGACAAACGTTATCTACCAGTTGTATAGCAACGCCCTTTATCAGTTGCATATAAAGTAACTAGAGGGATGACGGGATATATTTTGGATGATCCCTTACGAACCTGCTTACCAAAACAAGTTAACTAATCTTTTAAATTTCTTTTTTGTCTTTATTAAACTGATATACTGTCTTTGCGCCCGCCACTCCAGTTTTCTATCTTTTAAAACAATATCGCTCGTTACTGTGCAATTATTAAACTAGTGTAACAGTTTTGTGGCATTCTATTATTTTTCTCTTGCGTCACTGGATTAAAAAGTGAGAATTTTAAATAAAGTCGAAAACACAGTCGGCTCCTGAGCCGACCCAGCTGCAATGGGTGCCCGAAACAAGTTTTGCCTAAAATATTTCTGTACAAGAAATAAAGTTTTCTATCTTTTAAAAAATTAACCTGAGATTTCGCCTCGTTACTGTGCAATTATTAAACTAGTGTAACAGTTTTGTGGTTCTATTATTTTCTCTTGCGGCACTAAAAAAGTGAGAATTTTAAATAAATTTATGTTCCTTTGATATGAGACTAGTAATTTCTGTGACCAGAGACAATTTGTCATTGATGATATACACAAGGTATAAGTGATGCACCGCACACAACCCGCAAGGCAGACCCAGTTTTAACTGGGCAACAGAGGAACTCTGGAATGGTTAAGGAGGCCGCCACGATGCTGGTTACAGCATCGGGCCGGCTGACTTAACACCTCGTGCATCACTTATACCTTGTGTATATCATCAATGACAAATTCTCTCTGGTCACAGAAATTACTAGTCTCATATCAAAGGAACATAAACTTGTTTCCGATAGTCTATATTTAGCGCTGACGGCACCCACCGTAACCGACTGTGTTTTACTTTATTTAAAATTCTCACTTTTTTAGTGACGCAAGAGAAAATAATAGAACCACAAAACTGTTACACTAGTTTAATAATTGCACAGTAACGAGCGATAATGTTTTAAAAGATAGAAAACTGGAGTGGCGGGCGCAAAGACAGTATATCAGTTTAATAAAGACAAAAAAGAAATTTAAAAGATTAGTTAACTTGTTTTGGTAAGCAGGTTCGTAAGGGATCATCCAAAATATATCCCGTCATCCCTCTAGTTACTTTATATGCAACTGATAAAGAGCGTTGCTATACAACTGGTAGATAACGTTTGTCGTAGCTTTTATCAGGTAGGTAATAGATGTTTATAGGCCTGTCTGAGCCGAGATGATAGTGATGACAATGTGAAAGTAAGGGGTAAGAAATAGTTTTATCACAAGGTGATCGTGTGAGAGAAAGGACAGTCTCTGGATAGAATAATTTATCACACGACAAGAAGTGATGAAGTGTTTAAACCGTTGAGGAGCGGGTTGAAGACCAGAACTGTAAGTATTTACCAAGGGCGAGTATTTTTTGACAATAGGAAGAAGTTTGATTACCAATAGGGCGAAATTTTTTTTTGACAAGGGGTAGTATTTTTTTGGCAAGGGGTATTATTTTTTTAACAAAGGGGCAGTATTTTTTGGCAAGGGGAAGTATTTTTTTAACAAAGGGTCGAAATTTAATTGATAAGGGGGGTATATTGTTTTGACAAGGGGCAGTATTTTTTTGACAAGTGGTGAGAAATTTTTTAAAGAAGTATTTGACGGTTGATCTATTTACCTATAGGTTGGCCACTTTGGGGAGGCCTGGGAGAAAATTTTGGGATCGTCTTTGGTGTTTGGAAGAAAACCTTTCACTAAAGTTTGAAAATAAGCAAGAAAGAAGTCTCACTACCTTCCATCTACCGTGTCTGCGGCACCTCGTCGGTATTTCGTCGAAAGATAAAGTGTACAAACTCAAAGGAACATAAACTTGTTTCCGATAGTCTATATTTAACGCTGGCGCTACCCACCCTAACGGACTATAGCAGTATGAATCATTCATCGATTACATTTGATAATGTCTTTCTCGCGAGCGCAGACCATCGATCGAGTTTAACAACGCGTGGTAAAAAGCACGTGCGTGTTGTTTTTTCTTAAAATGGTTGAAACTGGCCTCGACATTGTCTCGATTGTAACCTGTAACACTCAGGAATATGTAGTTGGCGTCATATTTTAGTCTGGTTATGACATATATCCGAATTTTTATATTTTCCTCTTTAACTCAAGTATTCTTTTAAAAGAGAGCATTAACTATATACCTCTATCAAACACTGCACTCCCACTTCTCGACGAGATCAGCCTTTGTTACACGTGCGAAAAAACTTTGGTAAGTCATATGTAAAAAGTTTTCTACCAAAACCAGTGGTCACATTTCTGTCACCTCGCGGGTACATTTCTATTTATTTAATGTACTATATTTCCATGGTCGCCTCCTGTTTGGTACGATTGGGAGACTATATAAAACCTATCACCAGATGCAGCACTTGTAAAATAAAAAAATTTAAAAAAAATTTAAAAAAAGTGAAAACCTTAAGTAGCGGATTCGAACACATGAACGAAGGAATGTTTCTACTATTGTTCGATTGTGTTTCGCCCTAGTGACGTAAACAGACATAAGTAGCAGTGTTAGTCTTACACATGTAAATCTCGTTGTAGATAAGGAAAACTCTTCTGTTAGTTATTTTATTACGTTTTTCTAGCTAGCTATATTTAGTCCTAACGTCACCCTCTATGGTACGAGGATTTTAAAACGAGTCAAGTTTTACGCTCGCTGTTTCACACAGGCCATCGATCCAGTTTCTTTATAGTGATGTTACAAACACGTGGTTGTTGAGTTTTCTTAAAATGTTTGAAACTGACCTCAACCTTGTTTCAGTTACAGAGTGTAACACTAAAGCCGTATCTAGTTGGCGTCATACGCTAGTCTGCCTGCTGAAATCCCTTTTGCGTAGTGTCCCTATACCTAAACTTGGATGAAATACACACAAATCTCCTGTTATTGCTTACGAATACACACTATTATAGAAATAATGGCTTAACAAAAACTATTTAAAACATTACAGATAACCAATAGTGATTTTATGAGGCAACGCACACCAACGACCAAAGCTGCGATATAAACGAATCCATCACCAGTTTACTTCTATATGACAGTGAGAAATATTCTTCCTCTTCTCGATAAGCGAGCCTTGTAACAAAGCCTTGGGTTCTGAATATTTGGACACGTATGGGAACAGATCTAATGTAAAATAAGTCATATTTTCGACAAGGGACCGATTAAGCAAACACATCTGTTCGTGCTTTAACATCCCCCTGTAATGAAATTGCCTATCGACCCAATTATTTACTCACGATACCGTCCGCGCAGATCTCTGAAACACACACGCGTACGTCTATCATTCGATCTTTCTGAATGTAGTTGGCTTTGTTTAATTGTTTTTTTTTTCCAAACACACCTGAGGCGTAATTAAACATTGGCGTAACGAGGTTAGCCGGTTTCACCGTCGAGTTAGCTTTCGGTTTTTTCGCAGAAACATATTTGTACTAGAATTTTTTTTTATAAAAGAAATTGACTTTCATGTCATACACAAGCAGACAGAGAGCATGTAAGACCTTGGTCGGTATTTTTCTACAACAGACTATATATGCTATATATATATATATATATATATATATATATATATATATATATATATATATATATATATATATATATATATATATATATATATATATATATATATATATATATATATATATATATATATATATATATATATAAACCAATTTTGACCTTGTGTGGTGTACACAATATTTCTATTTTCTTGTTTAAATTTATTTCTTAGTTACAAACCAAAATCTACAAAAGATCTCTGGGACCTTAATAATTTGTAAGACATCATAGGGTTCTTAGACTAAACCATTTGAGAGACGTTGTTCTATAATAAAGTATTCTGTACCCGATCAGTGGGGGGGGGGGGGCACAACTTTTCTAAAAATATTTATTCCTGTACAATCTATGTTAACCAAGAAAGCTAAAGTGACATATGATGATGTGTTGTGACACGGTGGTCTTCAAAACCCTGTATACAGTGTGTTTGAGGAAACACACACACCACCGTCCAATGCTGTGCTATAACCGACTCCATCACCAGTTTACTTCTATATGACTGAAAAATATTTTGAAAACACAGTGATTCTCGTGATTATTATGGGTTCTCACGTTGTGTAAGGTGTTAGATATAAAATAACTGGTTGTGAGTGTGTACACACCCAGACGTGCTAAAATGGTTAAACCGTTGGAGAGCGGGTTGACGATCGCAACTGTAAGTTTTTACCGAGACCAGCCTTTGTTACTCGTGCGATTTAATTACCAAGGGGCGAAATTTTTTTGAGAAGAGGAAGAAGTTTGATTACCAAGAGGGCGAAATTTTTTTTGACAAGGGGCAGTATTTTTTTTTTGCCAAGGGGCGAACTTTTTTTGAGAAGAGGAAGAAATTTGATTACCAAGAGTGCGAATTTTTTTTTTTGACAAGGGGCAGTATTTTTTGACAAGGGGCAGTAATTTTTTTCTTAGTGGCGTTAGAACAACAAGTTAGTTTTTACGGGGACCCAGGGGTAGATATTTTCAAAGACGTGATTTCCGTACCTGGTGTCACGTTAAAACACCTCTTCTAAACCCTCCCATCCAACGTCTCTTTTTCGTTATGCTGCGAGCGGGAGGCAGATTTGCACCACACGTTGCCCCAATCAAACACATCTCCTACTGATTAAACATGCCCTGTAATTAGATTTCTTATCGATTATCCATGTGTTCTAAGTTGGGTTCGCGTGGAAGGGGGTGAGTACTGGTTGTTGTTTGGTTTTGAAATATACAACTTGGTTGTAATGTAGACACGAAATAAATTATGTTGGATCCACAAAAAGGTGTGAGGTACACCTTGTAAATGACCAGGATTGTAGTTAAAGGATCTGTTAGAATATCTCGCTTTAAAGTTAACCAGAATCAGGTGTCTAATTGGTAGGGCGAAAGAACCCGAATGTTATTATCAGCTGCATAAAGAAAGACATACGAACGGTGATTCTCAAAATATGGTGCGCGGAAAGCCTATTTGGGGGTCAGCGAGGTGAACACTATGTTCCTTATAATCGAACACCTTCTTTGATATTGTCATATTCTCGCGGTACAACTCTTATCTACAAAAGATCTCTGGAACCTCAATAATTTGTAAGACATCATGGGGTTCTTAGACTAAACCGTTTGAGACACGTTGTTCTATAATAAAGTATTCTGTACCCGATCAGCTGGGGCACAACTTTTCTAAAATATTTAACCCTGTACAATCTATGTTAACCAAGAAAGATAAAGTGACATATGGTGATGCTCAACATCTAAACTCTCTGTATACAGCTAACTACAGACACACACACAGATACCTACAGGTATATGCACCAACACATAAACTACCTGGCCGACAAGCTCTTCCACTCTGTACAACAACCAAGAAACCATACAACACACAATACAACACACCTCTCGCGATTAATTACGCGCTTAGTCAGACCCTGGCTAACCCACCCCAAGCCTGTTTTTTTCCTTCATAGACAATGGCGTGATAACGACAGACACTCACCTTGCTGAAGATGGTTACACGAAAAAGACGTGACAGACTCGCCAAGTAATCCGAACCGCCTGTGTTCTAAGGGCTCCTAGTAGTATACGAAAAAGAAGTGCGGTTATACGTCACCCATAGATCAACTAACTTTGTCAATAAATATATAAAATGTATCTAGTGTTTTCTCTTTTATATTTCTATATATGTATAACTAAATAGCGTCTAACTGTTGTAATATTGTCTACCTATCTGTAATATGTACGTATAACTGTTTGTAAAATAATCATCACACAACACGCCCGCCATTAATGAACTTATATATTACTATATACCAAGACCTCTCCTCCTCCACGTTCCTCCAACACATTTTCGTTATATAAAAGTCACGCGGTTGTAGACTGTATAAACAAACACACCAACACACATAACAAAACAATTCCACAACACACAAATATCCGCCCTAACCTAACCCCACCTGCTACATTACAGCCGTACCTCGTCACTGACGTCTCTTCAAAAGTCATCCCGCCATCTTGCCCTTGCATCACTCCTGCAGAATTAATATATGTCTATAAATAACGTCTTCTTGTTATCTAAACATATCTCTATATAAAAAGTCATGGTCCTCCTCCTCTCCCCCTCCTCAATTCCTTACATAAAAAGTCATCCCACCATCTTGCGCCACCACTGCGCGCCACCACATTTCCCTTATATAAAAGTCATGTACCAATGCCTGCTGCTCCACCTGCACAGTGAGTATTTCCTTATATAAAAGGTCATGCGCATCCGCCTGATGCTCCACCTGCACACTGAGTATTTCCTTATATAAAAAGTCATGCGCATCTGCCTGATGCTCCATCTGCACACTGAGTATTTCCTTATATAAAAAGTCATGCACCAACACCTGCTGCTCCACTTGCGCAATGAGTATTTTCTTATATAAAAAGTCATCACCCTCCTCCACATTTTCCTTAAACAAAAGTCATCCCGCCATCGGCTCCTCCATAGCTCCTCCATCGGCTCCTCCATAGCTCCTCCAGAATACTGCTTATTTCCTTATATAAAAAGTCATGCACCTCCTCCTCTCCTCCTCCTCAATCGCTTATATAAAAGTCATGCGCCTCCTCCTCTCCTCTTCCTCAATTCCTTATATAAATCCATAGCTCCTCCATCGGCTCCTCCATAGCTCCTCCAGCGGCTCCTCCAGAATGATACCTGTTTCCTTATATAAAAAGTCATGCACCAACGCCTGATGCTCCACCTGCGCAATGAGTATTTTCTTATATAAAAAGTCATCCCGCCTGCTGCTCCACCTGCACAATGAGTATTTCCTTATATAAAAAGTCATGTAGCAACGCCTGCTGCTCCACCTGCACAATGAGTATTTCCTTATATAACAAGTCATGCGCCTCCTCCTCTCCTCCTCCTCAATCCCTTATATAAAAGTCATGCGCCTCCTCCTCTCCTCCTCCTCAATTCCTTATATAAATCCATAGCTCCTCCATCGGCTCCTCCATTGCTCCTCCATTGCTCCTCCAGAATGCGACCTGTTTGGTACATTCTCTACTACTAATATGGGCCTAACACCGTATCCCAACATGCCTCAATGGGCGTGTAACGGGATCCTTTATATTTTTACAGTATGAAAGCCCCTTAGGACAATGCAAAATAAAATGGCTTAGGGTTGAAAACGTAGAATATAAAATTTGGACAGCGGCACTAACAGACTTAGAAACAAGAAACTATAGTGCGTTTCAAAAAGGTCGGTCGACGATTGACTTCAAATATCTCCATATTCCTGGCACTGATAAACATGATTTTTTGCATGTAGTCTTATATTTTCAATGTCCCAAAGGTTTTATAAAATTAAATGTTGTAGGTAGTGTACTTTTCTTGCAACGGATAATTCCTTTGATCTTTTTTAACGAAGTAATTATTTTGTCCTGGAAGAAAATAATTTACCGTAAATGAAGGAAGTTGCGTATTTTCGGCATAGGCGTATGTACAATTCGAATGTTAGAGGGGTTTGTTAACTGATTACTACGTGAGGTCCTTTTTTATTTCTTCGAAATATTTGAGAGAAAAATAACGCCTATTCGTTGTAAATGTTCCTTTTTATACTAAAAAGTGAATGGATGCATGAAGAGGTGAAAGTACTGTGTATGTTAAGTATAGTAGTGAAATCGCGGAGATAAAAAGGAAATGAATTGGTTTACATATACACATAGATGGAGGAGAAAACATATAAAACATATAAGGTATTTACACACTTATTCCGAGTCAGACGAGTCTAACATATTGATGACTATTCTCGGCTGAACGAACGACAGTCCATCTTTTTTCCTATAGTCATTTTCCTCTTTTAAGATATGATCTTCACATTTACACCAATAACACTAGTCAACAAATTTTCAAAAGTTATTTGTACCAGAAATTAAATATACCATTTCTTATTGATTTTGACATGCTGATTTCAAATATCATAATGAAATTCACCAATTAGCTCTGGGTTTTTTTTTAAATGATGAATTTACATTACAGTAATGCAAATAATATATGCATGTTTAATTCTCTGGGGTGAACAGCTAGTCTTTCTACTTTAGCATTATAAAAATTGTGGTTACATACTCAATTAATTGATATTACAACATAAAATGATAGAAAAAATAAAAACATTATTTAAAGTTCACATATCATGTTTTAAAAAGGCACATTTGAACCCATTCCATCGTTCAGTCGCTGTTCGAGCTCTCTTTGCTTGCTTCTTGTAGTCAGTCGATGAGGTGTCTTGTCACAGTTTAACAGTAATCAAGTATTGAAGGGATCCTATTGCCTTGATACCTTGTCTCCATAGCAGCAATGTCCTGGTGAAATCGTTCACCATGCTCATCACTGGCCGCTCCACAGTTTGATGTAAAGAAATCCAGATGAGAATCCAGAAAATGAATTTTCAAAGACATGTTGCAGCCAAGACTCTTATACTTCAGAAGGAGATTTTCTACAATTTCATTGTAATTATCAGATCTGTTGTTTCCAAGAAAATTGTCCACCACTGACTTAAATGCTAGCCATGCTGCTTTTTCCTTGCCATGCAACACGTAAAGAAACTCGTCATCATGAAGAAGTTTTCAAATTTGCGGACCAACAAATACTCCCTCTCTTATTTTAGCTTCACTCAGTCTTGGAAATTTTCTGATGAGGTATTTGAAAGCCTCATCTGTTTTCTCCATTGCCTTGACAAAGTTTTTCATGAGACCCCGCTTAATGTGCAAGGGTGGCAACAAAATCTAGCTGGTGTCGAAGAGTGCTGGGTTCTCAACGTTCTTACTGCCAGGCTGCAATGACTGCCTAATTGGCCAATGTCTTCTGATGTAATGGTCACTTCGTGCACGGCTATCCCACTCACAGAGAAAGCAACAGTACTTGGTGTATCCACCCTGTAGTCCAAGCAAAAGAGCGACCACTTTTAAGTCACCGCAAAGTGACCAATGATGATGATCATAGTTTATACACTTCAAAAGCTGCTTATTGTTTTCATAAGTTTCTTTCATATGAACTGCGTGACCAACTGGAATTGACGGTAACACGTTACCATTATTCAACAAAACAGCTTTAAGACTCGTCTTGGATGAATGAATGAAAAGCCTCCACTCTTCCGGTATGTAATTGATTTTGAGGGCTGCCATTAAACCAGAAATGTTGTGGAACACAGATAGGTCACCATCTTTGAAAAAGAATGCAATAAGCGCTTCTGGCGGTTCCTATACACAGAAATTGTTACATCTTCTGCCAGGAGATTCCACTGTTGCAATCTGGAACCCAAAAGCTCCGCCTTGTTCTTCGGTAAATTCAGATCTCTTACAAGATCATTCAGTTCACCTTGGGTTATTAAGTGTGGTTTAGTGGATGTAGTTTGCTCAAAATCTGGGTCGCTTGAGGTTGATGGTTCAGGACCACCAATGTCCTGTTCTTCATCAGTGGAAGCAGCTGAAAATGATTCTGGCACTTTGGGAACAGGTAGGTCATCGCCATGTGGTACCGGAGATGCAGAGGGGATGTTTGGGTATTCCAGAGTCCATTTTTTCTTCTTTGATATGCCTTTCCCAATTGGAAGGACCATGCAAAAGTAACAGTTGTTGAGATGATCAGTGGGCTCTCTCCAAATCATTGGGACTGCAAAAGGCATAGCTTGCCTTTTGCCAGTCAACCACAGTTTAAGATGTGTTGCACATGTATTGCAGCATATGTGTGGCGCCCAGCTCTTATCTTGATCTCCTATTCTGCAGCCAAAATACAAACTGTACGCCTTCTTAATCACTTTAGTTATATTTCGTTTTTGTGATAGAAATGTCACCTCACCACATGTATAACAGAAATTATTAGCACTGTTCACACATGTCCTAGGCATTTCTAACTACAATACTTTTGATAAGGACAAATGCACTAACTAATGGCAAAATTTTATCAGAGATAAGATATTTATACACAAAGGTGATGTAATCATAGGTAGGATTGCATCATCAACTTCTAGTTACATTTTTATTGGTCATTACAAAAAATTATGCAATGGCCCACAACAGTTGCGTCATATATATAAATTGACCGTAATTAAATAAACTAGTAGCATATATCTTGAAAACTAGAGCCAATCAACATTTTTTAATGTCATTTTCGTTTTCAGCACACCAAAATTAGTTAAGATGAGCTATTTTCATTTCTGGTACATTTTGGTTGTTGACTAGTGTAATCTTTGTCTATCTGCGAGAGGGCGGCATATGTTAGTTCTTTCATATTGCATAGTTTGAAAGTTTTATTTTCAGCTGCCACCTGTCCTTTAACTTTTGCCCAAACGAGTTCAATTGGGTTTAAATGTGAATGATAAGGTGGCAGTCTTAAACACGTATGACCATGAAGTTGAATCAACTTGTCTATATGGAAGATCTTGGTCTTTTGTGATTTTTTAACAAGGGACAGTAATTCAGGTTTCAGAAACCCCTCGTTAAATGGAATGTCTTCTTTTTTGAGCCAAATCTTTATAGCATCTTTTGTACTCGAAGATGTCGGGATTTTGTCTTCTTCTGCCACAGCGTTGTAGTATGATGCGTTGTCCATTATCAGACAGGATGGTCTGTCTAGGGACGGAAGAAGAGTATTTTCAATCCACTCTTTAAATATGTTACCGTTCATCTCGGTATGATAGTCCCGGTTGTCCGTATAATTGGAAGTGAAAATAAGTTCAGCATTTTTTACTAGCCCATTATGTCTGCTGCCTGCATGTGCCATTATCAGACGTTGTTATTTTCCACTGGGTACACATCTTTTAATCGTTCCATGTGATAACTGCCATTCCTTTTCCCTTGTGTGGTGAGCATTGATCCAAGTTTCATCCACATACATAATATCATAATCTTTATTACGCATTTCCCGTACTTCACGTAAATATTTAATTCTCATAGATACTAAGTGCGGCTTCTCGCAGATGACGTTTCTTCCATTAGCGTACTTCCTAAACGTAAAGCCAATGCTTCTAACAGTTCTCCATAATGTTGATTTCGACACATCAATGTCATTGTGTGTTCTCGGCCGAATTTTCAGTTTTCTTAGTGTCACAGTTTCTTTGGAATTAAACTATCTACAAATCTCTCTTCTAATCACACCCCTGTCAAAACTATCTACTACTTCCTTTCTTCCTTGCGTCCTGGTATTGATTGAACTGAGAATTCCATTAGATTTGAGTAATTGATAAAATGAGCGTTTACTTAAACCCAAAGCGTGAATAGTTCTCTTTTCAGGATTTGAGAGACTCCGATACAGTTTACCACGCTTAGCTTCTCTGCAGAAATATTTATACATCTTCACTGCCATTGTATGCAGTGTAAGGAACGTGACTTTCATACCCATTGTATTACAGACCTAGAATACCGCAAGATACGCCTATGCACGGTAATACACAATCAGTAGAGCGGTAACTGAACACACCGGAAGGATCAATGTAAGGTGCAAAACAGTGCGGTAGTGAGCTGATACATCGGGAAAATCATTTGATATGCGTTCAAGATGTTAAATCGAAATAGTTCACAAATATGAAGGGGTAAGCCCTCTCAATACATGGTTGGACTAGGAGGTGGTCGATTTTGTATACTTTAAATAAAGAAAATTTAAAACCATAAGTTTGTTAACGAGGAAAAAAATGTCCCCCTTGGGACATAGCGATCATTAGGTCATATGCAAAGTTGCAACAATTACGATCAAGTGGTTGCAGAGATATTGAATATTAAACAGCGACAAACATTGTGAAACGCACTATAAGATTCAGAGACAGTACAAATTATTAGAAACACCTGCATCTGTTTGCGCCAGTCTTGTCCGAAGCGCTGTCTTTCTACCTAGCTCCAAATTTTTGAAAGCTATTCTGATACAGGAGGCGGTATCACTTGCTTGTTACTGCCAGAATAAAATTCCGTCTGTTTTTTTTTTTTTTTTTTCTCCTTCAAAATAAACGCCAACGCCCAAATAATAAAAGAAAACACAAAATTCTTCACTGACCCAGAAATAAAATAACACATTTTTAATTAAAATGTGTATAAAAGAAGTAAGGACGGTAATCTGTTTGACGAAAGGTAACGAAAGTATGCGATGTCATGTCGTTTATTTGTGACTCTCTTTGGGTACTCACTATAGGAAAGATCATCATCATCAGGTGCTATCTCCACAACGAAGGTCGACTGTAATAGATCTCCAACGTCTTCTGTCTCTTGTCTTGATGGTACACTCTGATAGACTCTTTCTTGTCCATCTCTTGATGTTATCTTCCCACTTATAGCGCTGCCTTCCCCATACACGTTTGCCTTCAACTCTGCCTTCCATTATGATCTTCAACAAGGTGTTATGCTATGTATTGTGTATATGACTAAAATATGTTAAATGCCTAATTGACTTCTTCTTCTGGGTTCACTTTGTAGTCATGCTAACTCTGCAGGTATGTTGCCAGGACGAAGTCCACAGTCTTTTCCAGGTCAGCGCAGTAGCACCATAAGTTCTGCCTGAGTTCGAAAGCCTCTGGCCAGGTCAGGCGTATTGAGTCACCATAGATTGGCCAGTTTTGGAAAGTCTGTTGATGCCGGTTCCACACTGACATTCATTCGTATGAGATATCCTGAGGCGATAGAGGTGATCTAGTAATCTAAAGTGGCCAGTTCTCAGGCGGAAAATGTCGGCCTTCTGGTGTGTATTAAGCTGGTGGATTGGGTCATATCTGTTGTATATATCACCTTCTTTCTTCTACTGGTATTTGTACTTGTTTTGGATGATGGTTTTAGCTTCTCGATAGGGCAATGGGTGACTGAATTGTTCCATCTTACTGCCACCTCTAGATAAAGCATCGGCTCTTTCACTTACAGTGAGTCCACAATGGGAGGGTAACCACTGAAGAGCAGTGGTTGATGACCTTTTCATAATGATCTCATGCATAATGTTTTCATTTCCGGTGTTCTGTTTAATTAACTAAACGTAGAGCGATAGAGATAGTCTTAAGGAAAATACTACCGTAATATAGTGAAAAGTTAGCGACCTCACCTATACTAGGTCTCAGGTTTTATTAAGTAGACTGACCCTTCTTTGCTGGTTTTGTCTTCCCTAACTCAAGAGCACAGTGAGGTGCCCATTTCAGCAGCTGGAAAGACTGGAGCGTAACTGGACTTGGTTTCGAACCCGTTTCAATTTGTTCCAGAAGCAAGTGCGCTAATCAATTAGACACCACTGAAGACCAGCAGTTTTTATTAACGTAACGAATGAAGAATAGGTTGAGGGTATAGTATCCCTGCCCCGCCTATTCCCGCCCCAGCATGGCTTATCACAGTGGCATTTCGTTTAAATGTATATTTGAACTTAATCAAAGCATGTTGAATTACATACACAGCATGGACGCAGAAAACTAAAATGTCAAAAATAATATTGTATGATAACTCTTCTGTCTTCATTACATTGGATTTGTGGACTATGAAAACGCATTTGATAGTCCTGATAGATAATCATTTTGGAACCTGATGATGTACTCGTATTATGAAGCCATCCTGAAGATTATGAACATAATAAAGGCGTTTTTACTCTGGCATCTCCAAGGTAGGAGAGGTAGAGAGAACGAGACTGAACACAAAACACACCACGGAGTCGGAAACATTAAATGAATAAAAAGATATGGACATAATTTGAAGAGATGGCACAGTATAGAAAAAATTAGCGTGAATTTGTTGAGGGCCAATGTTCCTTAGGGGGCTGAAGTCAAAGCAAATGATGAAAATGGTTATTTCTACCCGTTTTCTGCCAGTCATGGCGCTCGGTCTTCTAGTTTCGCCTGTTTCTGTTGGATGGTTTGGTAACCAATAATATTAAACTCTGCCCCGATATTTCTGATGAGGCTAAGACAGACGATGACTTTTGCTCATCAGGCTTATGAGGCTGGCAGCTTTGTCATGTAAACCAAATTGTCATGTAAACCAAATTGTCATGTAAACCACATTGTCATGTAAACCACATTGTCATGTAAACCAAATTGTCATGTAAACCAAATTGTCATGTAAACCAAATTGTCATGTGATCCAAATTATCATGTAAACCAAATTGTCATGTAAGCCAAATTGTCATGTAAACCAAATTGTCATGTAAACCAAATTGTCATGTAAACCAAATTGTCATGTGAACTTAATTGTCATGTAAACCAAATTGTCATGTAAACCAAATTGTCATGTAAACCAAATTGTCATGTAAACCCAATTGTCATTTGATCCAAATTGTCATGCAAACCAAATTGTCATATAAACCAAATTGTCATGTAAACCAAATTGTCATGTGAACTAAATTGTCATGTAAACTAAATTGTCATGTAAACCAAATTGTCATGTAAACCAAATTGTCATGTGAACTAAATTGTCATGTAAACCAAATTGTCATGTAAACCCAATTGTCATGTGATCCAAATTGTCATGCAAACCAAATTGTCATGTAAACCAAATTGTCATGTGAACCAAATTGTCATGTGAACCAAATTGTCATGTAAACCAAATTGTCATGTAAACCAAATTGTCATGTGAACTAAATTGTCATGTAAACCAAATTGTCATGTAAACCACATTGTCATGTAAACCAAATTGTCATGTAAACCAAATTGTCATGTAAACCAAATTGTCATGTGAACTAAATTGTCATGTAAACCAAATTGTCATGTAAACCAAATTGTCATGTGAACCAAATTGTCATGTAAACCAAATTGTTATGTGAACTAAATTGCCATGTAAACCAAATTGTCATGTAAACCAAATTGTCATGTAAACCAAATTGTCATGTAAACCAAATTGTCATGTAAACCAAATTGTCATGTGAACTAAATTGTCATGTAAACCAAATTGTCATGTAAACCAAATTGTCATGTGAACTAAATTATCATGTGAACTAAATTGTCATGTGAACTAAATTGTCATGTAAACCAAATTGTCATGTAAACCAAATTGTCATGTAAACCATATTGTCATGTGAACTAAATTGTCATGTAAACCAAATTATCATGTAAACCAAATTGTCATGTGAACTAAATTGTCATGTAAACCAAATTGTCATTTAACCAAATTGTCATGTAAACCAAATTGTCATGTAAACCAAATTGTCATGTGATCCAAATTGTTATGTAAACCAAATTGTCATGTAAACCAAATTGTCATGTGAACTAAATTGTCATGTAAACCAAATTGTCATGTAAACCAAATTGTCATGTAAACCCAATTGTCATGTAAACCCAATTGTCATGTAAACCAAATTGTCATGTAAACCAAATTGTCATGTAAACCAAATTGCTACATAAATCTTCGTTGCAAGAGCACGTGAGTGTTTGGTGCGAGCTTTCAGTAAAGGGGTCCAGCTACAGTAGAGGTTCCGTGCTCCCCAAACAGCGAAAAGGAACATGATAATGATATTAAACTTAAATAATACTACAATTTCATCCTCTTTACAGTGAAGAATCTAGATTTTAAGAAAAAAATGATGGTTATATGAAACATAAAGAATGCTACATCTGCATCCTCTTTAAAGTGAAGAATCTAGATCAGCCTTTCTCAACCTTTTTATCATGGAGGAACCCGAGAAATAATTTTCAGGTCTCAGGGAACGCCTGCATCAAAATAATTATATCTACAGGTCATGGTACGTTAGCGTGATCAGGAAGTTGTAAATATAATAATCCAATATAAATTGTCAATACTGTTTTCAGTAGAGAAGGATTTTATGTGTGTGGATCTGTTTATTTTCGTCAACTTATTGGCCCACTCTTTTTTTCAATCACGATCTCTCGCAAAACCCCTAGCGACATTTCGTGGAACCCCTAGCGACATTTCGTGGAACCCCGGTTGAGAATTGATGATTTAGCTGGCAAGACAGTATAAGTTATCATGGACAAAAGCCTAGAGCGCAGTCAATATTTGTTAACAATAAACCATATTTTCTACTTTGTTTCTTTGATCACCGTAAACATGAAACACCAATAACGAGAATATTTTTTTAGCATAAAATAATCAACGTTTGATGTCACCCGGCGCAAAACTAGGTCACGTCATAAAGAGAATGAACTTGTTCCCCTTTTCGCGCTCGGTTACAATTAAGTTACGTTGGATGTTGTAGATAGAATAAAATTATAAAAAGTAAAAACAAATGAAAAAAAGTACATTTTATACCAGACGATAAATATAGACACTTTAATGCTTATGAAAAGAACATTAATTTTCAGCTAAACTTTACACAAAGTGGCTTTCATCTTGGTATTCAAAGCTGATAGGTCTTGTGTGGTGCATGTTGTTTGTGTCGAAGTGTATTAGAAGTGGTGAAATACAATATGAATCATTCTATTCTGCAAGGGTATGTCAACTTGAACTAGTGAAGTTCTCATGAGACATGTGTTATAATTTTATATTGATTCTCAACAACATTGGACAATCTCTGAAGGACGGAGTACTAGATTGGAACCAGACCAGGAAGAAGATAGCCGATAGGATAGTATTTCGCTCTCTCTCTCTCTCTCTCTCTCTCTCTCTCTCTCTCTCTCTCTCTCTCTCTCTCTCTCTCTCTCTCTCTCTCTTTCTCACTCTCTCTGGCAAACCTCTACACTCCAGGGTAGAAGAGGAACGACTAATTAAGTAATAAACCATATGTTAATTCTCATCCTTTTAGTTTGTCTGATGGGCGTACATAGAAAGGGAAGTAAAGAATAGTAACATTGCAACCTAACACACGATCAGAAGAGGAGACTAATGAGGGTTGGGCATAGGAACGGTTGCCCGATCCTGTAAAACATTCTTAACACCACAAAAACATGAACAAACATTAAGTGAATTCAGTAATAAAAGACAGAAGGTCCTCTGCTGAAGAGGCTGTCGACGCAACGCAGAGAAAACCGAAAGCAGTTTGGGTTGCCTACTCAACTTTTTTTCTGCTAGAAAAATCTCCCAAATTGGAATTTTTGTACTTTAAAAGAACAAGTGAAAACTGCACAGGTCGCAACAGAAGCCACACGGAGTAGAGAAATAAAAACAGACATGAAAGGCATGGGGACAACATGGAGAGAGCTTGAGCTGATGGCACGGGAAGGAAAGCTTGGCGTAAGTTTGTTGAAGGCCTATGCTCCTTGGGGCGCTAACGGGTGATGATGATACAAAAGCTACATTTGAACAAACTGTTTGTCTGGTGCATGTGACAATTTTGGGGTCGCTCTCTTGTCTACTACGGCAGTACTCATTTTCAATTGAAGTGAGGACTGATTACCTGGAATTTCCGGGTCGACATATTTCTTTCTGTTCTTATCAAGCAGATATTTGATAATGTCAAATCATTTGACATTCCTTTTTGGTGATAATTCATCACATTTGCTTGGCGCTTCACAGCTTTGCTGAGATTAGCGCAGGTAAACCCATATGGCCTGTTCAGTTTTCGCATGGTTTTGCTTACTCATGCCGTGCCAGGCGATAAAATTACTCGCCCTCAGACGGATTTTGTGTGCGCAAGCGACGAATAAAGATATTGCTTGTCTGTGCGACACATTTTGGACAGACATGAATGACATAATCGTTTCCTGTACACCTTGTTGCAAAGGATGAAAGTAAGATGTTACATCTGACACACATTGTCGAATGAGTATACAGGTGTGTTTGTGAGTTTGCATACAAGGCAATCGGATGTTTTATTACCATATATGGGAGACGTGACCTCTTGCATCACGCACGGAAATAATTTTGAATTACCCCACTAAAACATGCAGCTTTTGAAAACGATTGGCGTGGGTTCGAAGGAGAAGAACCTCCAAATTCCTGATTGGACCCTGCCTAAATAGTAACCAACAACTGCGGGGGAGGCGAAGGGATTATAACCTGATACGTTTGCAGTTTTAAGACACTGTGAGAATGGCTTGGAAAGATGACCACCAGACTGCCAGAGTTAGAATAAGAATTCCATTTTATCAGACCGGACTTTGTTGGAGTATTTTGCCGGACTTAAACAACCCAGGAAAACTCTATCATTTTAATAAGGAAAACCGGGATATGAGGAAACTGAAAACACAGAGCCATAGTGGGAATTCATTGTTAAAGTGACGACCCGCAAGAACACGTGAAAAGAAAGCATCTGCAAGTGCCTTAACCTACTTCTCTGAGCAAACAGTCTGTGAGCCAAGATTGGCGTGGAAGTCGTACATTTTACATTTTATATTTTTTATTACTAACATGTGAACTAATATGTATACAATAATCCAAATTACGCACAAATAATTACTTTTTCCAAAGTCTTTGTATGATCATTTTTCGTATGTATGATCATTTTTTGACTGAAGTGTGTATTATGTTTTTTACAGTCAAAGGGACATGACCCGAGTTATTGAGACTACAATTTTTTAGGAGTTTGCCTTCTCTTGTATAGAGACACGTTCGGTCTATAATTTCTTGAACGAAGCGTGACCATATCTCCTTATTTGGTAGTATCAGTCAACTGTTGTAGATGTCTGAAACATGTCTTAACTTTTCTGTTCATGACCATAAAAGGCGCGACTGTGTAAGACTTTTATCTCGAATGTTCTTAGAATTGCTTTGTGTGAATTGATACTCACGTAGATGAGTTCTGCGCATGTCAAAAACTGGGAGTTGGTTCTGTGTGTTCCGCCCAGCTGGGGAGTTTAGAAATGGTCTGAGTAGCGAGCGGACGCAACCTGCGTCTTGTGATTTTCTGAGGGAAATACGTTGTCTTTGTGAGTTAGTTAGCTAACTAGACTATTTCCCAGTATTATTCAAGCCTGCCTGGAGGCATATGTTCGTGGTTGATTTTCCGAAATAAGGTAATTCCTCTGGTATCGAACTTTATGCTATCATCTAGAAGTTCGTCATTTTGTCGCTCTCTGCTCGCCTGTGTGATTCAAAATGGAGAGGTACTTTGACTAGGATTAAGTCACCGGTATCTTTATACCTGAACTAGTTATATATATGGGTCGCTCTAGACCAACAAGACTATTGTCTGTGTTCCAGGATTCGTTATATCAGAGATCACATCCAAGTCAGATGGTTAGACTTAGAAACGTTATAAAGGTCGGTATGACCTGTATGCCCAGTATGCTATTCACGTGCAGACAGTAAACTGACTTATTGTATACATCTGATCTGCTAGCATCAGAAAGGGAGCATTTATTATTGTCTATGAACATTGAAGATCTGCAGCTGACACTGTTGCAGAAGTTATATATGTTATTTATACAGCTTCACGAACCAGAACTTTATGATATCTGTTTACCATACAACTATTGAGTATTGAATCCTACATGACTATCAGTTAATATGATTTTGAATGCTGCATTCGTTATACTATGCGGGTGATGACATAAATATGATGACTGTTTTGTGGCGTGCAATAAATGGTATAAAACTAAAGCGAAGTTACCATTTCTATGACTCTACACGTCATGTTGCCTGTGGTGTACCCTGTGAACTGTTCTACTGCAACACACACAGCCACATTCTAAATCAGAGAAGACACCTACATCTTGCACTTTAATACCAGGTGTCGATAGGGGTGGCAAGTTATCATTTCAGCTCAAATCCACCTTTATCATTTTTGGTGGCCATATGTTGGTTTACTCTGATACCAGCTATCAAGGGGGTCAACAAACCCAGACATCATCAGCAGACTACAAGACAACGTTGCAGTTTCTATTCATCACCTTTGATGAAATTTTTTGAAAGACGCGGCATTACTGACAGTTGTTGATATTTTGAAACTACCGGGCGCTGCTCGGCAGTATTGAAGTTTGTCTACATCTAGAAGGACAAGTACCGAGCGAATCAATTTCCTGATCTGTTAGGAAGAAGGACAAGTGCCGTAACAACTGTTCCGGTCTCAGAGGTACTGTTGCAGATTCAGAAGGTCAAGTGCTCAAGTCAATTTGTAGAATTCAGAAGGTCAAGTTCAGAAGCTGTTTCCTGTCAGAAGCTCATTTCCTTCGTCATGGCAGTTTACGAGAGCAGATATGGATCAACGTTGGATCATTGTCCTAAGAATGCTGATCACATCCTGTTCTGAACTGTGCTGACGTTGTGGATACATAGAAGTTAAGTGGCCTGTTTTGTTTGTGAACTGTGCCCTTATGTTCTAGCTGAGCCTTCTAAATTCTTTCACACTTTTTGCTGTTTGTTGCATGTTATATGTTATTTGTATTTGTATATTTATATGTTTATATTTCTGCGGGTTTTCTCGGTTGGGCGGTGTCTTTCAGTAGAAGATACCACGTCACAGAGGTTCTACTGTTAGCGTTTTCGTTAGGGACTGTGCGAATTTCCTACTGTGAAATTTGCTAGCGACAATCGTTGCTATATCTGTTTAGTTGTGACGAGTTGTGCTTTATTTTCGTTTTTTGTATATTTTTTTTTTTCCTCTCTTTCTTTCTGTTTTTTAGTTTCGATTTCATTGTTTGTATTTGTAGGTCTCCTCTTTTCTATTATTCAGTTCTTTACGTAAATTTTTGTGTATACACTGTAGCGTCATTTGTTTGTCATATCTTCGCATTTTGTCATCACATTTCTTTTTAGTTTCGCTGTTTATTTATTTGACTTATGCGAATGTTTTCGTATTGTTTGATCTTTGTTATTGTTTACATTGACTCTGATCTTTGTTATTGTTTACATTGACTTTGATCTTTGTTGTTGTTTACATTGACTCTGATCTTTGTTGTTGTTTACATTGACTTTGATCTTTGTTATTGTTTACATTGTTGGTGACCTTTGTTATTGTTTACATTGTCTTGTTATTGTTTGCATAGTTCTTGCATAGTTAGCTTTCACTATTGTTACATATATGCTCATGCACTATTGGTCTATAGTGCACTTATCATAACTAACTGGTGGTTTTTTGCTTATGCACTATTGTAGTGCAGTTATGATAAATAACTGATGGTTATGCACTGATTTGGGTAGTGCACTGATGATTAAGAAGTGACTTGTGATATTATTATACATTTGATAATACAAGTTGGTGTCAAGTCTTGTTTCCCACAGAGATTGGGGTAAACATAGTGATTATACAAGCACTTTATTAAGTCTTGTTACTATTAAGGTTGAAATAAGATAGTTAATTATTTCAGGTTCTGTACTCACATTTTAGACATCATGTCTACATTGGAGTACTTTATTGAGCAGGGTAAAGCCCTTGGGAAGACAGGTGATAAGTTGGAAGAATATGCAACTACTCAATATGATAAGGCATTAAAGTTGGAAGAAAAAAAAAATAGAAACAGAACAAAAGAAAATAGATGCTGAAATAGAACAAAAGAAACTGCAGATGCAGGTGGAAGAAAAAAGATTCCAAATGGAAATGGAAAAAGAAAATAAGAGACTTGAAAAAGAGGCTGAAAATAAGAGACTTGAAAAAGAGGCCGAAAATAAGAGACTTGAAAAAGAGGCTGAAAATAAAAGACTTGAAATAGAGGCTGAAAATAAAAGATTAGAAAAACAAGCTCAGGCTGAAGAAAGAAAGTTACAGGCTGAGGCTGAAGAAAGAAAGTTACAGGCTGAGGCTGAAGAAAGAAGGTTACAAAGAGAGTCTGATGAGAGAAAAGCAAAAATGGAGCATGAAGAAAAACTCTTAGCTTTGGAGTTAGAAAAGTTGAAGTTATCTAGTAATGCTAATGATGCAAATAAGGTGTCAGATAAGACTAATGCTAAGGATTTCAAGCTTAATCTACCAGCATTTAATCCCTCAATCGATGATATAACATTTTATCTAGATAGATTTGAAAGTGCATGTAATGTGCATAATATAGATAAAACATTATATGTTTATCATCTGTCCAAGATACTTAGAGGTGATGCTTTGACTTTGTTGAGTATGGTAGATGTGCCTGACAAAAAACAACTATGAGGTTGTCAGGGCGGCATTGTTAAAGAAGTACCAACTTAACGAGGACGGATATCGTCTTAAATTTAAAAACATGTTACCAGAAACTGGAGTTGAATTCTCTGAATTCATCTCAAGCATACGTCTTA
The DNA here is from genome assembly GCA_024509875.1 of Oreohelix idahoensis. Classification (NCBI taxonomy): domain Eukaryota; kingdom Metazoa; phylum Mollusca; class Gastropoda; order Stylommatophora; family Oreohelicidae; genus Oreohelix; species Oreohelix idahoensis. Next base: position 104,002 of record JAMPIV010018159.1, read on the forward strand.
CTTTTTTACGATGGATTGAGTTGTCTAAGACAGAAAGTACATTTGAAGCCCTCACGGACTTACTACTTAGAGACAAGGTTATGTCTTCTGTTAATGAATCTTTTCTTTCTTTTCTTCATGAGCGTAAGCCTAAAAACATAAAAGAAATGGAAGAATACTGTAGCCAGTATGTTACTGCGCATCCGCACATAACCATTAGCAACTCTAAGGTGAAAGAAGGTCTGCCAGTTGCTTCGGCAGCACCTTATGGCCCAAATTTTATGCGTAAATTTCAGGGTAGCCAGCAGAATTTCAATAAAAAGAGTAACCGTAATTATGCCCAGAATTATAGCAATCAATTCCAGGGAGATTCTTCTTCCCAGAACTGGAGACAACCTAATATTACACGATATTCTACTCCCGGTAACTTTAGAAATTTTCATAAAGGTAATCGGCATAGAGGGAAATATTTTTCGCAGAGACCTCAATACCAAGATAATAGAGGTTCTCAACAGCATAGAGATGGTAATGACAGTTATGGAAACTGGAACTCAAACCAGGATAAAAATTACAGTAGGGACTTTAATGATAATTGCAGAGGCAATAATGGTCGCGGTAGATCGCAACATAAGAGAAAAAAATATCAACAGACAAACGCTGTTCAACAAGAATCTCAGGGAGCAGATAAGCAGGTTAATAATGATAAAGACCATAATGCTATCGGATGCTCATCTTTTGATTTTGGTAGGGCAAATAAATGTATCCAATGCAGTACTTTATTTGATCCGAAGACCGTTAGTACTCTAAGCTGTGGTCATCCTTTGCCCGCTCTTCCTGCTAATGTTGCTCATGACGGGAGAGGTTCTCTTATATTACATAAGGGGCTAGTAAATAGTAATCCAGTCTCGGTGTTGTTTGATTCTGGATGTACTACTGTCGGCGTTAGGCAATCTCTTGTAGATCCATCCTGTGCTACAGGAAAGGTCATCAAATGTGTCACATTTGGTGGCACGTTGGAAAAATATCCAACTGCCATAATACATATTGCTACTCCTTTCTTCACGGGGGAGGTCCACGCGTGTCTACTTCCAAACCCTATTGCGGACCTTATTATTGGTCGTATTCACGGAGTTAGGGAATGTACCCCACAGCAAATTGCTGTTTGGGAAGAGCAAAACATTGAAGCTACCAATGCGGTGGTCACAAGAGCACATGCTCTGGATCCACCTCAAACTTCATTAACTAATAATGATGAAGTAAATGACCAAGATAGTCACTTGACTATTACACGTGACTCATTTATCAAATTGCAAGAAGAAGATCCTTCTTTACAAAAATTCTTCATTCTAGCAAAAAAAGGTGATCCTAATCAAAATACTAATAGAAAGTCTTGGATTTCTATGAAGAACGGCGTACTTGTACGTATAGTACAAGACTCGACTACGTACACTCATTCACAAATTCTTGTGCCTAAGAGCATGAGATTGCAAATATTGCAACATGCTCATGACTCGCAATGTGCTGGACATATGGGTTTTTCCCGTACAAAGTCGAGGGTTCTTGCGGCTTTCTTTTGGCCATTTGTGAGCAAGGACATACGAATTTACTGTCGCTCTTGCAAAGTATGTCAGGAGGTCAAATCTAAAGGACCACGACATGCTGCGCCTATCCAGGCTGCTGACATCCCTATTCGCCCTTTTCAAAAAATGGCAATAGATATTATCGGTCCTTTTAGAATTAAGTCAGCTAGAGGACATCAATTTATTCTTACATGTGTCGATATGTGCACACGTTGGCCAGAGGCAATACCTCTCAAGAGCATCTCAACTGCTGACATCGCAGACGCTCTTTGGCTGATATTTTCTCGCTTGGGTTTTCCCGGAGAAATATTGTCAGACCATGGCACTCAACTTATATCAGACACTATGTCACAGGTAATGTCTATGCTACACATTAAAAGGTCTCTCAGCAGTATCTATCACCCAATGTCTAATGGGTTGGTCGAACGTTTAAATAGGACTCTGAAAACTTTACTTGGTAAGATAACTGAGGATCATCCTCAGGATTGGGACAGGGTCTTACCCGCGGCTCTCTTTGCGTATAGAGAGGTCCCCAATGAACATACGGGGTTTTCCCCTTTTGAACTTGTCTTTGGCGCGCAACCGCGCGGCCCTATGTCTTTACTTCACGATCTAATCACTGCCGATAATATTAGCGATGAGACTCAATCTTCTTATGAGTACGTCATTGCTCTTAGGCAAAAGATCATCGAGGCATGCAAACTAGCAACTTCGTCTTCCGAATTTGCTAAAGAAAAGGCAAGGCAGTTTGCAAATAAGAATAGATGTCTACGACAACTTTGTCCAGGTGACAAAGCTCTCGTTCTACTTCCTTCAAGGGAGAACAGACTTCTAATTGCATGGAAAGGTCCATATGCAATAGTCTCCAAAATTTCTGATGTCGACTATGTTGTCGATATTGATGGAAAGCATAAAACTTTCCACATAAATATGCTCACGGAATTTTATGAAAGACCTGACTATTTGCAGCCTATTTTCCAGGCAACGGACAATTCTCAAGTACCTCATGGTCAGTACTCATCTCTGTCAGTTATACAGGATGAGGAAACTACTTTTTCTGATGTCAATCTTCCTCTTTCTATGGTCCCACTTTATTCTACGGAATCTTGGAAAAACGTGACCGTTTCTCCAAATCTTTCCGCTGAGGAACATCGACAAGTTTCTTCGATGTTGCAAACATTTCAGGATGTTCTTACAGACATCCCGGGACACACACATGTCATTGAACATGACATTGTGCTAACTGATCATAATCCTATCAGAGTCAGACCCTATCCAATACCTATCCATTTCCAGTCTCAAGTCGAAAAAGAATTGGATGAAATGATACGTTTGGAAATCATTGAACCATCCACTTCAGCATACTCTTCGTCTATGGTTATTGTTCGAAAGAAGGATAATAACATTCGCATTTGCGTAGATTATCGCAAATTGAACCAAGTTACGAAGTTCGACGCTGAACCTATGCCTTCATTAGAAGAGCTACTCAATAAACTTTCTAATTCTAGATTCTTTACCAAACTAGATTTGTCTAAAGGTTATTGGCAAGTCCCGCTAACTGAACGTGCCAAACCTTTTACAGCTTTTTCTACACCTAGGGGTTTATTCCAATGGAATTTCATGCCTTTCGGTCTTATGAACGCCCCTGCTACATTCGTACGCATGATGCGGCGAATTCTCGCATATCGTACAGATGTCATAGCATACCTAGATGATATCTGTCTATTCAGTGATTCCTGGGAAGATCACTATTTGGGTTTATACGAATTACTGTCTACTCTTCGCGAGTATAACTTGACTGCAAAAACCCTCTAAAGCCTTTATAGGATTTAGTGAGATTTCTTTCCTAGGTCATCGTGTTGGTCGTGGTCTTTTAAAGACAGAGGACCACAATGTTTCAAAAATACTTAACATTTCGGTCCCTAAAACGAAGAAACAAGTAAGGAGTCTATTAGGTTTGATCCAATTCTATGGACGATTCATTCCGAATCTGTCCTCCATTATGGCACCGCTTTCTACTTTATTGAAGAAAGGGTCGCCTAATCTGATCCGCTGGTCTAAAGAATGTCAATCCTCATTGGACCAGGTTAAAGCCCTATTTTCATCTCCACCTATTCTTAGGTTACCTACTATTGAGAAGACTTTTGTTCTTCGAAGTGACGCCTCGTCAACTGGGATTGGGGCGGCACTAATGCAGGAGTATTCTGATACTCTGCATCCGGTGATGTATATCTCTAGGAAATTAAATGCTGCAGAAAAGAATTACTCGGTTTTTAGACCGTGAGTTATTGGCTATGGTATGGTCTATTCTGAAGTTACAAAGATTTCTTCTAGGCGCACATTTCATTGTGGAAACCGACCAGAAAGCGCCTACTGCTATTCAGAGCAAAAATTTGAAGAGCTCGAGGTCCACTCGTTATGCCATAGCTCTTCAACCATTTCATTTCTCGGTTCGAGCTATCCGTGGTTCGGATAATGTGATGGCAGACATTCTGTCCAGATGCCCACACGATTCCACATGATTCTTCTGTCATATATATATATATATATATATATATTTCCTATTATATATATATCCAATATATATATAATGATATATATGTATAGTATATATTTTTTCTGATATACTCCAATTTATAATGACATGTTAGTAGATTTTTTCTCACTTTTTTTTTGAGGAAAAATTATAACATTGTACCATGTAATTATCTAAGAAGGCTTAGTTAGTGATATACGGGCCAAAAGATCACTCGGCCACATTTAAATAATATATTTGCATAATTGTATTAAGAGATTTACCAGTTGTCTTTAAGATTTGTGTTATTGATATTTTCGCAGCACAGCATTGATTATGTCCATTGTGGAACTTTGAGGATATCAAGTCCTGTCCTAGATTGCGAACGGATGATGTCCACATCTTCTTCTATTGAATGTTTTATGTCAACGAAGATCAACACATGTATTACTTATTAATTACTGTTGCTTTATATAATGTAATAATATAGTGCGGTATATTAATATATTACACCGCTGTTTGCAACACATTGTATGATATCATAATAATATATTTAATTTCATATATTGGTATGAGAGTAATTTGACTTTTATTATGATGTTGCCATCATTGTTTCGTGTGTTGGTGGCACCTTCCTGGAATATATACGCGAATACTTAGATAAATTTTTTCTCTAAGGACCTCGGATATGATCTCAGTTTCGCTCCAAGTGTTGAGCTATTTTGTTAGGTATATATCCGCGCATCATACGTGCGTTAGGAGCCTAGATTTTTCCGGCTCCAGGATTTAAAAAAAAATGTTTCATTTTTTTTCCCGGGAGGGTGCGGTAATGTTACGCACAAATAATTACTTTTTCCAAAGTCTTTGTAGGATCATTTTTCGTATGTATGATCATTTTTTGACTGAAGTGTGTATTATGTTTTTTACAGTCAAAGGGACATGACCCGAGTTATTGAGACTACAATTTTTTAGGAGTTTGCCTTCTCTTGTATAGAGACACGTTCGGTCTATAATTTCTTGAACGAAGCGTGACCATATCTCCTTATTTGGTAGTATCAGTCAACTGTTGTAGATGTCTGAAACATGTCTTAACTTTTCTGTTCATGACCATAAAAGGCGCGACTGTGTAAGACTTTTATCTCGAATGTTCTTAGAATTGCTTTGTGTGAATTGATACTCACGTAGATGAGTTCTGCGCATGTCAAAAACTGGGAGTTGGTTCTGTGTGTTCCGCCCAGCTGGGGAGTTTAGAAATGGTCTGAGTAGCGAGCGGACGCAACCTGCGTCTTGTGATTTTCTGAGGGAAATACGTTGTCTTTGTGAGTTAGTTAGCTAACTAGACTATTTCCCAGTATTATTCAAGCCTGCCTGGAGGCATATGTTCGTGGTTGATTTTCCGAAATAAGGTAATTCCTCTGGTATCGAACTTTATGCTATCATCTAGAAGTTCGTCATTTTGTCGCTCTCTGCTCGCCTGTGTGATTCAAAATGGAGAGGTACTTTGACTAGGATTAAGTCACCGGTATCTTTATACCTGAACTAGTTATATATATGGGTCGCTCTAGACCAACAAGACTATTGTCTGTGTTCCAGGATTCGTTATATCAGAGATCACGTCCAAGTCAGATGGTTAGACTTAGAAACGTTATAAAGGTCGGTATGACCTGTATGCCCAGTATGCTATTCACGTGCAGACAGTAAACGGACTTATTGTATACATCTGATCTGCTAGCATCAGAAAGGGAGCATTTATTATTGTCTATGAACATTGAAGATCTGCAGCTGACACTGTTGCAGAAGTTATATATGTTATTTATACAGCTTCACGAACCAGAACTTTATGATATCTGTTTACCATACAACTATTGAGTATTGAATCCTACATGACTATCAGTTAATATGATTTTGAATGCTGCATTCGTTATACTATGCGGGTGATGACATAAATATGATGACTGTTTTGTGGCGTGCAATAAATGGTATAAAACTAAAGCGAAGTTACCATTTCTATGACTCTACACGTCATGTTGCCTGTGGTGTACCCTGTGAACTGTTCTACTGCAACACACACAGCAACATTCTAAATCAGAGAAGACACCTACATCTTGCACTTTAATACCAGGTGTCGATAGGGGTGGCAAGTTATCATTTCAGCTCAAATCCACCTTTATCATTTTTGGTGGCCATATGTTGGTTTACTCTGATACCAGCTATCAAGGGGGTCAACAAACCCAGACATCATCAGCAGACTACAAGACAACGTTGCAGTTTCTATTCATCACCTTTGATGAAATTTTTTGAAAGACGCGGCATTACTGACAGTTGTTGATATTTTGAAACTACCGGGCGCTGCTCGGCAGTATTGAAGTTTGTCTACATCTAGAAGGACAAGTACCGAGCGAATCAATTTCCTGATCTGTTAGGAAGAAGGACAAGTGCCGTAACAACTGTTCCGGTCTCAGAGGTACTGTTGCAGATTCAGAAAGTCAAGTGCTCAAGTCAATTTGTAGAATTCAGAAGGTCAAGTTCAGAAGCTGTTTCCTGTCAGAAGCTCATTTCCTTCGTCATGGCAGTTTACGAGAGCAGATATGGATCAACGTTGGATCATTGTCCTAAGAATGCTGATCACATCCTGTTCTGAACTGTGCTGACGTTGTGGATACATAGAAGTTAAGTGGCCTGTTTTGTTTGTGAACTGTGCCCTTATGTTCTAGCTGAGCCTTCTAAATTCTTTCACACTTTTTGCTGTTTGTTGCATGTTATATGTTATTTGTATTTGTATATTTATATGTTTATATTTCTGCGGGTTTTCTCGGTTGGGCGGTGTCTTTCAGTAGAAGATACCACGTCACAGAGGTTCTACTGTTAGCGTTTTCGTTAGGGACTGTGCGAATTTCCTACTGTGAAATTTGCTAGCGACAATCGTTGCTATATCTGTTTAGTTGTGACGAGTTGTGCTTTATTTTCGTTTTTTGTATATTTTTTTTCCTCTCTTTCTTTCTGTTTTTTAGTTTCGATTTCATTGTTTGTATTTGTAGGTCTCCTCTTTTCTATTATTCAGTTCTTTACGTAAATTTTTGTGTATACACTGTAGCGTCATTTGTTTGTCATATCTTCGCATTTTGTCATCACATTTCTTTTTAGTTTCGCTGTTTATTTATTTGACTTATGCGAATGTTTTCGTATTGTTTGATCTTTGTTATTGTTTACATTGACTCAGATCTTTGTTATTGTTTACATTGACTTTGATCTTTGTTGTTGTTTACATTGACTCTGATCTTTGTTGTTGTTTACATTGACTTTGATCTTTGTTATTGTTTACATTGTTGGTGACCTTTGTTATTGTTTACATTGTCTTGTTATTGTTTGCATAGTTCTTGCATAGTTAGCTTTCACTATTGTTACATATATGCTCATGCACTATTGGTCTATAGTGCACTTATCATAACTAACTGGTGGTTTTTTGCTTATGCACTATTGTAGTGCAGTTATGATAAATAACTGATGGTTATGCACTGATTTGGGTAGTGCACTGATGATTAAGAAGTGACTTGTGATATTATTATACATTTGATAATACAAGTTGGTGTCAAGTCTTGTTTCCCACAGAGATTGGGGTAAACATAGTGATTATACAAGCACTTTATTAAGTCTTGTTACTATTAAGGTTGAAATAAGATAGTTAATTATTTCAGGTTCTGTACTCACATTTTAGACATCATGTCTACATTGGAGTACTTTATTGAGCAGGGTAAAGCCCTTGGGAAGACAGGTGATAAGTTGGAAGAATATGCAACTACTCAATATGATAAGGCATTAAAGTTGGAAGAAAAAAAAATAGAAACAGAACAAAAGAAAATAGATGCTGAAATAGAACAAAAGAAACTGCAGATACAGGTGGAAGAAAAAAGATTCCAAATGGAAATGGAAAAAGAAAATAAGAGACTTGAAAAAGAGGCTGAAAATAAGAGACTTGAAAAAGAGGCCGAAAATAAGAGACTTGAAAAAGAGGCTGAAAATAAAAGACTTGAAATAGAGGCTGAAAATAAAAGATTAGAAAAACAAGCTCAGGCTGAAGAAAGAAAGTTACAGGCTGAGGCTGAAGAAAGAAAGTTACAGGCTGAGGCTGAAGAAAGAAGGTTACAAAGAGAGTCTGATGAGAGAAAAGCAAAAATGGAGCATGAAGAAAAACTCTTAGCTTTAGAGTTAGAAAAGTTAAAGTTATTTAACATTGGTAATGCTAATGATGCAAATAAGGTGTCAGATAAGACTAATGCTAAGGATTTCAAGCTTAATCTACCAGCATTTAATCCCTCAATCGATGATATAACATTTTATCTAGATAGATTTGAAAGTGCATGTAATGTGCATAATATAGATAAAACATTATATGTTTATCATCTGTCCAAGATACTTAGAGGTGATGCTTTGACTTTGTTGAGTATGGTAGATGTGCCTGACAAAAACAACTATGAGGTTGTCAGGGCGGCATTGTTAAAGAAGTACCAACTTAACGAGGACGGATATCGTCTTAAATTTAAAAACATGTTACCAGAAACTGGAGTTGAATTCTCTGAATTCATCTCAAGCATACGTCTTACTTTTTTACGATGGATTGAGTTGTCTAAGACAGAAAGTACATTTGAAGCCCTCACGGACTTACTACTTAGAGACAAGGTTATGTCTTCTGTTAATGAATCTTTTCTTTCTTTTCTTCATGAGCGTAAGCCTAAAAACATAAAAGAAATGGAAGAATACTGTAGCCAGTATGTTACTGCGCATCCGCACATAACCATTAGCAACTCTAAGGTGAAAGAAGGTCTGCCAGTTGCTTCGGCAGCACCTTATGGCCCAAATTTTATGCGTAAATTTCAGGGTAGCCAGCAGAATTTCAATAAAAAGAGTAACCGTAATTATGCCCAGAATTATAGCAATCAATTCCAGGGAGATTCTTCTTCCCAGAACTGGAGACAACCTAATATTACACGATATTCTACTCCCGGTAACTTTAGAAATTTTCATAAAGGTAATCGGCATAGAGGGAAATATTTTTCGCAGAGACCTCAATACCAAGATAATAGAGGTTCTCAACAGCATAGAGATGGTAATGACAGTTATGGAAACTGGAACTCAAACCAGGATAAAAATTACAGTAGGGACTTTAATGATAATTGCAGAGGCAATAATGGTCGCGGTAGATCGCAACATAAGAGAAAAAAATATCAACAGACAAACGCTGTTCAACAAGAATCTCAGGGAGCAGATAAGCAGGTTAATAATGATAAAGACCATAATGCTATCGGATGCTCATCTTTTGATTTTGGTAGGGCAAATAAATGTATCCAATGCAGTACTTTATTTGATCTGAAGACCGTTAGTACTCTAAGCTGTGGTCATCCTTTGCCCGCTCTTCCTGCTAATGTTGCTCATGACGGGAGAGGTTCTCTTATATTACATAAGGGGCTAGGAAATAGTAATCCAGTCTCGGTGTTGTTTGATTCTGGATGTACTACTGTCGGCGTTAGGCAATCTCTTGTAGATCCATCCTGTGCTACAGGAAAGGTCATCAAATGTGTCACATTTGGTGGCACGTTGGAAAAATATCCTACTGCCATAATACATATTGCTACTCCTTTCTTCACGGGAGAGGTCCACGCGTGTCTACTTCCAAACCCTATTGCGGACCTTATTATTGGTCGTATTCACGGAGTTAGGGAATGTACCCCACAGCAAATTGCTGTTTGGGAAGAGCAAAACATTGAAGCTACCAATGCGGTGGTCACAAGAGCACATGCTCTGGATCCACCTCAAACTTCATTAACTAATAATGATGAAGTAAATGACCAAGATAGTCACTTGACTATTACACGTGACTCATTTATCAAATTGCAAGAAGAAGATCCTTCTTTACAAAAATTCTTCATTCTAGCAAAAAAAGGTGATCCTAATCAAAATACTAATAGAAAGTCTTGGATTTCTATGAAGAACGGCGTACTTGTACGTATAGTACAAGACTCGACTACGTACACTCATTCACAAATTCTTGTGCCTAAGAGCATGAGATTGCAAATATTGCAACATGCTCATGACTCGCAATGTGCTGGACATATGGGTTTTTTCCCGTACAAAGTCGAGGGTTCTTGCGGCTTTCTTTTGGCCATTTGTGAGCAAGGACATACGAATTTACTGTCGCTCTTGCAAAGTATGTCAGGAGGTCAAATCTAAAGGACCACGACATGCTGCGCCTATCCAGGCTGCTGACATCCCTATTCGCCCTTTTCAAAAAATGGCAATAGATATTATCGGTCCTTTTAGAATTAAGTCAGCTAGAGGACATCAATTTATTCTTACATGTGTCGATATGTGCACACGTTGGCCAGAGGCAATACCTCTCAAGAGCATCTCAACTGCTGACATCGCAGACGCTCTTTGGCTGATATTTTCTCGCTTGGGTTTTCCCGGAGAAATATTGTCAGACCATGGCACTCAACTTATATCAGACACTATGTCACAGGTAATGTCTATGCTACACATTAAAAGGTCTCTCAGCAGTATCTATCACCCAATGTCTAATGGGTTGGTCGAACGTTTAAATAGGACTCTGAAAACTTTACTTGGTAAGATAACTGAGGATCATCCTCAGGATTGGGACAGGGTCTTACCCGCGGCTCTCTTTGCGTATAGAGAGGTCCCCAATGAACATACGGGGTTTTCCCCTTTTGAACTTGTCTTTGGCGCGCAACCGCGCGGCCCTATGTCTTTACTTCACGATCTAATCACTGCCGATAATATTAGCGATGAGACTCAATCTTCTTATGAGTACGTCATTGCTCTTAGGCAAAAGATCATCGAGGCATGCAAACTAGCACTTCGTCTTCCGAATTTGCTAAAGAAAAGGCAAGGCAGTTTGCAAATAAGAATAGATGTCTACGACAACTTTGTCCAGGTGACAAAGCTCTCGTTCTACTTCCTTCAAGGGAGAACAGACTTCTAATTGCATGGAAAGGTCCATATGCAATAGTCTCCAAAATTTCTGATGTCGACTATGTTGTCGATATTGATGGAAAGCATAAAACTTTCCACATAAATATGCTCACGGAATTTTATGAAAGACCTGACTATTTGCAGCCTATTTTCCAGGCAACGGACAATTCTCAAGTACCTCATGGTCAGTACTCATCTCTGTCAGTTATACAGGATGAGGAAACTACTTTTTCTGATGTCAATCTTCCTCTTTCTATGGTCCCACTTTATTCTACGGAATCTTGGAAAAACGTGACCGTTTCTCCAAATCTTTCCGCTGAGGAACATCGACAAGTTTCTTCGATGTTGCAAACATTTCAGGATGTTCTTACAGACATCCCGGGACACACACATGTCATTGAACATGACATTGTGCTAACTGATCATAATCCTATCAGAGTCAGACCCTATCCAATACCTATCCATTTCCAGTCTCAAGTCGAAAAAGAATTGGATGAAATGATACGTTTGGAAATCATTGAACCATCCACTTCAGCATACTCTTCGTCTATGGTTATTGTTCGAAAGAAGGATAATAACATTCGCATTTGCGTAGATTATCGCAAATTGAACCAAGTTACGAAGTTCGACGCTGAACCTATGCCTTCATTAGAAGAGCTACTCAATAAACTTTCTAATTCTAGATTCTTTACCAAACTAGATTTGTCTAAAGGTTATTGGCAAGTCCCGCTAACTGAACGTGCCAAACCTTTTACAGCTTTTTCTACACCTAGGGGTTTATTCCAATGGAATTTCATGCCTTTCGGTCTTATGAACGCCCCTGCTACATTCGTACGCATGATGCGGCGAATTCTCGCATATCGTACAGATGTCATAGCATACCTAGATGATATCTGTCTATTCAGTGATTCCTGGGAAGATCACTATTTGGGTTTATACGAATTACTGTCTACTCTTCGCGAGTATAACTTGACTGCAAAACCCTCTAAAGCCTTTATAGGATTTAGTGAGATTTCTTTCCTAGGTCATCGTGTTGGTCGTGGTCTTTTAAAGACAGAGGACCACAATGTTTCAAAAATACTTAACATTTCGGTCCCTAAAACGAAGAAACAAGTAAGGAGTCTATTAGGTTTGATCCAATTCTATGGACGATTCATTCCGAATCTGTCCTCCATTATGGCACCGCTTTCTACTTTATTGAAGAAAGGGTCGCCTAATCTGATCCGCTGGTCTAAAGAATGTCAATCCTCATTGGACCAGGTTAAAGCCCTATTTTCATCTCCACCTATTCTTAGGTTACCTACTATTGAGAAGACTTTTGTTCTTCGAAGTGACGCCTCGTCAACTGGGATTGGGGCGGCACTAATGCAGGAGTATTCTGATACTCTGCATCCGGTGATGTATATCTCTAGGAAATTAAATGCTGCAGAAAAGAATTACTCGGTTTTAGACCGTGAGTTATTGGCTATGGTATGGTCTATTCTGAAGTTACAAAGATTTCTTCTAGGCGCACATTTCATTGTGGAAACCGACCAGAAAGCGCCTACTGCTATTCAGAGCAAAAATTTGAAGAGCTCGAGGTCCACTCGTTATGCCATAGCTCTTCAACCATTTCATTTCTCGGTTCGAGCTATCCGTGGTTCGGATAATGTGATGGCAGACATTCTGTCCAGATGCCCACACGATTCCACATGATTCTTCTGTCATATATATATATATATATATATATTTCCTGATATACAGTCCAATATTATAATGACATGTTAGTAGATTTTTTCTCACTTTTTTTAGGGAAAATTATAACATTGTACCATGTAATTATCTAAGAAGGCTTAGTTAGTGATATACGGGCCAAAAGATCACTCGGCCACATTTAAATAATATATTTGCATAATTGTATTAAGAGATTTACCAGTTGTCTTTAAGATTTGTGTTATTGATATTTTCGCAGCACAGCATTGATTATGTCCATTGTGGAACTTTGAGGATATCAAGTCCTGTCCTAGATTGCGAACGGATGATGTCCACATCTTCTTCTATTGAATGTTTTATGTCAACGAAGATCAACACATGTATTACTTATTAATTACTGTTGCTTTATATAATGTAATAATATAGTGCGGTATATTAATATATTACACCGCTGTTTGCAACACATTGTATGATATCATAATAATATATTTAATTTCATATATTGGTATGAGAGTAATTTGACTTTTATTATGATGTTGCCATCATTGTTTCGTGTGTTGGTGGAACCTTCCTGGAATATATACGCGAATACTTAGATAAATTTTTTCTCTAAGGACCTCGGATATGATCTCAGTTTTGCTCCAAGTGTTGAGCTATTTTGTTAGGTATATATCCGCGCATCATACGTGCGTTAGGAGCCTAGATTCTTCCGGCTCCAGCATTTAAAAAAAAATGTTTCATTTTTTTTCCCGGGAGGGTGCGGTAATGTTACGCACAAATAATTACTTTTTCCAAAGTCTTTGTAGGATCATTTTTCGTATGTATGATCATTTTTTGACTGAAGTGTGTATTATGTTTTTTACAGTCAAAGGGACATGACCCGAGTTATTGAGACTACAATTTTTTAGGAGTTTGCCTTCTCTTGTATAGAGACACGTTCGGTCTATAATTTCTTGAACGAAGCGTGACCATATCTCCTTATTTGGTAGTATCAGTCAACTGTTGTAGATGTCTGAAACATGTCTTAACTTTTCTGTTCATGACCATAAAAGGCGCGACTGTGTAAGACTTTTATCTCGAATGTTCTTAGAATTGCTTTGTGTGAATTGATACTCACGTAGATGAGTTCTGCGCATGTCAAAAACTGGGAGTTGGTTCTGTGTGTTCCGCCCAGCTGGGGAGTTTAGAAATGGTCTGAGTAGCGAGCGGACGCAACCTGCGTCTTGTGATTTTCTTAGGGAAATACGTTGTCTTTGTGAGTTAGTTAGCTAACTAGACTATTTCCCAGTATTATTCAAGCCTGCCTGGAGGCATATGTTCGTGGTTGATTTTCCGAAATAAGGTAATTCCTCTGGTATCGAACTTTATGCTATCATCTAGAAGTTCGTCATTTTGTCGCTCTCTGCTCGCCTGTGTGATTCAAAATGGAGAGGTACTTTGACTAGGATTAAGTCACCGGTATCTTTATACCTGAACTAGTTATATATATGGGTCGCTCTAGACCAACAAGACTATTGTCTGTGTTCCAGGATTCGTTATATCAGAGATCACGTCCAAGTCAGATGGTTAGACTTAGAAACGTTATAAAGGTCGGTATGACCTGTATGCCCAGTATGCTATTCACGTGCAGACAGTAAACGGACTTATTGTATACATCTGATCTGCTAGCATCAGAAAGGGAGCATTTATTATTGTCTATGAACATTGAAGATCTGCAGCTGACACTGTTGCAGAAGTTATATATGTTATTTATACAGCTTCACGAACCAGAACTTTATGATATCTGTTTACCATACAACTATTGAGTATTGAATCCTACATGACTATCAGTTAATATGATTTTGAATGCTGCATTCGTTATACTATGCGGGTGATGACATAAATATGATGACTGTTTTGTGGCGTGCAATAAATGGTATAAAACTAAAGCGAAGTTACCATTTCTATGACTCTACACGTCATGTTGCCTGTGGTGTACCCTGTGAACTGTTCTACTGCAACACACACAGCAACATTCTAAATCAGAGAAGACACCTACATCTTGCACTTTAATACCAGGTGTCGATAGGGGTGGCAAGTTATCATTTCAGCTCAAATCCACCTTTATCAGCCATGTGAATATTAATATGTTAAAATTGCTAGTGGATGTTCAAGTCATTTGAGGCTGGCAACCTCAGCATATACAATGATGAATTCATGAACCACCACTGCAAAGGCTGGTGACTGCTTTATTGCTAGCTTCTTAAAGAGCACTAAAAGCATAAGGTAGTCCCGAGTTCCATATGGAGCAGGGAGGGAAAGATACAAGAAATGATGTACATTTTAGTTATAATATTTACATTTTTCAAAGTGTAGATGTAAATGAAAACATATTCAATCTTTATTGTGAACATTTTTCAACCAGTATAGATGTAAATGTAAGCATATTCTATCTATACTATTAACCTTTTAATTTGAATGTAAAGTAAATATAAAGCTATTTTATTAAATGTAAAGAAAGTTTTCTCTCGAGGGATTAAGCTTAATTCTCATCGAGGATAAAGTCTGAGGTAGATGGGATGGTGGAATAGGAAGATGGATACACATACGCATGTGTCGAGAAACTCAATACTCAGAGGGGATTTGTTTCTATTCTTTTACCAGCTGAGGGTACTAATCTCTGGAACAAATGAGAGGGTAGAAGTGGCATGACGTCGAGCTAGACACCATCAATTTAGGATCTTAGAGACGCGGGACCAGCTTTGCAGTTACACCCTGATCTTACGTGGAACGTGCTGCGCCTTTAATCTTGACCAGAAACGCGAGAACTCCAGTGACTTATCTGCACAGAACCCGAAAACCCAGCGGGAGCACAACCTACCATTTGCAGCTAAGTCAAACTTAAAAGCTACCAAGTGACGTTTTACATAAAACACCATACTATCACACGACAATGAGTATTTTCTGTTAAGGATTATTCAATTTTTTAAACCGTTAAAACATAGTTGATTTTTAAACTTGTTAAAGATACAAATTTAACGCCGATTTAATCATTTTGAATGTACTGCATGTTTGTCTCAGTCAATTTGCAAACTACACTATAAACACAGCTGTACCAGAATAATAAAAATTCCACTGAGTAAATCAGGGTGGGGGCTGTAACGAGCTGAAATTAATAGCTGCTTAATTCTTCATAAAAGGCGGCGGATCAGATATAAGTTAACAATTGCCCTGCCCAACGCAGCATGTTCTTGACTTCTGAAATATCTTATGATTAATACCTTGAGATAGAAGCATCTTTATCCTTCTATCTAAACCTCAGCCAAGAGTAATCTTATGCAAAGGTAGACACCTTTGAAGACCCATATTAGATACTCTTTAGGTTTGGTCACTGTTGGACCACTAATGCAAAGCTGGGGAGGCAATTCCGTGACAGTGCATTTATTTTATGTCTTCCTTTTGGCTGCTATAGGCATGATCTTAGTGGGACCGCATTCGCGCATTAACTCATCTGAGCCTCTGTAGGAACATACCTAGCTAGAGCTGCGTCTGAGCTTTGTGACTATACTCAAAGAGTTAAATGGCAGATTTACGAGAGAGATAATTTTCTGGGGACCGCTTGCGAGAGAAACCAGAGGGATATCATCAGCGCTGTGGAGTCGGCCAATAAATTTTCCGACTCCAGCTCCTTAAATTTAAAAGTCCGACTACGACTCCTCTTACAGTGTTTTACTAGTCATATAGCATACAATTGGGAGTCGGGAGTCTGGACATTTTTAATCTACTTCGACTCCACTAAAAATTGCCGATTACACGACTCCGACGCTACAGCCCTAGATAGCACGTTATATAAACTTGTTCAGCAGGTGTGTTATTACTTAAAGAAAGAAAACACAGACAATCCGTAACATGTTACAAATATGAAGTTATCCATGGGGTTGACAGCCTCGAAATGTATAATAAATTGCGACAGAATCCACCGCTGGAAGAACTTATCAGTGTTTTTGGTGCTGCGACCCAGGGTCCATTAGAAGCAAAAAGGGGAATAATGATTTAGAGAATGGAAATACGATGTTGCATCCTTAAGGACCTTGAGCGCACTCACGACAAATTAAAGACGTTATTGACGGCTGAGCACGATCACTGAAGGATGTGGGTTTACCCGATGGGATGTCGTTTCAATTATCGTTGCGCCGTTCTACGTATAAAAGTATGCAGGGTTTTTTTTTTTGTCATGTGGAAGATGTTGACTTGTGTGAAGACCGGATGGTCTAATGTGTTTTCACAGACTTAAAGCGTCGAACTGGTAATGGTAAGATTTTCACGCACAAGGCATAATTAGGGACTATTTACAAGGAATTTATTACTACTACTACCAGGTCAACTTAGTCATTCCTCTTCTACTGTGAGGTGTAAAGTTTGGCCAGATAGAGAGCGCTGAAACGTCCTGTTGACTGTCTTTCTCGTGGCCTGTTTCCAATCTAGTCCTCGGCTCTTCAGAGATTGTCTAATGTTGTCCTCCCAGCGAGCACCGAGTCGTCCTGGAGGTCTGTATCCCTGGCTCTTAGTTTCCTATACTTGTCATGGTAGATCTTCTCCCATTCTGCAGACATGGCCACACCATCGTAATTAGGACTGTTCTACTTGGGTCTGCGCAGTTGGATTTTTAAGCTCTGTCGTATCGTCTGGTTGCCGACCACATCTCTTCTTGTTACGTCAACCACCTTCCTCAGATACCTTATTTCTGAGGTTTGGAGCTGGCTTTTGTAGGCTGTAGTCATTGCCCATGACTCGCATCAATAAGTCAAGACTGGAACATAGGTGGAGCTGTTTACAGCTATCTTCGTCTTCTTGCCAACTTCTTTTTACATCGTATTATATTGAATCTAGTGACTTCTATGTGCCCGGCTGAAGGTTGTCGTGTAGTTCAACGTTGAGGACGTGGGACAAACGTGATGCTTTTATTGGCAAAGAACTATGATTTAGCCTACGTATTTATGATAAAGGCCGGTTCTGCCATATGTGAATTTATTATTCAACGTCAACGTGCTGTGTTAAATTTAGAGGATCGTCCTTCCCGTGTTAGTTGCATCTTTGTTGTTGTAGAGACTCGTTTTATGGAAGTATATCCCTAAGATTTTATGAAAGTAGATCCCTACGATTACTGGCCACCATCGTTATACAACAACCGGCTAATCCGCTTGAGATAGCTTCCTAAGTATCGTTCACGATGTCAGCTGGAAAGTGAAGGATGGCTCGCTCGATATCCATCAGTCACAAAATGCTAGAACAGGAAATAAGGAACATTGTCTTTTTGTGCCCAGACATCAGTAAGAGTCTCTTCAATTCGAATTGATTTATCTTTGTCTGTTGTTATGACACAGAACAGGAAAAAGATGGAGCACAACACAGGAGAAAGATGGACCATAGATTAGGAGAAAGATGAAACACAAAATAAGAGAAAGAAGGGCTGCAGAACAGGAGATCGATGGGCCAAAGAACATGAGATCGATGGGCCACAGAACATGGGATCGATGGGCCACAGAACATGAGATCGATGGGCCACAGAACAGGACAAAGATGGGCCACAGAACATGAGATCGATGGGCCACAGAACATGAGATCGATTGGCCACAGAACAGGACAAAGATGGGCCACAGAACAGGACAAAGATGGGCCACAGAACAGGACAAAGATAGGCCACAGAACAGGACACAGATGGGCCACATAACAGGACAAAGATGGGCCACAGAACAGGACAAAGATGGGCCACAGAGCAGGACAAAGATGGACCACAGAACAGGACAAAGATGGGCCACAGAATAGGACAAAGATGGGCCACAGAACAGGACAAAGACAGGCCACAGAACAGGACAAAGACGGGCCACAGAACAGGACAAAGATGGGCCTCAGAACAGTACAAAGACGGGCCACAAAACAGGACAAAGATGGGCCACAGAACAGGACAAAGATGGGCCACAGAACAGTACAAAGA
Source organism: Oreohelix idahoensis (assembly GCA_024509875.1). Taxonomy (NCBI): domain Eukaryota; kingdom Metazoa; phylum Mollusca; class Gastropoda; order Stylommatophora; family Oreohelicidae; genus Oreohelix; species Oreohelix idahoensis. The sequence continues at coordinate 122,726 of JAMPIV010018159.1, forward strand.
TGGGCTACAGAACAGTACAAAGATGGGCTACAGAACAGTACAAAGATGGGCCACAGAACAGTACAACGATGGGCCACAGAACAGGACAAAGATGGGAAACAGAACATGAGAAAGGTGGAAAACAGAAGAGGAGAAAGAACACAAAACTAGGACAAAGATAGGCCACAGAACATGAGAAAGGTGGAAAACAGAACAGGAGAAAGAACACAGAACAGGAGAAAGAAAACAGAACAGGAGAAAGGTGGACCACAGACCGGAGAAAGGCGAAGCACAGAACAGGAGAAAGGTAATATACAGAACAGGAGAAAGGTGAAATACAGAACAGGAGAAAGGTGGAACACAAAACAGGAGAAAGATGAAACACATAACTGTTGTACCTATCATCTGTGCCCTTTTAAATTTTTTCCGTCTGTCATTCTTTTTCTTCTTTCTCTTTGTCGCTCGTTCCTTATAAAATTGCAAATTACAAATTTTTTATTCTGCTTATTTTGAGGCTTCTCTGCCCTGATGGATCATAATTAATGATAATGTTATATACATGCTTTCCTGATCGAAACACTTCAGTTAACTTTGCAGAGAAATTATTATGGCAGCCATATTTGTCTTTGAAAGATTACATTTTGATTTCAATAGTCTTAGATATTTTTTTCCCTGTTATTTCAAGCCTGTTTTATGCAATGTTCTCACAAATAATCTATTTATGTTTACAACTTTTTGAAGACTGAAGACACAACAGAAAGATCTAACAGCAAGCAAATGAAATAATCAAGATATGAATATAGCACCTCATAATCAATAAGCTTTGAAACGTCCCATTGATGTTTGCATTTTTGTTTATTTTTGAAGCTCGTTCCTTCTAAGTATGTTTATTATTATTTTTTTTTTTAAATCTGCTATTTTTGTCTGTGTAAGTTGAAGCATATTTGAAATCTTCGTGTTGCTTCTGTTCACGATGAACACGTGTGTTTAAATTTCTACTTACAGTTCTATTTTGAAGTTGTTTTTTTAAGTAAGTTTTTCATATCTTAATCTCTTGCAAGTTTTAGCTTTATTTGTGTGCATTCATTCAGGAATATTTGAAATTCTTTCGTTTTTGCGTATAGTGTTGTTTCTTTCCTCCATGTTGAAGAGCAAAGTCTTCTGTTTTTTAAGGAAAAGATTGCAGGCTTCCATACTGGACTGAGGGATGTGACCTCGTCTGCCTTTATTTGTTTTTAATTGACATTATGATTAATTTTTTTTTCTTCCACGATGATATTTTCCACTAGGAAAAACTAATTTCTTGTATCGTCTGACTATTGATGTTTATTTGATTTGGCTGTCTATTATTTATTATCACTTCCATTTTACATTAATGCGCAACCCTGTTTTTGATGTAACATATTTCTTTTTCTAAGCGTTCGAGTTTCTGAGTGAACATAAATAACACATAAGGAAGGGAAACCCGAGGCCTGTAAACAGTAAATTAATATTAGACAAACATAAAGGTATGAGTGGTTAGACAAGCGATTGTCAACGTTTTTATCTTGGAGGAACCCTTGAACTAATTTTCAGGTCTCAAGGAACCCCTGCATAAAAATTATTCTATCCACAGCTCAGGGTACGTTAGCGTGATCAGTAAGTTGTAAATATAATAATCTAATACAAATAGTCAGTGCTCTTTTGAGTAGAGAATAATTTTTTTCTGTTGATCTGTTTATTTTGGCCAACTTATCAGCATAATCTTTTTTGTGTGTATGTGGGCTTTCTCCCCACGAAGGATAACAACTCTAACGCAAGTCAGCAGTGTAGGCAGAAGAAACTTCAATTGTTTTCCTTTTTTTAATGTTCTACTTGAATTCTTTTTTCCCCTGTTCAAGTAGACCTAAAAGTCTTATCACAAATTTCTACTCTATAAGATGCTAATGAAATATGGTATGTGCAAGATTAAACACAGTCCTATTGCGCACTGCCATACCGGGCAGCTCGGTTATTTCCCACCACTGCGATCGAGCGCTGACATCACCCTGGAGAGCAAATTTCAAAATACGATGTTTACTTTTTTTCTTTCAATCATGATCTCTTCCGTCGAACACCCAGCGACCTCTTGCGGAACAAGAGGGTTCTGTGGAACCCCTATTGTGGATCCCCTGTTGAGAAACTCTGGGCTAGAGAGTTTTGTTCTCTAGGCAAAGAGACCAGGTACGAAAGTAGGTCGAGTCACACTCATGTCTAACTTGCTGTAAAAATGTGTTCTTGAGTTAGGAAGGCAAAGGTAGTGAGGTAGGGAACTGATCACACCCACGTCAAATAGATGCTACCTGATGTACGTGGTCTCTACACTTATCGGTTAAAGTCTACCTTTCCGTGTTGTTTATACTTTAAGATTATTTATGCCATTTGAAGTTACCGGAGATCGCTGTGGAGACAAAGAAATAAAAGGTCTACTGCTAACTCAAGCATGTCGTAAGAGTCGACTAATATGGGACTGATTATAATAATAATAGCTCCATTCAGTCATAACTGACTATGGGAATGTGCCCTTGAGGTGACAGCCCTCAGGCGCATATTTTCCAGGTGTTCCTTTTTACGTTTTCGCATCTCTTCTGCTTGCCGTGAGAGCTTCTTTTCGCCCAATCTGAAGTGGCGCCGTAGAGATCATCACCTCTTGGTGCGATCGGGCGCTTCATCATCCCAGGTTGCTGGATTTATGTCCAGTGCCCTCATGTCTCTCTTGCACACATCTTTGAACCTCGACTGCGGTCACCCAACTGTTATTATGCCATGTGCCAGTTGTCCGTAGAATATATCGTTCGGGATGCGACCACCTTCCATGCGGCGGACATGGCAATGCCAGCGTAGTCTGCGCTGTCTAAACAGTGTATCACTGCTTTGTAGGCCAGTACGTGACAGCACCTTGACATTTGTAATTTTATCCTTCCACGAAATATCGAGGATATGGCGTAGACACCGTAGCTGGAAGTATTGAGCCGTCTTTCTTGCTTAGCATAGGCTGTCCATGTCTCGCTGCCATATAGGAGTGTGCTGGTGACGCAGGTGTTACATACCTCAGCTTTGGTCTTCGTTGTGAGTTTGGAGTTTCCCCAAACACGCGTTGTGAGGTGGGCAAAGGTGGCTGCAGCTTTGCCAATGTGGCTGTCAATTTCTGATCACTGTCACAGAGAGTTTTATGATCTATAAATTTTCTATATTCTCTTCTTTTTTTCTACCCGTGTCCTCTATTTTATTATCACTCTTTATCCTTTTCCTGTGTTTTTCGCATTCGTACGTTTGCGACTATAAACATTACAATTTTCCCATTCAAACTTTCGCCTGGTTTCGTTTTCTCATTTAGAAACGCAGTAGATTACCTAACGTGTCAGTCCCTTGCACGAGATAATTTTAGGTGGGATTTCAGTCTATCAGACATGATGAGCAGACAAATTGTCTACATTTGCAGCTGTCACGAGAGTTTTTCGTCAGGCTAGCTCCCGGCGAAGTGTGAAATTGCCCTCTGCAGTGGAGACGGGTCGTCTGACATTCGCATCTGACATGAGCGCTAACTGTCCGATAGTTAGACGGAGGTGTGAATCGCGCCAGCCATGCTCGCTCAGAGCAGACAGAGTGTCTCGCATTTTGCATCTGACACGCGCGCTCACGGTCAGATAGTTAGACGGAGGTGTGAAGACGCACTGGTGGCAGTTACGGCATGCGTCTAAGCTAACGTAGGTGTTAGGAGAGGGGAGATATCGGGTTTTTGGAAATAGTAGGAGCCTTTGTCTGGTTTAAGATATTAACCAGAGTTTGAAACTTGATTGCACTCATTCTCCATTTGCAGTAGACGTGGTCACTTCGTTCTAGATACTTGAACTTATAAGTGAAATCTCTTAGTTTTGTTGTGATACCGTAGTTCTGTGTTGAGGTAAATATTACATTAAGTATCTAATAATTTGTGAGTGATTAAGGGTTAAATCGCCTATTTTATCCTACTAGTTTCTTTTGTGCCGAGTGATTAATTTATAAGTCTATTATATTCCCTAGTGGACGTGTTTCAGTGGAAAACAGAATAAATTATAATTTCTAGCTTAAAATCATGTAGCTATAATGAATTTAATTTAACTGCTAAATAATCAGACGAGAATAATTTTTCTAAACTAACTTATAAATGCTAGATGCCACATGAGTGTTGACGGAATACGTATGTATTCCTAATTCATGATGATTGATTTTTATATATAACTTTTTTCACGGGAAAGTTTAAACGTCAAGTCAAGCTTTACGCTTGCAGTTCAAAATGTAAGTTATATCGAGTACATAATATGTAAAATATTTCTTATGTGTTTTTTCTTTATTCAGTGAATACTGGGGTAACCCAACTTTGCCGGCGTTTAGTACAGAGACAAATCTATGAGAAACAAACATTTTATATCTTTAACCACCTGTCTGATAAGGCGTGTGCCTTCAGAGATAGACAGAATACCAATCCCACTAACGGGTTTTTTTTTAAAGAATAAATGCTTATACTGGGCCTTTGAGCCAGATCATATTTCTTCACAAACTCTAATGTACATGCTGCCTTGTGGCGAGAATAATTACAGAAAAAAAACATTAACTTTTCCGACATTATTTGACCAAGTGTGTGGTGAACCAAGATTATCTGTTGAGAGAAGTTGTCCGCCGGTCATCTTCCTAATTAAGGGAAACCTCGTGTTCTGAAACTGTGTGCCCGCTGAAACCCAAACTCTTACCTCGAGAATAAGTGACATTAACTTAAATCTGTAAAGAAAGAACGATCGCCTGAAGAGGACGCTCCCCGGACACGTTGAATGAAACCAATATCTGCAGAGCTGGGTATCCGCTTCATCCACAGATAGACAGATTAAACGAAGTGTACACTAAGGCTTGCGCCAGACGGCGAACCACAGCACGATTGTAGGTAAGGTTGTGTGAGTCAGGGCCCTGATGAAAGAACCGAGTGAAAGTAGACTGAAGGATGTTCTTCGTTTGATTCACTCACTTTGTAACTTTCCTTATGCAAGATTTTGTTGATAAACTATATTTTTCCTTAGAATAGATACTGCTATCAAAGTCAGGTCATACCTTCAAAAGGGGAAAATATTAGACCCAAATCATATGTATTAGTGACTCTTTGGGCTTTCATCGTTCTCCTAACGGTACTGTGGGCTAAACATCGAGGGAAGACCATAACTGTGGGTCTATCATTTCTTGTAGAAATTCCTTGATTTTTATGACTATTTGTACATGCTTTGATGTAATTTTATGTGTTGTGATGGGATTTTAGATGATAATTAAAACTGCCCTTAAACTTTATCAGCGTGTTGGTCAGCTCGTTCTAGAATATCTATATAATCACTTGTTATAGTTTTCCCACGTCTGTACGTCTAACTGTCGTCTTGTATGTGCGTGCACGTGAGTGGATAGAACTATATATATATATATATATATATATATATATATATATATATATATATATATATATATATATATATATATGTGTGTGTTTAGACTGTCTGACTCCGCTAAATCTGTCGTAGAAGATAGGTGAAAGAGAGAGGATTTCTCGATTTCAGAGACAGCCTCTATCACAGTCTACCATCTCACTCGTCGAAAGCTATTGCTATTATTAACTCTCACTGTGACTATCACTTATTCAAATCTAATCAGAAGGGACCAACCCAAGTCTTAATTCTCCTATCAAAAAATCTACGACAAATGGGGTCTCGTCTATCGGGATTTTGAACTTTGAATAGGAAGACGAGACGACAAATATCAGCTCGTCGGTAAGATTCTGTATTCTGATATAGAGTAAGAGTGTGATGTCTTGTGAGTTTTGTATCTTTTAAAAATAATTTATCCCCTAGACGAATCGATCTGTTTATGGACGTGCTGACCACACAATTAATAATTGATTTTTCCACAGCATTTTGAGTAATATTCATTTGAGTTACAGGTTGATTTTGTCGGAATATATGTTAATTAGTGATTTTGTAATACTAACACTGGTAAAGTTCGTGAGTGTATAACATTCACAGGGTTCTGAAGAAGTAGGTGTTTGAGCTAAGCTAAGGAGTGCGTTCAGACAATTACGTCCTGTAAATTGCCTCTCTTACCCTAACTGACTTCAGGGTGTACTTTTAGTGGACTTAAAATTAAGGGATTTTTTTCCTCCTTAAATTTTTACAATAATTATTTTGTTTCCACTGTAGCAACTTCTTTTCAGTGAGTAATCTTAACTACCATTTATTTGGCGTAGTCTTCTGCATTAGGTGCTTTATTGCCGATTAATAGCAGCGATAGTTAGACACTATATTTTGGAGGAGGTATCCCAGGGTGAAGCATATCATCTTTTGGTTTTGGTAATTTCTCGTAAGTGGTAGGAACCAGTGTATCCTTTTTCTTATTTCTTTCTCGTCTAAGTCTCAGTCACCGATTTACTATGGCAGAGAGGGCGAAGCTTAGGCAGATCCTCAGACAGGAAGCAAAGGAAGAGGGACTACAAGGAGAAAAAGCGAAAGCGTTTGTCAACGAAGAACTTGACAGATATGATGCGGAGCAGAAGGAAAAAGCGGCGGAGAGGAAAGCAGCCGAAGCTAGAGAGCAGAGGAAGATGGATGAGGAAATGGAAATCCGCAGGGCGAACGAAAGAGATAAGGAGAGACAGCATGAGGAAAGAGAGAAGGAGCGTCAGCATGAGGAAAGAGAGAAGGAGAGACAGCATGAGTTAGCTCTTAAAACTCTAGAATTCCAAAGTCGTGGTGCTGCCTCTACCTCCAGCAATGGAGAGTCTTCTCATTCTTCCTTAACTGATCCTTCTAACACTCAATCTCTTCAACTCAACGCTATGTCTTTCACTCTTGAGTCTTTCCCTTGTCCTAATGAGAAGATTGACACATGGTTAGAAAAATTTGAGAAAATTGCAACTCTGTACGGTTTAGAGAGGTCGCGTTGGTGTATGAAACTTTCCCAGGCCCTTAAAGGTTCTGCTTATGATGTTTATTCTAAACTGGAAAGTGGCCAACAAGACAACTATGACTTGTTGAAGAAAGCTTTGCTGGGGCGCATTGATATGAATGCGCGAAAGTTTCTGCAACTGTTTCGCAACAGCAGGAAGGAGAGCTCTGAAACTTTTCAGCAGTTCTCATCTCGTCTAAAGGGATATCTGACAAAGTGCCTTGAGCTTTCACAGCTCCCCTCTACCTATGAAGGTCTTGAGGAATTTGTTTTAACCGAACAAATAAAGAACACTTTGTCTGCTGATACCCGGAGATTTCTAGCTGAGCAGGGTGCAGAAAAGCTTGAAGACATCTTAGAAAAGTCTGAGCGATATCACAATGCACTGGCTGAACTACCGGCCACAAAACGGAAACCGACAGAAGAGCATTTTCGAAAGAATAATCTAGACCATGCTTCTAATCAGAATAACCACAGAGAAACTGGACCTCAAAACCCCCTCCTGAAAAATCCAAGTTCTACAAAAACAAGTACCCCAACCACAGTAAACAGTCTGATCAACCCGACCGCCCTTCATGGCAGCGCAGCCAGAAAGGACAAGGGGACAAAGGGAGAACTCCTGCGCACAGGACTAATGATCAGACTGAGCACACCGAGCCTAAACGCATCGGATGCTTACTAACAGTCTCGCAAGGCGGAATTATTGACAGTGATTCCCAACCTGTAGAGGGAGAGAAACCCTCCACGCGACGTACTGTTTTTTTTAACGGTTCTCAAACTTTTTGTTTATTTGACACGGGGCTTTCTTATGATTGCATTGTGGCCAGAGACTTGGTTAAACCCGGTCAAGAGACAGGAGAGACCGTCGAACTTTGTGGAGTCTCTAAGAGTGATGCCTCTACAGCGCTTCCCATCGCACTGGTGGAGATCCACTCTGATTTTGTCAGAGGCGAGATCAAAGCGGCTTTTATGGATCATAACAGTCATACTTGGCGGGAGATACGTGTTTATTGGGAAACCGGAAGAACCGATTGTGGCAGCAGTAACTACAAGAGGGCAAACCAAGAAGTAACGGGAGCCTGCGCCTAATTTGTTACCTATGGAACTTAAAGAAGCGCAACGAATGGACCCTACTTTGGCACCCTGCTTTAGGAAACTGCCCATGGCTAAGGAACCCAGACAACACGAGGACATTTTTTCTAAGGATGGCGTACTTTATCGCAGAACGGGCAAGCCTGACCAAGGTTACAACCAGCTCCTAGTACCGAAACAGTACAGAAGCCAAATCCTAGAAATGGGGCACTCTCTTCCCTTCAGCGGACATATGGGACAGAACGCCACAAACCAACGGATAACCACTTATTATTGGTGGCCTGTAGTAAATACTGATATTATCAGGTATGTCAAATCCTGTGCCCAGTGCCAACGTGTACCACCCAAGCAACGGACACCCCCAGTCTCGTTGGGTAAAATGCCAATAGTGGGAACACCATTCGAACGGATTGTGATCGACATTTTAGGGCCTTTTGAAAGGACTAAAAGAAGAAACAGGTACAGTATATCCTCACCTTAGTCGACACATGCACTTTATGGGCAGAAGCTATCCCGCTAACATGCGCAAATGCCAAGCATGTCGCAGAAGCCCTCGTGCAGATTTTCACTCGGTTGGGATTCCCTCAGCAAGTGTTGACGGATAACGGATCCCCATACCGAAACCTGTTGCTGGATGAGATCGTGAAGATGTTGAGGACCCAACACATCTACACACAGCCTTATACTCCGGCCGGAAATGTGTTCGTGGAACGTGTTAATGGAAACCTCAACATGATGTTAAGTAAACTGGCACAAGTGAAACCTGAAGATTGGGATCTTTGTATTCCTACAGCTTTATTTGGCTACAGAGAATCTCCTCATACTTCCACAGGATTTCCGCCAGCTACGCTTTTATTCGGCAGACCCATTAAGGGCCCGCTCGAAGCCTTACTTTGGTCGCTGACAGACCAGAAGGCAGATGAGACAGTTGTCTCAGCCAGTAAATACGTATCGGATTTAAAGGAAAGGTTGAAACTAGGATGGGACCTAGCAACGACTAACTTTAAGCGAGCACGCACAAAGCACGCTAACCGATACAGGAAAGTCGCGAAAGAGAGAGAACTGGAAGCAGGAGATAAAGTTTTGGTGTTACTCCCTACCGGAAAAAACCAGCTAAGGATCGGATGGCAAGGGCCATTTACCGTCCTGAAAAAGATTTCTAAGGCTAACTACCAGATCTCTATTCAAGGAAAGGAAAAGGTTTTTCATTTAAATCTGTTAAAGAGATACTTGGATAGACCAGTGCAGACCTCCGAACATCTCCTGACGATCGCCAAAATTGACGAAGATGACGATAGTGGCAGGGAAATTCCACTGCACACACACGAAATCTTTCAAAAATGTCAAAAGCGGCGACGCTCTTTCAAGCGCGCATGGGAGACATTCCAGAGAAAGGAAACTTAGGGAGTAGACTTGAGTAGGAATTGGAGAGAGATGGAGGGGGAGATGAGAGTGAAGAAGACAGACACCCTGAAGCTACGGATATAGGAAATTTATTTCCATAACGTAGACATGGAGTGCTTCCATATCTTAAAAGGGGGACGTTCTGTCACAGAGAGTTTTATGATCTATAAATTTTCTATTTTCTCTTCTTTTTTTTCTACCCGTGTCCTCTATTTTATTATCACTCTTTATCCTTTTCCTGTGTTTTTCGCATTCGTACGTTTGCGACTATAAACATTACAATTTTCCCATTCAAACTTTCGCCTGGTTTTGTTTTCTCATTTAGAAACGCAGTAGATTACCTAACGTGTCAGTCCCTTGCACGAGATAATTTTAGGTGGGATTTCAGTCTATCAGACATGATGATCAGACATATTGTGTACATTTGCAGCTGTCACGAGAGTGTTTCGTCAGGCCAGCTCCCGGCGAAGTGTGAAATTGCCCTCTGCAGTGGAGTCTGACATTTCGCCTCTGACACGCGCGCTCACGGTCAGATAGTTAGACGGAGGTGTGAAGACGCACTGGTGGCAGTTACGGCATGCGTCTAAGCTAACGTAGGTGTTAGGAGAGGGGAGAGATCGAGTTTTTGGAAATAGTAGGAGCCTGTGTCTGGTTTAAGATATTAACCAGAGTTTGAAACTTGATTGCACTCATTCTCCATTTGCAGTAGACGTGGTCACTTCGTTCTAGATACTTAAACTTATAAGTGAAATCTCTTAGTTTCGTTGTGATACCGTAGTTCTGTGTTGAGGTAAATATTACATTAAGTATCTAATAATTTGTGAGTGATTAAGGGTTAAATCGCCTATTTTATCCTACTAGTTTCTTTTGTGCAGAGTGATTAATTTATAAGTCTGTTATATTCTCTAGTGGACGTGTTTCAGTGGAAAACAGAATAAATTATAATTTCTAGCTTAAAATCATGTAGCTATAATGAATTTAACTGCTAAATAATCAGACGAGAATAATTTTTCTAAACTAACTTATTAATGCTAGATGCCACATGAGTGTTGACGGAATACGTATGTATTCCTAATTCATGATGATTGATTTTTATATATAACTTATTTCACGGGAAAGTTTAAACGTCAAGTCAAGCTTTACGCTTGCAGTTCAAAATGTACGAGGGGCATTCAGAAAGTAATGCACCACATCGTTTTTCTCAGCTAATAATGAAGATAGAAGCATGAAATTTTGCACACTTTAAATATGGCATGTGCCAATTGTGTGCAAAAAATTGCACCGCAACCGGCCAAATAATAAGGCTGCCCTAAACCGTTAAAATGGAGCGTGTTAGCAACTTGCGTTATAAGCAGCGAATTGTGATAGAATTTCTCGTTGCAGAGAAGGAAACTGTTGTAAACATTCACAAGCGTCTATATGATGTGTATGGAAGTTTTGCAATCAACAGGAGTACAGTCAGTCACTGGGTTCAGAAAATCAAAGAATCAGGAAGTGGAGATATGGATCTGCTTGATCGGCCGCGCTGTGGACGTCCTGCCACAGCCATGAACGCAGAAATGTATAAATGCGCTGAGGGCATTATTCTTACTGATAGGTGAATCACTACTCAACAATTGGCCTTACAGCTGTCAGTCAGCATTGGTAGTGCAAATGCAGTTATAAAAACTCTCGGATTTTCTAAGGTTTGCGCAAGATGGGTTCCTCGAGGTCTCACAAATGACCACCAATTGCAAAGGAAAGCAATTTCTTCTGAATTGTTGGAACGTTTCAATGCTGATGGAGAGAACCTTTTGGCTAAGATCGTTACAGGTGACGAAACCTGGGCACATCATTTTGAACCTGAGACAAAAAGACAGTCAATGGAGTGGCATCATCCGCAATCACCACGAAGAAAGAAATTCAAGACAATTCCTTCAGCTGGAAAGGTCATGATCACTGTCTTTTGGGACATTGAAGGTGTGATTCTCGTGGACGTTATGCCAAGAGGAGAGACAATCAATTCGCAAGCTTACATTAAGACATTGAAAAAAAACTCAATCAACATTTTCGCAGAGTTCGGCCGCTTAAGAATCCAGCAGACCTGCTTCTCCTTCACGACAATGCGCGACCTCACACAAGTCTAGCAACACGGGAAGCAATCACCAACTTGGGTTGGACTGTACTATCCCATCCACCCTATAGTCCCGATTTTTCACCCTCTGATTTTCATCTATTTGGTCCACTTAAAGATGCACTCCGTGGGACAAGGTTTGAAGATGATGAAAGAGTGATTCATGCAGCGAAGAAATGGCTACATGATCAAGACAAAATCTGGTACGGGCTAGGAATACATGCACTTGTTTTGCGCTGGCATAAAGCCGTACAAGTTAATGGGGATTATGTTAAATAATACCGATGTTTACATGACATATTCATGTATATTGTGTATAAATTTCATGATTTTTGAATAAACAGCTCCTGAGAAAAACGATGTGGTGCATTACTTTCTGAACGCCCCTCGTAAGTTATATCGAGTACATAATATGTAAAATATTTCTTATGTGTTTTTTCTTTATTCAGTGAATACTGGTGTAACCCAACTTTGCCTGCGTTTAGTACAGAGACAAACCTGTGAGAAATATAAACATTTTATATCTTTAACCACGTGGGTTTTTCAATTAACACCTGTCAGACAGGGCGTGTGCCTTCAGAGATAGACAGAATACCAATCCCACTAACGGTTTTTTTAAAGAATAAATGCTTATACTGGGCCTTTGATCCAGATCATATTTCTTCACAAACTCTAATGTACATGCTGCCTTGTGGCGAGAATAATTACAGAAAAAACATTAACTTTTCCGACGATATTTGACCAAGTGTGTGGTGAACCAAGATTATCTGTTGAGAGAAGTTGTCCACTGTAAAGAAAGAACGATCGCCTGAAGAGGACGCTCCCCAGACACGTTGAATGAAACCAATATCTGCAGAGCTGGGTATCCGCTTCATCCACAGATAGACAGATTAAACGAAGTGTACACTAAGGCTTGCGCCAGACGGCGAACCACAGCACGATTGTAGGTAAGGTTGTGTGAGTCAGGGCCCTGATGAAAGAACCGAGTGAAAGTAGACTGAAGGATGTTCTTCGTTTGATTCACTCACTTTGTAACTTTCCTTATGCAAGATTTTGTTGATAAACTATATTTTTCCTTAGAATAGATACTGCTATCAAAGTCAGGTCATACCTTCAAAAGGGGAAAATATTAGACCCAAATCATATGTATCAGTGACTCTTTGGGCTATCATCGTTCTCCTAACGGGACTGTGGGCTAAACATCGAGGGAAGATCATAACTGTGGGTCTATCATTTCTTGTAGAAATTCCTTGATTTTTATGACTATTTGTATATGCTTTGATGTAATTTTATGTGTTGTGATGGCATTTTAGATGATAATTAAAACTGCCCTTAAACTTTATCAGCGTGTTGGTCAGCTCGTTCTAGAATATCTATATAATCACTTGTTATAGTTTTCCCACGTCTGTACGTCTAACTGTCGTCTTGTATGTGCGTGCACGTGAGTGGATAGATCTATATATATATGCAATATATATATATGTGTTTAGACTGTCTGACTCCGCTAAATCTGTCGTAGAAGATAGGTGAAACAGAGAAGATTTCTCGATTTCAGAGACAGCCTCTATCACAGTCTACCATCTCACTAGTGGAAAGAAATTGCTATTACTATCTCTCACTGTGACTATCACTTATTCAAATCTAATCAGAAGAGACCAACCCAAGTCTTAATTCTCCTATCAAAAAATCTATGACAATCACGGGGCTAAAAAACTCATATGTAAAACAAAGTATAACACAAACCAATTCCGTCAAGAGCTCATGAATGTTTTGATTCTGGCTGTTGTGGTGAAGTGGGATGTTATAAATACTTATAGGGAACTTAGTGTACTGACTGAGATCAGCTGTGAAGGTATCTATATCTATTAAGAGTAGTGTATTATAGATAACCTTACTTGCTACCACATATCTATATATCTCAGTCAGAATTATTCTGGAATAGTGTGATGCTACGTTATGTGTCTAGGGTATGAGTATGGTGAAGTGTAAGTCACAACAACAGACAGATAAACAATTTAATTTAATCCACTACTCTTGACAACACGGTGACACTCACATACATATAACACTCTACAAAGATATCTTAAAAGAGTCACTAATAAACTTTCAAATAACAATATGTATTCATTACTGGCATGAATGAATATGTGTCCTGATTCAACTACAAGGGAACCAGGAATCACAATCAATTTAAATTACAAGTTATGTACAGAATGTATTTAATATGAATATTGTAGTGACATATATTATTACAAATGTTCTATGTGTGTCAGTTGTGTAGTAGTAAAATGAGGTAATACTGGTTTTGTTTTGTTCAAGCTCTGTTGGTATTTGTCATCATGACTTCAATAGTTTGTCTTTAGGGACCAGTATTGGAGATGTTCACAGTTCCTGATTTTAAGACAAGTAAATTCCCCTCTGAATAGTATTTTTATAAAGTTATTTCAAGATGAGGGGGCATAATGTTGAGCTCAGCTGGCCAACTCTGCTTATCTTGAGTGATGGCGGCAGGAGAGGACTCCTCTGCTCGAATTCTCCTCTGGGCTCAGGAGACACCTCACTGATAGCTAAAAAGACCAAGGAGTATGCTGTCCGACTCTGGATTCAGCAAAGCTCTGACCAGGTGCTGCTCACTACCATCAAGACCACTGTCCCTGAAATCAAGAAGGATGTACCTTCTACTTCATAACTAATTTATATTCTCTTTTACACTGATCACAATACAGCACAAACATTGCGTTCAGAGCGTTAGGCCAACAGTCAGCTTCATTTGAAATACTTTATTCCAGTATTACCCTTCTTAATGGTTACTACGCCTCTGCACTTCCAGCATTATTTCTTTCTAGTCAATCATCCAGGTGTCAGTGTACTATTTGGCCATTCCATGCCGTTTTACTTTTCTCCGACACCCTCTGTTCAGGCTGGAGCATTTTAGGCTTTACCTCACGTTTGCCACTGAACTACACATATATATATACAGGCATAAATCAACAATTCACATTCAATTTTCATTAAAAGATATTAAATGGTTCAAGCTTACCACAATTCATACGAATAACACAGATACGTTGATTAGCAATGAATTCTGGCACAAACTGGCACAAACTTCCATCTGCCTATGTTCCAGGCTTTTATTGAGCCAAATATATGCTGGCTTCAACGCACTGATGCTTTATCAAGCTATTTTAAACAAGTGGTCTCGAACTAACGCTCCCAAGTGTGTATATCAGCGAGACTGGCCAATGAGCCACGTTTCGACAAGTGTTTGAAAAAATGTTATCTTTTCCCGTCTCCCCCAACAACCAAGATAGTATTTATAGCCCGACCAATCGTGGGTAGGCTTTCATTTGTTGCGCTCCAATCAATTTGGAGTTTACATGGTAGGCTATTTATGTAACGTAAGGGTTTTTTCAAACACGTTATAAAAAAATTTTATGAGCAGAAATGATTTCATGCTGTCAGGCAGCCTCACTATTTTATTTTGGGTATAATTTATTAATTCCTGGACTATTGGCGTAACGTTTTACATATTATTTGTCAGCAAGCCCTAAGGAACCCAATTTTCCCACTTTAAAAGAGCTACGTGGCTGCGTTCAAAATATGTATTTTCTACTACCTCCTGTTTGGAAGATGTGCTGTCTGGGTACTGTTATGTTTTCAACCGTAAACCCATCTAATGTTATCTTTTCTAATAAGAGTCTGTTATGATTTATAAACCTAACTCTGGGAAAGGGTAGTGTATTTTATCACTGTCCGTCTGAAAAAGTTAGTGCTTGTAGACTTACACGCGTGATGCCAGCATTTGTATATCGCGCGTCGCGTGTTGCATGCGTTCCTGATTTTCAGCCCTCCCCTCTCGCTATCCTTTTGTCCATCTGTTCGTTCGTTTTGGTAACGTAATATAATTAATGTTAGGATTAATTTAGGTCATTACGCAGTCTCTCAATGTTTTTTCCAAGAAATACAGCACACGTTTCATTGAAGAAAGCGGGTATAATACAGTAAGCTTTTACTATCAACGTGAAAGCGTTACAATTTGCAGACGAAGCAGAAAACAAGGGGGATTTCGAGTACATTCCTTGTGACAGCAATGTCATTTTACCATTGCTCTTCTCTTTATTAATTTTATTTGTTAGGCTTCATATTTACCTAATAATTTATATATGTGGATTAGAATATTTCATGACAGCTGTCTGAAAGAAAACCTGTTGCAATAATGCCTCCATGCTCTCTAGGGGGTGAAATTGGTACTGATATTGAGGATTCCTAAGCAAGACAGAGGTTGGTAATAAAACGAAGATGGCTATATACCACTCCACCTATGCCCCAGTCTTGACGTATGGATGCGAGTGATGGGCAATGACTACAACCCACAAAAGCCAGATCCAAACCTCAGAATGAGGTATCTGAGGAAGGTGGTTGAAGAAACAAGAAGAGACATGGTCCGCAACCAGACGATACGTCAAGTCCTAAAATCTCACCCCCTCCAGACCCAAGTAGAACAGTCCCAACTAAGATGGTTTGGTCATGTCTGCAGAATGGGAGAAGATCGGCTGCCACGACAAGCATGGGAAACTAAGAGCCAGGGATCCAAACATCCAGGACGACCCAGAGTCCGCTGGGAGGACAACTGTTGCTGTCGTTTTGACGGTTTCATAAGACGTAAATCTATTTAATACTTTTGAGGATCGAAGGTAGAGAACTATATGTTAACTCTCTGGGACAGGTTGATTTGGGGTTATCTTCCCTGTGTTTATTCTTTGTGGTTGATCTGTCTTAAGAGGGCCGGTTAACTGTTCTCAAATCTGTTCTGTCTACGCATGCGTTAGTTTTTAGCGCGAACCGAGAAGACTTCCGTCTGGGAGTGATGAGCTGTTTTTCTGACCGGACAAGATGTCCGTTGTTTCTTCTCTGCATTATCTGGGGGAAAGATAGTCTTCAGTGTAACTGTGATCTTAGTGATTCTCCCCAGAGTTATTATGTTCGTCTAGAATGACGACAGTGGTTATTTGTGTATTTCTCGGATTCTGTCCAAGGTAAAATAAACTTTATTATTATGCCAAGATTGCAGAACATTTAGTATGAACCTGTGAGTAGCGCTCACAGTTCTTGGGATCCAGAGTCCATTATGTGTGCTTGACGTAGCTAACTAAGTCTATTCGTCGAATTACTTTACAGAAGCACAATGAACGTATATTTATATGAAACCCGCATTATGGCGGTATGTTTCGGCACGGAAGATAAAGCCTGCCTATGAAAATACACAGTTGTTCATCAATCATTATGAGGCCCGCCATTACGGCTTATATCTTTGAGCAGAAGAAGAAGTGTCTGGCGGGAGAAGCCAGATGAAGTCTTGACTTTATCAACAAGTTCACAGACTTCGATATTAAGCAACTATATTTGTCACAAGACTACCTGACGCGTTTAGTCAGGGGCTCTGAGCTACAGTATGAGAATATATATATTATCAAGCCAACGTTACTAGCATCATACATATGAGCTATGCAGGGTTGATTATGCTCGATGGTTATATGCATTACTACACATGAAATGTCCATGTTCCTTGTTCTACTGACTGTGTTGTATGTCAACGTACTATTGCTGTAATAAATGTTGAAGAGAAAGTCATCTGCATTAACCACATCTATGACTTCTACGTGTGGTGGAGTGAGTTTGTGTGTTCCTAAATAAGAGCCTATACGACTTCGTGTTCTCGATCTGCTGTATACACACACCAGTACTCACTACAACACCTTATCCTTTGTTCTACACACCTGAGAAAACATGTATGCTGTTTGTGTGTGTGACTGCACTACATCCTGGCAGTGCCTCACGCTGGTGACCTAGATTCACGTCCATGTTACACTGTCCAGGTGATAAACGACACACCCACTCAGCGACACTTCAACACGGTACAAATACCAGAATTCACACGAGCAAACAGACTTTAACATCTGGTAATAAACAGTCGGCAAAACAGAGTGTTACAACAACATTAGACAATCTTTGAAGGACCGAGGACTAGAATGGAACCAGGCCAGGAGGAAGACAGCCGATAGGATAGTCTGGCGCTCTCTCTTCCAAACATCTACACCTCATGGTAGAAGGGGAACGACTAAGTAAGTAAGTAAGATTCGTCTTTATGTCATTCCTGCATATCTTGTTGCATATGTCATAGAGAAATACAGGGTCATTATAAAGTTCGGGCGCAGTTTCAAATACTCATAACTTATGTTCTATAGATGATAAAATCAATCTGTAAAAAGTGTTAGTGACAGAATTTATTGAAGTTTAACATACATTTACTCTTGGAATGATTACATCGCAACACATCTATCAGCATTACATATACAATTTATTCATTCATTACCCTCCGGTCCCAAGGAGCATAGTCCTTCAACAAACACATGCCAAGTCCTCCTGTCACGTGCTATCATCTCAAGTTCTTTCCACGTTCTCCTCATCATTTTTACCACTGTTTCCAGCTGTCTTCTCCATGTGCTTCTTGGTATACCTCTGCCTCTCTTGCCCTGGGGGTTTCAGAATAAGGACTGCCTTGTAATGCTATCAACAGGTTTCCTCAGTGTTTGACCTATCCATCGCCAGCGTCTTCTTCTCATCTCTAGTTCCACTGGCACTTGTCTGGTTCTTGTCATCAGTTCCACATGGGTAACCTTGTGTTGCGTGAAAAATTCTCGCAACATCGTTTTGTTAACAATATATATTTTGTAACGCAAGGGCAACAACTGCTTGAAATTTATAGTCACTTTTCTCGGTAAGCAGTTGTCTCCTCGCGTTGGTATTGAATGCAGTTAAGTTTGCTATGCGTTCTTGAATCATGTCCATGTATGGACTGGCTAGGCCGTTTTCTCAGAAAACGGTTGGCAACCTGTTGGTTTATCCTTTTAAGGTAATCATTCTTACGCTGGTTCGTAGTAAAGGTCCTTGCGTCTTAAGTTCTGAGCTGTGGTCAATTTGCGCTGGACTGCGCATGACTGGTCTTGCTTCTTTGTCGATCGATTTCCGCCCACCAGTCAGTGAGCGATTTGAATAGCTAGGAAGATGCCTCGCTGAGAGAGGATCTCCGCTATTTTTTGTTCTGTCAGGAATGTGAAGTCCTCTTAATGGATATTTCGTTTATTCGAGATAATACCTCTAGCGTATTTCCACATGCCGGGAGGCGTAATATTTCTGTGTATTTCCTGAAGGCAAGGTAAATTAACTTTTCATTAACTCTATCGATTTTTGGTCGTGAGCGACGTTTGATTCATAGCCTGTCTTCGAAGGTCGTCGTCACGAGATGTTTTCCCAGCTCACATGTTGCTGCATTGTACCGCTTCGGTTGATGCATGTCCCAAGGACCATTACTTGCTACTTTGTTACATGAACTAGGTTTGGAAACCTTTGTTATCTAGAGGATATTTTTGAGGACATTATTTATACTTCAGCAGACGTGCCTGTCTTGCTGAAGTCAGATTAAGGAGAGTGAACTGATCTCATACATCTGGTTATCTCCTGGCTGTTATAGAAAAGGATGGAGTTTTTCACCTGACTACATTTACAGCACTATGAAATATAACATGCATCTGACTCATCATTGTAATGCTGTCTACCGTCCATTGCTGTATTGAATATGTTGCTGTGATAATGACTGTTTGATGTGCCTACATATTCGCGTAACCGTTTTGTCACTGTGGCGTCCACAATAAATAATGAAGAAAAACGTCATCGGCTGTTACAAGAATCATTGACTTTATACGTCGTGAGTTCACTGACGTCCTAATGTGGATTGCCCTGTTATTTTGTATGATCATTGTTTGACTGAACACATCTGCACACTTCACAAAACCAGACCACGGGCACCATCACTCAACCCATGGTGCACGCGTCATTTGGCGGCCAATTACTCAATCATAATATAAATTGGGCGTCATCATTTGGTGGCCATAAGCTGGTTTGATCTGGTACCAGCAAACACGGGGTCCCTTACCCACTTCAAGTCAACACTACAGCATACTTCATTTTCAACTTCAACATTCTTCAAGAAAGTCAACACTTCAAATTTTCAAAGTACTCGGCGTTGCCCGGTAAAAGTCAAAATTTCAATTTTTTGACGAAAACAAGAATTTGACAGTACACGGCGTTGTTGAATATTGCCGGATAACACGGACTACTGTTGTCGTTAACACAAGTCAAGCAAGTTGCTGTTATCAAGGTTCCAGTGCTGTCGTTTTTTGAGAAGGTCAAGTGCCGGTTGAAACGGGTTGTTTTCTGAAGAAGGCCAAGAACCGATTTCCATCAACTTACTTTTGGATTAGAAGGTCAAGTGCCGAAACAACTCAACACACAGTATTCCAGAAGCTCTAGTACCATCGTATTAGCAGTGGAAGCAGTTCAGATGTGCCATCATCGTTGGAGCTTCGCTCTCTAGGACGTTGATTGACATCTGTTTTTTCTGCTGTTCTACGATTGGAAGCCTATAAGTTAAGTGGCCTGTTTGTATGTAAACTGTGCCCTTATACTTCTACTGAGTCTTCTGTGTATCATCTCATTCTATTGTTATATGTTATATGTTTATATGTTATTCGTATATTTATATGTTTATATTTCAGCGGGTTCTCGGTTGGGTGGTGTCTCCCTTAGATCATGCCACGTCATAGAGGTCGTCTATTGTGAGCGTTTTCTGTAGGGTGTGCAAATTTCCGATACTGGAATTTGCTAAGCGACTTCTGTTGCTATTTATGTTAGTTGTGATGACATGTTTTAATATTGTTTTCGTTATTATTTCGCATTCTTTAGTTTTGTTTTGATTTGTTTGTATTTGTTAGCCTCATCTTTACTATAGTTTAGTTTCATACAACATTTTTTGTTTATACACTGTGGTGTCATGTATTTTGTTTAATTCCATCGCAGATATCGTCACATTTTTTGTGATATTTCTTTAATTTCTGCTTTATTTTTAGTTGATTTCTGCGAACGTTTTTGTATTGTTGCTGATCTTTGTTATTGTTTACATTGTTATTGTTTACATTGTTTACATTGTTTACATTTTCAGTGTTTACACTCTGCTTGTGTTTACATAGTCATTGTTTACAGTTATAGTAATTAATTAATGGGCTATGCTAATGCACTGCTACTACTATACTGATGATAAATGAATGATGAATAGTGTCGTGCACTATTGAATGAGAAGTGCACTTATGATAAAGAATTGATTGTTGACATTTCATATACAAGTTCTTTGGTTGGAGACTTGTTTTCCCACAGAGACTGGGATAATATAATGTGATGTGAATATACAAGTGCTTAATTAAGACTTGTTACACTTAGGTGTGAAATAAATTAGTTAATTATTTCAGGTTTTGGACTCATATGTTAGACAACATGTCTACATTTGAGCACTTTATTGAGCAGGGTAAATTGCTTGGGAAGACTGGTGATAAGTTAGAAGAATTTGCTACTGCTCTATATAACAAAGCGCTGAAGTCTGAGGAAAAAAGACAGAAAGCAGAAGCTGAGCAGAAAAAGATAGATTCTGAGAATCTGAGACTGCAGATGCAGGCAGATGAAAGAAAATTCCAAATGGAAATGGAAAAACTAAAAAGGGAATCAGAAGCTGAGGAGAGAAAACTCCAGCTACAACTAGAAGCTGAAAGACTTCAAAAAGAGGCTGAAAATAAAAGACTTGAAAAAGAAGCTGAGAATAAAAGACTTGAAAAAGAAGCTGAGAATAAAAGACTTGAGAAAGAAGCTGAAAGACTTCAAATAGAGGCTCAGGCTGAGGAAAGAAGATTACAGAGAGAGTCTGATGAGAGGAAAGAGAAAGCAAAAATGGAACATGAAGAAAAACTCTTAGCTTTAGAGTTGGAAAAGTTGAAATTGATGAACATGAGTAATGGTAATGATTCAAACAAGGGTTCATCTTCTGGTAAGGCTAATAATGATACTTTTAAGATTAAGTTACCAACATTTAGTCCTTCCAGTGATGACATAATGTTCTATCTGGACAGATTTGAACAAGCATGTAAAGCTCATAACATAGACAAAGCAAAATATGTTTATCAGTTATCAGGGATACTGACAGGTAAAGCTCTAAGTATATTAAATATGGTGGATGAACCTGACAAGAACAATTATGAGGTTGTCAGGGCCGCTTTGTTAAAGAAATATCAGCTTAACGAAGACGGCTATCGTCTACAATTTAAAAACATGTTGCCTGAAACCGGAGTTGAATTCTCCGAGTTTATAGCAAGAATACGCATTACTTTCTCACGATGGGTTGAACTATCTAAGACGGAAAAAACTTATGAAGGACTTATGGACTTAATACTTAGAGACAAAGTCATGTCGTCTGTCAATGAGTCTTTCCTTGCTTTCCTTCATGAACGTAAACCTAAAACAATAAAAGAAATGGAAGATTTCTGTTGCCAATACGTAACTGCGCACCCACACATAACCATGGGTAACTCTAAGGTGAAAGAAGGTTTACCAGTTGCTTCGGCAGCACCGTATGGTCAAAACTTTGCTCGTAGATCCCAACAAAATTTTGATAGAAAGAGTAGCGGTAATTTCTGTCAAAATCATGGAAATCAATTTCATGGTGATTCTTCTTCGAAGAATTGGAGACAACCTGATAGTACTCGTTACTATCACCCTAATAATTATAGGCATTTCAAAAGAGGATATGGTAATAGAGGTTATTCCTGCCGAAGACCTCAAAACCAAACAAATAGATGTTCGCATCAATGTGGACATGAGAGTAATCGTGGAAACTGGAATTCGAATCATGATAACAATTACAATAGAGACAATAATAACTGCAGAGATAATAATAACTCTGATAACTTCAGAGGTAATAATAGTCGGGGTAGATCTCAACACACAAAAAAAAGAGATATCAGCAGGCTAATTCTGTACAACAGGAAACTCAGGGAGCCTGTAATCAGGTCGTTGATAATAAAAACTTTGACGCGGTCACTGGTTCTGCTTTTGACTTTGAGAGAGCAAACAAATGCCCCCAATGCAGTACTTTATTCGAACCGGGTACCATAACTACTTTGAGTTGTGGTCACCCTCTTCCCGCTCTTCCTGCTGCTGTTGCGCATGACGGGAGGGGTTCTTTAATCCTACATAAGGGTCTTGTTAATGATACTCCGGTCTCACTACTTTTCGATTCCGGATGCACCACTATTGGTGTTAGACAATCGCTTGTAGATCCATCTTGTGCTACAGGAAAGGTTATTAAATGTGTCACATTTGGCGGCACTCTAGAAAAATATCCTACTGCTGTAATTCGCATTGCCACTCCTTTCTTTACAGGAGATGTGCATGCTTGTCTTTTACCTAATCCTATTGCGGACCTTATTATTGGTCGTATTCACGGAGTTAGGGAGTGTACCCCACAGCAGATTGCTGCTTGGGAAGATAATAACATGCAAGCTACAAATGCAGTAGTTACAAGAGCACAAGCTCTACAAACACCCGAAACTTCACTGAATGGTGATAATGAAGTTGATAGCCAAGATAGTCACTTAGTGATTACTCGTGACTCTTTCATAAAATTGCAAGAAGAAGATCCTTCTTTAAAAAAATTCTTCATTCTTGCGAAGAAAGGTGATCCGAATCAGGATACAAATAGAAAATCTTGGATTGCAATGAGAAACGGCGTACTTGTACGTATGGTACAAGATTCGACTACGTCGGCACATTCGCAAATTCTTGTTCCCAAGAGCATGAGAGTGCAAATATTACAACATGCTCATGACTCGCAATGTGCTGGACATATGGGTTTTTCCCGTACGAAGTCGAGAGTCCTTGCGGCTTTCTTTTGGCCTTTTGTCAACAAGGACATTCGTATTTACTGCCGATCATGCAAGGTATGTCAGGAGGTCAAATCTAGAGGACCACGACATGCTGCGCCTATCCAGGCTGCTGACATTCCTATTCGGCCGTTTCAGAAAATGGCCATAGATATTATTGGCCCTTTTAAGGTCAAGTCGGCCAGAGGACATCAGTTCATCCTTACATGTGTCGATATGTGCACACGTTGGCCAGAGGCTATTCCTCTTAAGAGCATATCTACTACAGATATCGCAGATGCTCTTTGGTTGATATTTTCTCGCTTGGGGTTCCCCAGAGAAATATTGTCAGACCATGGCACTCAACTCATATCTGACACTATGTCACAGGTAATGTCTACCTTACATATTGAACGATCTCTCAGTAGTATCTACCATCCTATGTCTAATGGGTTAGTTGAGCGTCTGAATAGAACGCTCAAGACTTTGCTTGGTAAGATAACTGAAGATCATCCTCAAGATTGGGACAGGGTTTTACCCGCGGCTCTCTTTGCCTATAGAGAAGTCCCTAATGAACACACAGGATTTTCTCCCTTCGAACTTGTCTTTGGCGCGCGTCCGCGCGGCCCTATGTCTTTATTACACGATCTCATCACTGCCGATGATATTAGTGATGAAACTCAATCCTCATATGAGTATGTTATTGCTCTGAGGCAAAAGATCATTGAGGCATGTAAACTAGCAACTGCTTCATCAGAAATTGCTAAAGAAAAGGCAAGGCAGTTTGCTAACAAAAATAGATGTCTACGACAACTTTGTCCAGGTGACAAAGCATTCGTCCTACTCCCCAGTAGGGAAAATAGACTTCTTATTGCATGGAAAGGTCCGTATGCAATAGTCTCTCGGATTTCCGATGTCGACTATGTGGTCGATATTGATGGAAAGCATAAAACTTTCCACATAAACATGCTTTCGGAATTTCACGAACGTCCGGACTATTTGCTGCCTATTTTCCAGGCAACGGATGATGCTCCTGCACCTCACGGTCATTATTCATCCCTGTCTGTCATACAGGATGAGGAATCTACCTTCTCTGATGTCAATCTTCCCCTTCCAGTGGTTCCATTACATTCCACGGAATCTTGGAAAAACGTTTCTGTTTCTCCTAATCTTTCTGGTGACGAACATCGACAAGTCTCGTCGATGTTACAAACATTTCAGGATGTTCTCACTGACATTCCTGGACACACAGATGTCATAGAACATGACATAATTCTTACCGACAATAATCCAATTAGGGTTAGGCCTTATCCTATCCCTATACACTTTCAGTCGCAAGTGGAAAAGGAATTGGATGAAATGATTCAATTAAATATAATTGAACCATCGACTTCACCATATTCTTCTTCCATGGTTATTGTCCGGAAGAAGGATAAGAACATACGAATTTGCGTTGATTATCGCAAATTGAATCAGGTCACAAAGTTCGATGCTGAACCGATGCCTTTGTTAGAAGATCTACTGATTAGACTTTCTAATTCTAGATTCTTCACTAAACTTGACTTGTCTAAAGGTTATTGGCAAGTGCCTTTAGCAGAGCATGCCAAACCTCTTACTGCTTTTTCTACACCTAGGGGTCTATTTCAATGGAATGTTATGCCTTTTGGTCTCATGAACGCCCCTGCCACTTTCGTTCGCATGATGCGTCGAATTCTGTCACATCGTTCGGATGTCATCGCATACTTAGATGACATCTGTCTCTTCAGTGATACCTGGGAAGATCACTATTTAGGGTTATATGACTTACTGTCCACTCTACGTGAGAATAATTTGACAGCAAAACCTTCTAAAGCTTTTGTTGGTTTTGGTGAAATCTCTTTCCTGGGTCATCGTGTTGGTCATGGTCTCTTGAAGACAGAAGACCACAATACTTCCAAAATACTGAACATCTCTGTTCCTAAAACGAAGAAACAAGTTAGGAGTCTCTTAGGTTTAATTCAATTTTATGGGAGATTTATTCCAAATTTATCTTCGATCATGGCACCTCTCTCAACATTGTTGAAGAAAGGTTCGCCTAATCTGGTCCGTTGGTCTGAAGAATGCCAATCTTCACTAGACCAAATCAAGAATATATTTTCTTCTCCTCCCATCTTAAGATTACCTACTCTTGATAGGACTTTTGTTCTTCGGAGTGATGCTTCATCCACTGGGATTGGAGCAGCACTGATGCAAGAATATGCAAATACTCTGCATCCTGTTATGTACATTTCTAGAAAACTAAATGCGGCAGAGAGGAACTACTCGGTTTTAGACCGTGAGTTGTTAGCGATGGTTTGGTCAATTCTCAAACTACAAAGATTCCTCCTGGGCGCACATTTCATTCTAGAGACTGATCAGAAAGCTCTTACAGCTATTCAGACTAAGAATTTGAAGAGTTCGAGATCCACTCGATATGCTATAGCTCTTCAACCTTTTCACTTCACGGTACGAGCTATCCGTGGTGCGGATAATGTGATGGCTGACATTTTGTCTAGATGCCCACATGACTCCAACTAATACTTCTGTCCTATATTTCCATATATTACAGAGTCATAACACACCTATATTACTACAATAGATTAGCACATCTGTACTCACTTTATATGTACACACTATCGTGCTTTGTTATCATCTTCTTCTGTTCGTTTTTTAAGATGATAGAGGAAGACTGAGTGGTTAATATAAGGGCCGTTAGTTTACTAAACAGCCACAATTATTAATAATGTATTGTACCTTATGAAGCATATTAGTTATTAATTAGCATTATATTGCTTGTACTTTCTCAGAATGTCATTGATGAGCTGAGGACTTACCTTACTATTATCAAGCATGACGAGTTCTAGATTGTGTACTTACCCTCGGAATGCCAGAGGATATGTCCTGGATCGTCATATACTTTAACTTTACTATGTACTTATGTCATTACATGTCAAATAATGTACTAATTAAATTTTTCTATCAGATTTGTACATCCATATTTTTTTAAAGACAATATTAGAGTATGCTATTTAATGATGATTATGGTAACTTGCATACGTATATTGTGTTTACATGCTAACGTGATGTGTGTTGGTGACACCTCCCCGATATGAATATTTTTTGAGACATATTTATTTTTCTGTTGAGGTATATCCTCACCAGACACTCTATATTTAGCCTCATGTTAGGCAATTTAATTAATTTTCAGCGCATAATTCGTGCGTTTTGAGCCGCTTATCGCATGCTCTTTGATATTTAAAAAAAAAAAAAAAATATGTTCCACATTTTTTTTTTATCGGGAGGAGGTGGTGATATGTTGCGTGAGAAATTCTCGCAACATCGTTTTATTACAATATATATTTTGTAACGCAAGGGCAACAACTGCTTGAAATTTATAGTCACTTTTCTCGGTAAGCAGTTGTCTCCTCGCGTTGGTATTGAATGCAGTTAAGTTTGCTATGCGTTCTTGAATCATGTCCATGTATGGACTGGCTAGGCCGTTTTCTCAGAAAACGGTTGGCAACCTGTTGGGTTATCCTTTTAAGGTAATCATTCTTACGCTGGTTCGTAGTAAAGGTCCTTGCGTCTTAAGTTCTGAGCTGTGGTCAATTTGCGCTGGACTGCGCATGACTGGTCTTGCTTCTTTGTCGATCGATTTCCGCCCACCAGTCAGTGAGCGATTTTGAATAGCTAGGAAGATGCCTCGCTGAGAGAGGATCTCCGCTATTTTTTGTTCTGTCAGGAATGTGAAGTCCTCTTAATGGATATTTCGTTTATTCGAGATAATACCTCTAGTGTATTTCCACATGCCGGGAGGCGTAATATTTCTGTGTATTTCCTGAAGGCAAGGTAAATTAACTTTTCATTAACTCTATCGATTTTTGGTCGTGAGCGACGTTTGATTCATAGCCTGTCTTCGAAAGTCGTCGTCACGAGATGTTTTCCCAGCTCACATGTTGCTGTATTGTACCGCATCGGTTGATGCATGTCCCAAGGACCATTACTTGCTACTTTGTTACATGAACTAGGTTTGGAAACCTTTGTTATCTAGAGGATATTTTTGAGGACATTATTTATACTTCAGCAGACGTGCCTGTCTTGCTGAAGTCAGATTAAGGAGAGTGAACTGATCTCATACATCTGGTTATCTCCTGGCTGTTATAGAAAAGGATGGAGTTTTTCACCTGACTACATTTACAGCACTATGAAATATAACATGCATCTGACTCATCATTGTAATGCTGTCTACCGTCCATTGCTGTATTGAATATGTTGCTGTGATAATGACTGTTTGATGTGCCTACATATTCGCGTAACCATTTTGTCACTGTGGCGTCCACAATAAATAATGAAGAAAAACGTCATCGGCTGTTACAAGAATCATTGACTTTATACGTCGTGAGTTTACTGACGTCCTAATGTGGATTGCCCTGTTATTTTGTATGATCATTGTTTGACTGAACACATCTGCACACTTCACAAAACCAGACCACGGGCACCATCACTCAACCCATGGTGCACGCGTCATTTGGCGGCCAATTACTCAATCATAATATCCATGGGACAAAGCCCTTTGGCACTGTAAAGCTGGGGTGTCTGTGGACTTTCCTACCAACCCGGTCAGAAGCTAATCAGCATCATAGCTCCTTCCCATCCACAGAGGGTTCGTTATCCCATTTGTAAGTGTAGTACGAAGTTGATTAAAATACAAAACTCAATCTCATTACATACAACCCATTATACAATTACCTTTCTGGTACACTTTATAGATTGATGTTATCACCTAAAGAATGCATGGAGGCATATCTGGGGTCATCCTTATATGACCAACAGCTATGCACAATGCTACAATATATGTACGAGGAAGTGAACCTATGTCTGTGAGGCTAATTGCTCTTGAAATCATCCACACAATTCCAGGGATTCCCCCTGTGGTGAAACTTGTTGAGAACCCAGCATTGCAGACTAAGCTTGGAGAAATCATTTGAGCCCCCCCCCCCCCCCCCCCCCCCCCCCCCCCCCCCCCCCCCCCCCCCCCCCGGCGTAATTCTTTGGCTTTGACTTGGTTGACCCATGCAGAAGGATCTCACTGTGGACCCAGTGATAGGCATGGGAAGCTGAGAAGTGGCGGTACGTGACACTTCCTTGGGAGAGCCCAGAACCAGAGTACTGTATTTTAGCTCTGCATAGTCGGAAAGCCCCCTTGGATGGCGGGGGATGCACAATGCACCACACGCTTCTTACTCCTAGCTTGGGACCAGATGTGACAACCCTTTAAATGCAAGCCAATCTGCTGGAGAAACTGGAGCTCATTACTTCAACTCAACACGTTTCAGAATGGCAGAAAAGCCACAGGAAAAGCCTAGATCTACAGTGTAGATAATACCAAGGAGTCTTCAACTTTGTACTGGCTGCTATAGATCGAGAAGCTCAGCAGCCCTAGTTAATCAACCACAACAACAATCACTTATAGAACAGAAGTAATGAATATTTCAAACTGCACACGAACTTTATAATGACCCTGTAATATCAAATGTCTTCCATAAATATCCAGTGACTCTTTAAGACTGCAGTTCTATCAGCTGGTAATATTTTCATAGATTCAATAATTTTACAACCGTGTCAAATGAATACATTGAACAGACTCGCTGGCTTTAACCATTACAGTGTTTATTTTGTTTTCTTGTTATTCCTCCCAGGTCGTAAATCTTGAAAACCAGGGGTTTAGTGAGACAGCTGGCTTTATTATGTTTTTAAAAATGTCTACGTTATGTCCTAAAATAATTTTGTTGGTATGTCTGCAACGATACAACGCTGACTGAGGGATGTAATCTTTTTTTTTTAAATCGTTAACTAATTTAAAAAAAAAAAAAAATAACACGTTGAATTCGAGTGGGTGATTTAGTGATTAAATCGTTTTCCTTCCAAGCATTCTGCGTTTGATTCCGGGAATAATTATTATGTTTTGTTTCTTCGTTTTTCTGTTGAATTCAGTAGTTTGTCTTGGGTTTTTTAATTTAAACAAATAAATAGTTCCATAGCAGATTCTGTCATAAAGGAGTGAAGTGTTAGAGACTTCACTATACTAGGAGAATAGAAGGATTGAAATGGTGTGACAAGATTACCAATGTGGAACTGATAACAAGAACCAGACAGGTGTCAGTGGGAAAAAGATGATGCTGGCGATGGACATGACACACATGGAGGAAAAAAAACCCCCCGTTGATAGCATTACAAGGCTAGTCCTTGTTCTGGTCTCCCCAGACTAATAGAGCTAGGGGTAGACTGAAAAATACACGGAGAAGCGAAACGGAGACAAGAAATAAGAGGGATAAATGAGAAATGGAAGTATTTTGAGCTGATGGTTTGGGACAGGAGGAAAGGCGTGGATTTATTTGGAGGATAGTGCTCCGTTGAGAGCCAGGAGTAATAAATTAATAAACATCTCTTCATTTTTATTTACTGTATTTGTTAAATTGTCCCTTAATACGTCAATGAGTCCCTATCATAGTAAATTTAGTGAGCTACATTTTCCTGCTAAAAAAAAGAGATAAGAATCAATTGTTAGAACTGGGTTCCTCATGGGTCCTCTAGGGTTCCAGAGAAGTCGTTAAGGGTTCCGCGACAGATCATGGCAGAAAGAAGAAAAAATGTAGATACGGAAATTCTGAAGTTTCTCCTACCTACACTGCTGACTTGCATTCGATTTGATATCCTTTGTGGGGAGGGGAGAACCACACACAAAAAAGTGGGCTAATAAGCTGGCCAAAATAAAAATATCCACAGAAGAAAACGTTTTCTACTCAAAAGTGCATTGACAATTTATATTTAATTAATATTCAGTATTTACAATTTACTGATCACGCTAAGGTACCATGACCTGTAGATGTAATAAATTTTATGCAGGGGTTCCCTGAGACCTGAAAATTATTTCAAGGATTCCTCCAGGATACACAAGTTGAGAAAGACTGGTATAGAAAGATAACAACGTAAATCCCGTCTGAATTCGGTTGAATAAAATTAAAAAACATGCCTTATATACAAAAACTATTTCTTTTTCCAAATTTATATTTGTAGAAATGTCAAAAGCATAAAAAATACGGTGTGATATCATTGGACAGGTGGAGGCGATGACGTTATTAAAATATTCAACGCGCTGTTCAACTCCTACGCAAATTATGTCATCCCATTATTCAAAGAGACAACTAAGGGATAAATTTTATAAGCTCCAAGCAATAGGAGCCGTGGTAGCGTAGTGGTTAGTGCACTGGCTTCCTAGCTTGGTGGTCCATGGTTCGATCCCCAGTTGAGGTGGGATTTTTTAGACCGCAAACGGCTCCGGCGTCGACCTAGCCTCATGAACTTGGGTACCAGAACAACTCTGGGAAGGTTAAGGCGGCCGGCGTGATGCCTACCACATCAGCCCTATTGTGCTGATGGTCAAGAAAATATGGGCCTAACACTGTATGCCTCAATGGGCGTGTAGCGGATCCTTTACCTTTATCAAGCAATTACTGTGATTTGCAGTATTGTGTTCTACTGCATGCCAATCTCGAAAACATTTCGGAGAGATAAAGTCTTGTGTACTCTAATTTTGCCAGAAATCATTAGTGTTTATGAATCCATCTAAAAGTTTGTTGCTGCCCCTCCAAGTCGCCACTAGGCGTGATGGCCACTGACTGCTTTGTCAGTCATAGGCTAAGGATCCAAGCAGAAGAAGATTATCCTTCTAATATGACTGAGATTTCACAATACTGGGTCTCGGGTGTATGCAGTGGCGTCACTAGGGTTGGTGTCACCCAGTGCGGTAACTCATTGTGTCACCCCCATGGACCTCCTCCCGTACCAGACCATACAGAATCCTTAGTAATGTTTTTTGTATAAATGTTACTCGTAAATCGTAATTCCCGTATATCACTGAATGTAATGGCAATAGTAGTGACATAAACAACTAGCAAAATTAAAATTACACCTTTAAATTACAATATCTTACGCAGAGCCTAAATGTATTTACATTTGCAAAATTTCATGTAGTTAAAGTGAAAATTCGGTAAGAAAACAATAGAGTTCGAAGTAAAAACGTTTAAGAACTACATCAAAATTATATTCATTTTTGTGATGTGTACTGGACAAAAGCCTACAGTAATCTTACAGCTTATTGTAACCTTATAGCTGCTCTCTGATTTGCTAGCTAAACATGCATTTTACCAACTGTCTATTTCTGCAACATACCATTTTGTCCACGCCTTCTTTTCTAGCCAACGCTGTGTTTACAATCTTCGTTGACCTGTCAGTCACAACAGGAAACAAATCACGCTTCGGTTTACCTCGTTCCACTCACGCGAGCTCATCTATCAATCATATAATACTTAACAGACAGCACGTGAGAGAGACACACATAACAGATTTCTTTGAAGTTTGCTCAGGGGAAATCCAAAATTCCCAATACCCTTTGATCTGGGAACACGGGCATCCTGCAAGGAAACCCGCTAGTAAACAGAAAGTCTTTTGATGTCGGTCAAAGCTCCAGACGAGAAACCCCGGAAGAGTGAAACACGAAGTCGTTCATCTTGATACCTCTAGCTTCTGAATTTGTGTCCCACACAGGAGCGCGAAAATAACGCATTAGAGATCAAGGGAAATTTAAATGATATACATACCACTGTTTCTATAACCCATCTATCGGTCGTCACTCAGGATTTGAGAAGAATCTAGCGCGCAGCCTTAAACCATTTCTTTTGGATTATTGGTTAAAAAGTGATTCGTGGAGGTTTTTATTCCGGATTTTCTGGTAGATAGTGCTAAGTGTTAGAAGTGTTTTACGGTGATAGTATTTAAAGTTAAACACTTAAATACTTTAAACATACAGTTAAATACTTCACTTAGATCTTTTTCTTGCTAGTAGGGCGAATTAAATAAAATAACGCGTACGATTTCATAACCAGATATTCAATTAAAATGTTAGACCACGTTCCCGAACGCTACCTAGCTGAGACGGTAATTTGCGTTTACAGTGTAGACGGTTAACCAGACCGAACTTAGAGGTATTAGAACGACTGACAGTGGGAGGACAGAATACGGTTTATATTTCATTTTTTTAATTATTGTTATTATAGCGTCTATTAATTTTTAAATGCCATACGTCAAATTAACAGACACCAACAATTTACTAGATACTAAATGATTGGTAATAATTTGAACGTAGCGCATTGTGAGAAGAAAATAACAAATAACAGACTGCGTGTGACTGCCAGCCACGAGAAGGGGCGGAAGAGTCTTCATTGACTTAGTCTGACCCACCTCCGCGGCCAGCGGTGTCTGTGTGTAAGGCGTAGGGAAAAACACCGTGTATCTTTTAAATTCGTCAGGATTTGACAGAGCGTAGGAGAGACTATCGTGTCCCCGTCTATACATATTTATATTTACATAGAGTGGTAGCATTTTCCCATAAAATGTTTCTTGTATTTTAGCAGATCTTATCCCAAGTGGACGAACCAGCGGTCTTTTCTTTTCCTTTCCCATTTCCATGGTTGATAGTGTACAAGCTGAGATTCTGAATGACTATAACTTATAATACTGGACTTACCAAATCCAGGATACTATTTTATCAGCCAACAGTGGCGTATACCTAAAACATTATTATTATTTTCCCCAACACCTGACAGCTGTAATCCAAGTGGAGTACTAAAATATACACTGTGCAGGACTGGCACTCTGACAAAGAATCGGCCGATAGAAAATCCATCATCATCATTTGTAACAACCGGATTTTTTCAAGATTTTCTAGAAGTGTTCCCCTCTCTTAAAACGATAAACACCAAGGACCCTCACATATTCAATATTTATAGTAACCCCTTGTGACGTACGTCTAAGTATGACAAATGAATTTCCCTGACTCGATGGATTATAACAGAATATTGGCCTCTCATAACTTTAGAACCCCTGATCATCTGTTGTAACTTTAACCTGCATGCAGCATTTCCACGAGAATTTTACACGCTGGATCATTAATATGTAGCCTGCTATCTTCTATGAACTTTTGAGATCGCATGGCCTTTGATGGGAGGTTAAATCACGCCCACGACCATCTCTGAGAACGATTTATAGCAATCTTTTCCTTAACGCCGGCCCAAAAGAGGACGTGGCCAGAGACTCACTCCTGTTTCTAGAGCAATTAACAGCAGTTCATTTTCTTACCTGGCTGTCGCCCCGCCTGGTGGGAGTTGCCAAAGCTTCTCAGAACAGCGGTACCATCAAAGACAGGCTGATCTTCAGAATTCAACGTGGAGCGGTATACGATCTAAAGAAATCAGGGAACTCTCAGCTAACGTAGTTAGTTTCTCGAGAAATTTTCGCACCCTCATGCGAGCAGCCTGAGACGAAGAAGATCGGTAGACCGGGGAAAACGGAGGAAACACAGCGGTTAACACAACGGCGTTGTACCTCGGATTTTGCTATACTTCAAGAAAGGTGTGAAAATCCAACACGTCCCATTTAAGTTACATTCGAGATGTATAAATAAAGAACTCCGAAAACTGCATTTTATCGTTCGTTCTGACAGAATCCTAGTTTCACTAGCATATAGCCTAGTCGGATTCCTGCTAGATTTCATCTACCTTTGTTGACTATTGGAGTGTATTCTTTTCTGCACAGACGGTAATTTATACATTAGCTTCGAGTGATCAGTGGTCTAGTTATTTCATTTTATTTCACTGGATTGTGGTGTAAATTTAACCTTATTAAATAAACCCATTTCCAAAGTTCTAGTGCAAACTAAATGTTACATCTAAAAGTATTTCCTAATACAATTGACGCGTAAATTAATTTTGCAGACGTTAAAGGGAATTATAACTAGTAAATACAGTTTAGTTCTGTATAGATAGATGTGCTTTTAATTATTTTTAACTCACGGGGAGTTTTCCGGTTTTCTTAATTGACGACGCTAATAAAGTAAATAGGCTAACTGAAATTTATCGCGTGTCAGATTATAATATGATTTGTAATGCATTTCTTGTTTTGATTATCTTTCATTCAGAACGATCATTCAACCTGCATCCAAGCAATTATTAATTATATACAGAGTTCTGCCAACTCAATTCGATAACTCCAGTAACATATGAACTTTTTTTAAAGCTAAACTTGTGGCGACCTGTAATGGGCCCCGCTCCTCTGAATTTAACTGAGAATAAAGCCACCCAAGAAACACTTTTAAAATACTAGTTCATATAGGCTAGTCCTTAAAGTAAACTGGAAGCAGAACATATTTTATTCACTGCCCTATTTGTGAAGAAAAAAACATAGATCTACCTGAACACTGTCTGTCAAGTATATTCAGTGGATTTTACCCCCCCCCCCCCCCCCCCCCGAAGAAGAACTTACCTCAGTGTTTTTTAACTTGTGACATTACGGAAAAAGAAAGTTATCTCCACCAGCTGTGCCAATTTTAGGAACCACACCATGGGGACAACCTCACGCTAGCCAAGTGCCTGTGCCATTCATTAGGAACTTTATCTAAACCAACAGTAGCCTTTACGCTTCACCGTCTGGCGATTTTTTGAGACTATTTGTTACCTCGTTAAATCTGGGGCCTGACACGGAAGAAATAAGAAGACCAGTCTATCATTCCACGGTATTAACTGCTGTGGTAAATAATTCATAGAGTGCCAGAATTCACCATTTTGGTAAGTCTGCGTGTGTGTCTGTGGGATGGCCAGCCCTAGTGTGTTTTTTTTTAATGAAAGGAGATTTAATCTTTTCTTTACCCTTTTAATTAGTTCGACCTAGTATTAAGGTGCATTATATTCCTTGTACGGGACTTCTCCTAGCGGGATTGTGTAACTGGGTTCATTCCCCCCTCCCGTAAAATTTGTTGATTAAAGGGAGACATTTGAGAACCCTAGCTTTTCCTCTACCCCCCCCCCCCCCCCATTTCTGTGGATGGGATATTTCTCCTCAAAAACCCCTCTTCCCTTGTCATCTTTGTATTCGGTAACCTTTGATTTTTGACTGTAAATGTATAATTATTTGTGACTGATTTATGATAATAAAGGTATTAAACTTTATTTGTATTGGTTGTCGGCTGGCCCAAAACTCCAAACATTTCCCATATTTTGTTATCGTAGTGAGTATTCATGTACGTTGTGCGTCAGAATCACCAAATCGGTATGTGCGCATGAGCGACTGGAACTGACAAACAACTGTTTGTTCAGAAGAGAGATGGGAGTAGTCTGTGAGAAACAGATATTGTCGTAATAAGAGACTGTCCTTGCTCTTCCCAGCGCTTGTGAATCTACTACCTCATTCTCCTAAATCCTTATTCTCACAGAGCCTACAATATCACTCTACACTCTAAAGGGACCAATATCCATCAGAACCTTTTCAGGTAAAAATTACGACACCCCTATATATATATATATATATATATATATATATATATATATATATATATATAATATAATATATATATATATATATATATATAATATATATATATATATATATATATATATATATATATATATATATATATATATATATATATATATATCCAAATATACGTTCCAGCCGAGCGGGAAGCAAGACTGTTTTCCCCGCCCGCCCTCAACACTGCAAGAGTTGTCGCAATGAAATTATTCAATTGTAGTTCCTGAATCTAGAATCACATTCCCCTGTGCACCCATCGGAGGAACAGTGCTAGTGTTTTAGAACAGTGAAGACACCCCTTTATGACTCGTATAGTCACCAGGATTTATCGTGGAAGTAAACTTATTCGGCGTTCACCTCATTAGTTTTTGGGATGAACTGGTTCCAATTTGTATCCTCGAATGCTGGGTTGATACATTAGTCAACAGAAACAGTAGGGATTATGTTAATGGAATAAATTTACCAAGGGATACCACAGACCCATGGGAAGAAATACAAAATAGGTAAGAGTGTGAGAGGTGGCCACATGAGTGAGAGAGCGTGTGTTGACTTTATTGTTGCTGGAAATTATCTATTAATCTTTGGTCGTTTGATTTGATTCTGTTTACTTTACTTGGTCTTTTATTGTACCAATATTGTTATTCTGTAAACCTAGTGCTAACCTTCAACCTTTGGGTAAATATTTTCTTTGGGTTATTTTCCTTTATACGGTGAAGGCACACCATCCTTCTTTATTTCCTCTATATGTAAATGCTTTTCTTGATATTCGTTGGGTAACTTGATGCTGTAAAAACAGTTTTAGTGATAATAAACAAGAAAACTTAACTATGTGTGTTGGTCAGACCCATTCTCATTTATCCTTAGTTTTTCACGTTTGTGTGTCATTGTTGTCACATATTGTGTGTGTGTAGAGTAACCTGTTCTTTCATTAGACAGGGAGGCAAAGACTGTCTTATAATAAAGCATAGTTGTACGGATAGGCTGGATGAGAGAAACCTACTCACTCCAGAGACATATCTTTCCCTCAACCTACCACCTGTGAAGTCTATTTTCTATACATTCTCGTGTATCATTCAACCTTTACTCTTTACTTATACTGGGCCTCTCTCAATTTCTGTCTCTCCATATATCTATATATATATATCTATCTCTCTCTCTCTCTCTCTCTCTCTCTCTCTCCCTCCTCTTGACTCGCTGCCTTTACCTTCCTTTGCCCTTATGAAATGTTATAGCTTTAAGTTTAATTTTAAATATGTGATTGCGTCATAAATCTCTCTCGCTCTATCTCTTTCTCTATCTCTCTCCCTCCTTCTCTCTCTCTCTCTCTCTCTCCTCTTGTCTCTCTGGCTTTACCTTCCTTTGCCCTTATAATAAAATGTTAAAGCTTACTTACTTACTTGCTTAGTACTACTTAGTCGTTCCTCTTCTACCGTGAGGTATAGAGGTTTGCACGAGAGAGCGCTGTATATCTTCCTCCTGGCCTGGTTCCATTCCAGTCCTCAGTCCTTCTGGATCCCTGGCTCTTAGTTTCCCATACTTGTCGTGGTAGCTGTGGCGAAAGCAGTAGTGCAATTTTTAACTCTCATTCACTCCGGCAGTATCTCTTCATTTCTTCATGTTTCTCAGTCATCATCCTATTGTTTTGCATATTTTTGATACAGACGGCACACGTGAAGAGAGAAAACGACTTTGACGTAACTCATTTCCGGGGTCAGCGACAATAAGGCAATTAACAACTGGGTTGCGGTCTGTATGTCTGAGGAAACCATATTGTTTGTCTGAGCGGACGGCGATCCTTTTGTTTGACTGTCTGGACAACACACGATCACAGACGATAATGAGATAATCGTTTCACGGGACCTTCCCAGTGACAATATTGTCCCAGATAATCTGTCTGGCGAGTCAATATTTGAAGGTAGCATCCCAGATTTGTTATGAGTTGGTAAAAATATTACCGCATGATTTGAAAGAGGTCACGCGTTGGAACATTAAATGTAATATTTTAAACACGCGGGGGAGATTATGAATTTAACCACCCCTACCCACTTAGTGCAAAAGAGCTTACAATTGGATTGAAGTGAGAGCCGGAATAAACATTAAATTTCATTATAAATTTCGGCAGAAGTACCATCTGTATTTTGAACTGAGAATGAGAGTTATAATCTAGCGAAATCAGAGACACAGAACACAGACAGCTTCGCAACTTCAAACGAGCAACTCCCAAAAGCCAGAGAAAGAAGGATCGGACCTAGAATTCCATACTTATAAGTGACAGATCGAGTATTTGGGCTACTCTGAAAACTTAAGAGTAAACCCGCATGTTGAAATACAAACTCTGAAAAATTAAGGGTCCAGGACTTTAAATATTAGGACTAGATACCTAAGGAATTGGATCACCCGTCGTAAGAGAAACTTTCCCAGACCAAGTGTTTCGCTGATTCACCCGTCATAAAAGGATTCAAAATTTCCAGAACAAGTGATTCGAGAGCGTATAACCTAAATTGCTCGTGTCCATTCTAAATTGTGCAAGGAGATTGTGTATAACCTAATTGGGGTAAGTTGTGAACATTTCTTTTACAAACGTGAATTTGACATGTTTTCTTGCTAAGTGGTTAATAATGATGCTAGCAACCTCAACATACGAAAATAGTATATTCATAAACCACTACAGCAAACGCTGGTGACTTCTTCTGGCTAGTCGGGCGGAAATCCGACTGCAGAGGTGACTCCAGACTCCGAATGGAGCAGTGATGACTGATGATTACATCACATGTGCCTAAAGTGTATAATATTTTGTGAGATATATACACTTTGTTAATTGTAACTCATGCAACTCATTATTCGCGCCGTCCAGATACATTTTCACAGTTTAATACCCGGAAGAATATTGCTGATTTTTAATTATCTTTCATTTGTTTCTCTATTTTGTTTAAAATGTTCGTGGAACAAAGCTAGTTGTTAGTGAAAAGCAGGCAATCCACATCAGCCGCCTAAATCGGACAAGTTGTGTGAAGAGGTGCCCTCACCATCAAAGAACTGACGAAGAAAAAAACGGATGCAGGACCCCCTTATATCAGTTAAGTGTTTATAAAAAGGCACCAGCAAC
Source organism: Oreohelix idahoensis (assembly GCA_024509875.1). NCBI lineage: Eukaryota > Metazoa > Mollusca > Gastropoda > Stylommatophora > Oreohelicidae > Oreohelix > Oreohelix idahoensis. The sequence continues at coordinate 161,634 of JAMPIV010018159.1, forward strand.
CGGACATAATTTTCTGAACTATATCCTTACCATGAATTTCCGTGAAGAGAAAATTTGATTCCAATATAAAATTCACCAGCATTTCATTTATTTAAAACTGTTAATACTAATTGATTATTATAATTGTTACCTGTTGTTTTAAAACTAAACAATAGTTGTTTTTTCAGTTATTACATGTATGAAAGCAAACGATAGATCCAGAATATTTAATATTTACATCGTTCGGGGACTATCCTCTAAGGTGTGGTATTAGAGCAGATGTGTTTTATTTATATAATTTACCAGCAAGAGTAGTTATTGTTCATTTATTATTTCCTTCTTTCCTCTCATGAATGTATGGCAAAGCAAATGAGTGACGACCTGCCTTTAGTATAAAGGTGACTTTTATTTAATTATAACGTAATTACAAGTCGACATGGCAAAACTTCATAAGACACATATGACAATTATTCTTCTTCATAATGCCACATTTTCAAGTAAGTGCATACCAGTAGTGCAATAGGGGTTATTCTGCTTCTTCAGGATATAAAATTTACCATATCTCCGCCTGATATGTTATTGCTTCATCAAAACAAATCAATCCTGCATGTACATTTGAACAGAAATCTTTCAGCCATTGTTCCCTTTCTAAATCTGCAACAATCTTTCGATGTCGGCAGGGTTAATAATTTTATAGTAATTAGTTCCTACTTACAGTCTTCGAATATAGAGTTTAAATACACACAAAATGCACTTTGAAGAGAACATGCCATCATTCCTGGAATTTCTAATTCTTCTCTTGAATAACTTTCATGCAGTAAAAACCACTGCGTTATCAGCACAAACTTGCTCCTTACTAGCTAGACGCGTCCTTTTTCTCCAACTAATTAGGTTGCTGGGGAAATTATTCGCGTCCCTTCTACATTTTTCTGAGCTCACGATTGGATAAAAATCACGTGACGTATGCTTGGCGAAGCGAAGCTTAGCCTGGTTTAATTAAACATCTGCGCCAAGACTTTTTTAATCTTCTGTTTCTATAAAAATTTATTTTATGTTAATATAGCCTGTATCTAAAAACTTACGGTATACGCGGTTACATACAGATCCCGGGGCCCTGCAAATGTATCCCGTAGGGAGACATTTGAGTACTATCAATAACAAAAAAATCCATCCCCAAAAATTTCTAAGTTCAAAAAAATTTTCAGAAAAATTTAAAGTTCAAAAATTTTTCTAAGTCCAAAAATATTTCCAAAAAATTTAATTTAATTCCTATACTGGGGTCCTATGTCTATATGAGGTCGTCTGCTATGTAAAAAAAACTAGTAGTGGACATCAACTTCAAAAAGTGTAACTTATTCATCACATCATAATATTTTTCACCAAATTTACAAATTGGCAACACTGCCTAACAAAATCTGCAAAACACTCATAAGGTCATCACTAAAAAAAAATGTGACGAGTGGCAACACTGGGGAATGAACAATAAACTATCTTATTTGCAGAACTTGGCTGGATTATCATAATCTATTACATTTCATTCAAAAATATAGTTGATTACATTCTCTTGGATATGGTGGAATGGTGGGGGTGTTATCTCTTTTCTGTTCCTGTTATTTGCTCCATATATAATTCTGCAAGACTTAACAAATCTTTTTTTTTTTTTTTTTTTTTTTTTGGCGTACTTATTTATTCTATTTCCCAAGTACTCTGCAATATTCCAAGAAATGTCCAAAATCTCTAATTCCTATGGTAATGGCAATCCACTTTCATAGAATAGCCAATGTTTTCATGGGTACTCATCATCTTCTTCTTCTTCTTTTTTTTTTTTTTTTTTTTTTTCTAGTGAATGAGCCACTTGCTCATTATTACATGTAGAAAACATCTCTAAACATAATATGCATATTTATCAGACGATAATACAACCAGCATCATTTTTATAAGTAATCATTTTTCACAATAAAAGCATTAAAACCTCATGGCTTATCCTTATTTATTTATCTGAATGTTTCCTTGTTATAGACATTTTCTAAATGGTAAGTGTATAAATTCGTTCTAAGTCCGTCACTGTAGAAAATGTTCTATATTACATTTTTTTTTTTTTTTTTCAAAATATGTGATGTTTGTCTCTAATATCCGTACGTCTGGTGGTGATCCTGTCCATTAGTCAGTTATTTCAAATCATTCCTTCTTTTCTGTCAATACATTTTTTTTTTTTTTCTGTGAACTCTGTCCTAGAAATATTATTTTTTATATATATATATATATATATATATTTTTTTTTTTCAAAGATCTTCTTTGACTTGCCATACATCAATTTTCAAACATCAAATTATTCAGCAACCAACAGACGAATGTGTTACTATCATTTTATGAAATATAAGGGAAAAGAAAAATATAGTTTCCAAATCATCATGAATTTTCTACATTGGGTTCCGTATTACTTTATTTTCTCTTTTAAGACAACTGCTTATACTCTTGACAATATGTATCCATGTTGTCACTCTCGAGGCATCCTTGTATACAATTTATATTTGTCTCCTTTTTTTTTTTCATAACACCAATGTATCATTTATGGTGTTCCAATATCATTGTATCTATTCTAGTCCTCCTGTTATCTTGAGAATTCATCCTTAGTAACTCCCTATGTACCTTATCTAGCAATACATTTATGCAAAACACATCAAACAATTATTTATGGAAACATTTAACTGAGATGTAAGAACTTTTGACAATATGAGATGAAAAAAAATTTTGGGGTCATCACTCAAAAAATGTGACATAGAAAAGAAGAAGAAAAAATATTCAATTGATCGTGAGGAATCTACAATATTCTTATAAGACAAAGTTCCTTGCACTCTGACTACTATTTAACCATATTATTTCTGGTTATCCTTGCATACAGTGTACCATTTCCATTTCCTTTATAAGTCCAATTCATCGCTCATGGTGCTCCAATATTTTAAAATGTGGATCCTTCCTATTCCTCTTATTCTGTACTGGAAATATATCCTTATTAATTGTCCATGTACTATATCTGTGACATGTCTGTCCTTGGGATAACGTTATTTTCTTATCCAATATCCTCGGGGTGAGCAAATCTCAGTATGTCCAATTTCATCAATCATTTATTTATTTTCTCTCCTGTAATTCTGGGTATGTTATGAGTATAGTACATTGTCAATTTATTCCAACTATCTTACAACATTCTGTAATTCATGATAAGGAATAGTCATTTGTTATACAACAATGTTCATATTACAAAGGCAATGAGCAACAAAAAAAATCAAAAAGATTTCTTCTCCAAAAATGCGGATGCATCTCTATTTCCTTTACCTCTGGGCGTAGCAATTATTCAGTCATTATTTTTTTTTTTTTCTCTCCATTATTTAATCTCCATTTTGTGTCCTTAGTACCTGTGGTTCCATGGGATTATCATAATTCATTTATGTCTCTTGTCTACTGATAATCCTTCAATAATGACTTCAAATATGGTCCTCGTATGTGCAACAATCATCTGCTCTGATTTTTTTTTTCATGGTATTCATCAAATATTCTATTATATCCTTGTCTTATCTCGTAACCACGAAAGACTAAGATTATTCCTCCTCCAATGTTAATGTGGGGGATTTTGTGCATCAACATTTCAACAAAATCTCAGCTGTGACAACATAAAGTTTCACCTTAATATAAAATGTCATCTTCATCATACATAACCTGTTGCTTCTTCATCTCATGTGTCATTAGTGGTTATCATGCGGTAATGGGGTATTTCATTTGCTAGGTCAGCATGTGCAAATGCTATTTCTTTAACATGGGCAAAGGCATCATCAACAAATAGGTGCAATTTGTTCAATCTGGGGTTAGCATATACTAATGCTCTCAAGGGATTCTTCATTTGCAGAAATTCAGCATGCGCAAATGTCATTGGGGTATTTGTGATAGGCAGTATCAGGGATCAAGCTGGTGGGGTGTATGACTGGTAATGGGGTGATTTATTTTCTCTTTTTCTTTTCTTCTTCAGCTGCTAACCTCAGGGCAGTCAATGTTTTACAATATTGGCTTATCATCCTCAAAATGTGTGAGGGTGGCATATAAACATAATACATGTCTGGTGAATGGAAGTGTGGAATATGATCAGTTACAAAAGTGTAGATCCATGTTACAACAGAATAGTGTGACACATGTGTTATAGGTAAGGTTGTGTAACATTCTAAATATTAAGAAAATGTATGTAACTAAATAAGGGTGTCTGTGAACAAAGAACATTGTATCATCTGTGTCATCTTTATTTCAATAATCCAAATAAAAATGTCTAACTAGAATCCTCCGTGTGCTGGTCTTGATTTCTTTCTGTTCATCCGTATTCTAAGGCTGGAAAAAATAACTTTCTCAGTGAGGCTTTGACATCTTAGTCTGTAAGCAAGTCATTTGAACTATCAACAGCTGAAAATAGAGTACATGGGGAGAGTTAGTACATTGTTAAAAAGGTTTGTTCACATATGCGATGACCGTGTTCGGATTTGCGAACACATAAAACACCTGGGCGTGTTTTTCAGAACAGCTTCGCTAGTTCCTTCACCATCTCTAACCTTGCAATGTCCCGACTGCTTAGGCGAGCATCATACTGAGTAGCAGTGGTGACGGGTGTGATAGGCGACGACACTGCATTTGCTGATTGTTGGGACACTGAGGACATTGACGAATGCGGTGATGGCTTAACATCATTTGATTGCGGTGATGGTTTTACTGTGGTTAGAGTTTGTATGGCTGGAACATCTGTTGGTTTTGAGGCAGGTATATGTTTCGCCTTGATTTTTCTTCTGACCTGGTTGTGCTGAACGTTAGCACTGGTTACAATGGGCACAGTAATTTTCACACTGTTGTTTTTGACCAGTTGAGATGAGGCTAACACTTCTCGGCTTGGTTTTGGAACATGATTGCGTTTCTTCAGAATCTTTCGTCTGATATAGTTGTGCTGTATACGCGGAATTTTGTTGCTAGGGATTGAGTCATCAGATTCTGTTTTATAGGCGCGTTTGACGCTGGAGCTGACTGGTACAAATAATGTACTATCCGCATCACTGGTTTCAATGGAACTAGCTGTATCAATGTCTGTTTCTTGTTGGTATAATTCTACCATTTTTCTGTCATTATGTTCGTTGGGGTCTGACAAAGCTATGCTGTCTTGTTCTGTTTCGTCTCCATAAAGATCGCTGGTATATGGTTCAACAATCTGCTTGGGTATAGTTTCTTCAGGATCTGATTGTTTTGAACGAGCAATCTTGTTCTTGTGGTATAGCAGTGTTTGGTTTTCACTAGTGTTAAAACTAGAACTGCCTGAACTGGGGGTGTGATAGGTATCAGCTGACGATTTATCACTGCGGGAGTAAGTTTGAGTGTGGATATAAGGTGCTTGGTTGTTGTCATCGTGTGACGTCTGTGGCATTATTTCTTCATTTCTAATGCGCAGGTCTCTGTCCTGGAGTCGATTACGCAATTCAAGTGGTGGGATATCTTCTTCGCTTTCGGACGAGTCTCGTTGTTGTCTTGCTCGATGTATTTCATCTGTGGGTGGTCTGGGTATGTGGTCGTCTTGGTAAAATTCAGAGTCTGTCGTCTCTGACTCTGATATGTCAGACGAATCTGTGCTGGATGGATTATAATTTAGGGTGGCTTTTCTGACTGGTCTTGTATTTGTCGTCAGAGGCGGAATGGGCCGGTGATTATCAATTTTTATTTGTTTTACGTGAGCTTTTGTTTGGTGTTGTTTCTCTTCATTCCAAATAATGAAGTTTACAGGCGTAGTTTGTTTCATGATTTTGTAGCCATCTAACCATCGGTCATCGAATTTTGAACTGCGTACATGTTTCTTGTAGTATACTCTGTCTCCTATTTTGTACGTTGGTAGCTTGGCTGATTTATCATGTTGTTTCTGTTTCTTGTGAAATGCCTTCTGCGTATTTCGTTGTGCAATTTGGTGAGCTTTATACTTTTCTTGAAGGATTATTTCGATGGGGTCTTCTCCCATGTATTTTCTTTGTGGGCGAAGTAGGTTGTCTAACGGAAAGTTTGGTTCTCTTCCGTATAGCATGAGAAAGGGTGACATTCCTGTGGTATCGTTCACGTTTACTCGGATGGCTTCAAGAGCTTGGTTAATGTATAGGTCCCAGTATTGGTGGTTCCCCTTGATATATTTGCTAATAATATCATGTAGGGTGGCGTGCATGCGTTCATTTCTGCCATTTGCATTTGGGCAATAATAAGTGGTTGTAGTATGCTCAATATTCAGCTGGTGTAAGGTGGCTTTAAATGGGTTACCTATAAACTGTTTACCGTTGTCTGAAATGATTCGTTTTGGACAGCCATGCCTGGGAATGAATTCTTGTAAAAAAATTTGCGTGATGGACTGCGATGTGGCATCACTGAGTGGGTAACTTTCTGGCCAAACAGAGTATTGGTCAACTATGTGCAGGAGGTATTTGTTGCCTGATTGGGTGAGTGGGTAAGGACCTGATAAGTCAATGCTCACTGTTTGCATGGGGTAATGGGAAGGTTGCATTTCTTGAAGGGGAATTAAATGTGGCTTCATGTTTCTCAATTTACATGTTCTACAGGTGGCTACATATTCTGTAATGTCCTTGTAGAAAGTTTGCCAATAATACCTTTTCTTTATGACATCAATTGTTTTGTCTCTTCCCATGTGCCCGTTGTTATCATGAAACTGTAGCAGTACTTCTGATACTAGATGTGCTGGAATGACTTTTCTTAGTGTCCCTTCTTGTTTCTGATCAATATAGTATAGAATTCCATCCGTTGGGTGTACTGAAAAATCTTTACTTTTTGTTGGGTTTTCTTTCACGTATGTGAGCAGCTTGACAATTTCTGCATCTTTCGCTTGTTCTACTCTCATGTCAAACATATCTTGGCTTTCTTCTTCTACTTGAGTGGCAGAATCTGAGGTACTTCTTCGACTTGATGAAGTAATTTCATTAATTTCTTTAGCATTATCGTCAATCTCTGAGGATGTGCCATCATTTTTGACTCTATTTGTTTTCACTTCAGTTTCATCATCATATTTAATCCTGGATAAGAGGTCTGCACAGGTGTTCATTTCGCCTGGGATATGTTCGATAGTGGTGTCGTAGGACTGTAAATTCATTGCCCATGTCTGTAACTTCTTTGGCTGTTCTTGTGTTTTGGTGAGCCAGTTAACCAAAGGTTGATGATCAGTTCTTATAATGAGTTTAGTTCCTCTGACGTAAAAGTCAAACTTTTGTACTGCATAGTGAATAGCATATGCTTCTTTCTCAGTGGTGGTCCACCGTTTTTGTGACTTTGACAATGCGTGGGATAGGAATGCAATGGGTTTCTCATTTGGAATGTTTGGTAGGATGGGTGTTTCATCTTCTAGTACAGGTTGGACCAAACAAGCACCAATTGCGTTATCTGAGGCATCGGCGTATAGTATCATGGGCTGAGAAAAAATCTGGATGTCCAAGCAGTGGGATGGTGGTTAGGGCATTTTTAAGATACTCAAAGGATCTCTGGCAGTCTTCTGTCCATTTGAAGCGTGCATACTTGCGGGTAAGGGCTATCAAAGGCTCTGCTGCTCTGGAGAAATTGATGATGTGGCGTCTATAGTACCCTATTGTACCAATAAATGAGCGTGTTTGTCTCACCGTCTTGGGGCTAGGCATTTCTCTTATGGCTTTGACTTTATCTTCATCAGGTCTGACGCCATGTCTATTGATGACAAAGCCTAAATATTTTGTTTCTGTCTTTAGAAACTCACACTTCGACAGTTTTAACTTTATTTGGTGATGCCTGAGTCTATCAAACACTGTTTCAACCTTGCGGAGGTGGTCTTCCATCGTGCCTGCGGTATGTATCAGGATATCGTCTATGTATGCCAGGGCAAATGGATGTAGACCCTTTAACACTTCATCCATGAGTGACATATATGTTGCTGGAGATCCTTTTAGACCAAATGGCATAACATTCCAAAAAAAAGCTTCCCATATGTGAACAGAATGTGGATTTCTGTTTTGCCTCAGGTGTCATGGGGATGCACCAAAAGCCTGACCTTGCATCAAGTGTGGTAAAGTATGTAGACTTTCCTAACGTCGCAAGTAGATCGTCTATCCTGGGGAGGGGGGTAGGAAATGACTTTTGTGATTTTGTTAAGGGCACGGTAGTCGCAGCAAAAGCGACTGGAGCCGTCTTTCTTTGTTACGATCACTATGGGTGAGGACCATTGGGAACGGGATCTTTCTATGATTCCTGCCTGTAGCATTTCATTTATAGACCTTTCCACGAGTTCTCTATTTTTCAAGGGCGTATGATAGGGTTTCATATGTATTGGCTCCTCTGTGGTTGTTTGAATGTCCATTGTGACAGTGTTAGTTCTGCCTAATTCCATGTCATTGAGTGCGAATACATCTTGGTGCTTTTCTACAAACGTTTTCAAACGTTGCTTATTATCTTCTGTGGCATTCAGGGTTGCAAGTAACTGAGCTATTCTCTCTCTGTATTTATGATCTGCTATGATATCTCTGGTCTGTCTTGATGCCTCCGTTTCATTCCCATAATTTTGGGACATTTTTCTTGCATCTTGTGAAAATCTCTGCTCCTGGTATGTGGCTTTCTTTTGCGTAGTTCTTTGCCGTTCATTGGGCTGTGCTTGGTACTGTCTCCTCTGCCATGTACTGTGTGCATTTCCATTTGTCACTGCATTTACTGTATATTCATTTCTTATTATATTTCTGGGGTAGTCGTTGTTGTGCCATTTTTTCTGATTATTTCTGTCGTAACTGCGCTCATCCGCGTACGTTACTGTATTTCTTCTGTTTGTGCTATAGGGCTGTCTTCTTTCCCTGGGCGAAAATTTTTCATTCTTTCTGTTTCCAACTTTGCTGCTATAGTATCCTCCTGTGGTATAGTCATATAAGAATTCTTCCTTTTCTTCGGAAATTTCAATTGGTTTTGGGACTTTATCATATCCACCTGTTTTTGAGTTATATTGATACTCCATGGGGCATGTATCACTGTCTTGTCGCTTTGGATATCCTCCTGGCAAGACAATTTCTGTTTCTCTGTTACTCTGTGATATACAGCACTTCATCTTTTCTCTTGGTGTGCTGGGGCGCAAGAATGAGTAATTATAGTCATTTTCATACTGTGGCCTTTCTCTTCTTATGTATGGACCGGTTCGTTTCTGCCATCTGGGTAGGGTATGCTGTGGTGTAACATAGCTGTGACTGATGCTGCTGCCTTTTTCTGCATAAGCCTTATAACTGTTTACTTTCCGTGTACTATGGTTATTTGTGCTGCGATTTCGTGCATTATGTCCAGTGGGGGTGGTTGAGACAATTTGTGGATGGTCTCTATTGGTTTTGGTTTGTCTTATTGTTGACGTATCCACTTGCGCTACAACTGTGCCTCTTTTTATAGTGGTAGTTTTTCCTGACATATTCAATATCATGATGGGGAAATCTCTGGACATCGAGACTTCAGCGATTCCCTCTGTAATTTGCAACAATGGGTCATCAATAATGCTTTCTTCTGCTAGGGGCTGTACTTGAATTGATTGCCCTGGTGTTATGTACTCAGAATTTTTTACTCTGCCTTTTGCTATGACCAGGGAGTTTGGAGCCACCGTTATGGGAGCTGTAATCCTTACCAAAGACGCTATGTGGATATCGTCCTGGAGATCTATGTACGTATTGTTGACTTTGATTTTGTGGAGGTCATAGTATATTCGAACTTTGTGTTTGTTAAAAAAATCTCTCCCTAGGATAAGATTTCTAGACATTCCTTTAGTAATGACAAAGTGAGTGTTCAAAATTTGTTTCGCCTAAGGAAAATTTTAGCCATGCTGTCCCAACTGAATTTAGTCTTTGTCCCGTGACTGAAGCTAGGTGTGTTTTGGACGGTTGAAATCGTACTAAGTGTTGGATCCTCTTGAACAGCTGGAACCTAATAAGGCTGATGGATGCTCCTGTATCTACCAGTGCCCTATATTGTTGGCCCTGTATAGACATGATGCAGGAACTGGGGTCCGGATGTATTTTAGTTCCATCATGCAACATTTCTTCATATTGTATTTTACTGGATGGGCCCACTTGACAATTTCTGTTCTGTGTTGTTTCTTTTGTTTTGGACCAGTTTCTGTGATTGTTGCCCTCACTAACGGTCCTGTTTAGTGAGTGGCGCGGCCGTTTCCCTGACGCATGAGGGGTTGAGGTGCGCCTCTGGTATACTGATTTCTGGTGTAATCACGTGGGGGGGTGGTGCGGGTTGTTGTGGTTGGTAACCTCCTCTTCTGAATGGTGCATTATTGTAATTTGCTCTACAGGACTTGTACCCATGTCCGAGCCTACCGCATGTGAAGCATCCGTTCGGATTGACATTATTGACGTCGTTTTGCCTCTGTGGGGGGGGGTCTATAATTGCGAGGCCTATCATCTCGTTGTCGTGGGCGAGTCCATTGCCTCCTGGCATGGTCGACTTCCATAGGCTCATGCTCATCATAGTCCCTATATTCTGGTCGGGGTTCCCTACCTGCTCTTTGTTGGAACCTTCGGTGAAGATTTTCCTCCTGTATTGCTGCTTGGATTGTTTCAGCAATAGTCTTGGTGTCTTTTCTAATAAGATGCCTTCTGATATTTTCCGCTCTAAGGCCATCGGCAAATATCCCCACTAACTGTTTTTCTACATCAGGTGTGGTAGGGATTTCTCCGCAAAACGCCTCTTCTGCCATATTGAGGAATCGATCTCCAAAAAGTTGTACCGATTCATCTCTTTCCTGTTTCATGCTTCTAAGGACTGACCAAGCATGCATTTTGTCTATGATTTCCCCATATCTCTGGGTGAGCTCTTTTTTTAGGGACTCGTAGGTTTCTGTGGGGTACTGCTGGGACCTCCTTCTTAAAAAATCAGTCACGTACGAATCAGAACCTAACAGAGCGATTTTCTTTTTCTCTTCATCCGTTGTTGCCTCTGCTAGTGCCGCAAATTTATCCATGTCGGACAACCATCTTCTGAAATTTTTTTTGTTTCCATCGAACGGCTGAACAATGGATCTAACCTGTGTGAATTTCGCGTAGTTGTCATTTTTCTGTAGGGTTTCAGTAATTTTCTGTAGCGCTATTATTGTTGGTCCTTCCATACTTTGTCTGTCCTGGGGCTGCAGTGGTTGTGTATTTACGGGTTGGTTCTGTGGTTGTTGTTGTTGTTGTTCCACACCAAGCTGTTGAAAATTTTCCATTAATTGATCCATCTTCGCTTCTGCTCTTTTTTTAGAGGACTGGTCATACGGCACCAAGTTGAGATGTGTGGCCGGGTAGGGTAGTGGGGATTGCTGTTTTGAATCGAGAGTATTAGATTTTGATTACTAGCTAGCCTGCTAGAGGTGATGATTTCTCTCTACAGACTTACAGGAATTTACCAGGTTCGGGGACAATCCTCTAAGGTGTGGTATTAGAGCAGATGTGTTTTATTTATATAATTTACCAGCAAGAGTAGTTATTGTTCATTTATTATTTCCTTCTTTCCTCTCATGAATGTATGGCAAAGCAAATGAGTGACGACCTGCCTTTAGTATAAAGGTGACTTTTATTTAATTATAACGTAATTACAAGTCGACATGGCAAAACTTCATAAGACACATATGACAATTATTCTTCTTCATAATGCCACATTTTCAAGTAAGTGCATACCAGTAGTGCAATAGGGGTTATTCTGCTTCTTCAGGATATAAAATTTACCATATCTCCGCCTGATATGTTATTGCTTCATCAAAACAAATCAATCCTGCATGTACATTTGAACAGAAATCTTTCAGCCATTGTTCCCTTTCTAAATCTGCAACAATCTTTCGATGTCGGCAGGGTTAATAATTTTATAGTAATTAGTTCCTACTTACAGTCTTCGAATATAGAGTTTAAATACACACAAAATGCACTTTGAAGAGAACATGCCATCATTCCTGGAATTTCTAATTCTTCATTTGAATAACTTTCATGCAGTAAAAACCACTGCGTTATCAGCACAAACTTGCTCCTTACTAGCTAGACGCGTCCTTTTTCTCCAACTAATTAGGTTGCTGGTGAAATTATTCGCGTCCCTTCTACATTTTTCTGAGCTCACGATTGGATAAAAATCACGTGACGTATGCTTGGCGAAGCGAAGCTTAGCCTGGTTTAATTAAACATCTGCGCCAAGACTTTTTTTAATCTTCTGTTTCTATAAAAATTTATTTTATGTTAATATAGCCTGTATCTAAAAACTTACGGTATACGCGGTTACACATGGCAGAAGTGTCAAGAAGGTAATAAAGTGGATTTCTATATCCTGATGGAATTAAGATTTCGTACATTCGTTCTCTAACTTAAAGGCAGAGTTAGGCACCCGTTTGCAGCTGGGTAAACTGGAGCACGATCGATGCTACCGGGGTTTCGAACTCGTGAACTTTGCCGCTAGAAACAAAAGCTCTAGCTCCGCTGCCACTCGGCGTTCTGCAAAAATATAGCATATGATACTTTATCATCATAAATTCTTATTGTTACTGTTGTTGTTGTTGTGTTTGTTGTTGTTGTTGCATCTGCTGTTGTTGTTGCATCTGCTGTTGTTGTTGTTGTGTTTGTTGCGGTTGTTGCAGCTGCTGTTGTTGTTGTGTTTGTTGTTGTGTTTGTTGTTGCTGTGTTTGTTGTTGTTGTAGCTGTTGTTGTTGTAGCTGTTGTTGTTGTTGTGTTTGTTGTTGTAGCTGCTGTTGTTGTTGTGTTTGTTGTTGTTGATGTTGTGTTTGTTGTTGTTGTAGCTGCTGCTGTTGTTGTTGTGTTTGTTGTAGCTGCTGCTGTTGTTGTTGTGTTTGTTGTTGTTGTTGCAGCTGTTGTTGTTGCTGTTTGGGGTGCTGTTGCAGTTTTTGCTGTTATTTGTTTAGGTTTTTTAAACTGTTGTTGTTGTTGCTATTGTGACCCATGTACAATAAATAGGTGTTTCTCGTGCGTAGAATACCCTGTTCAGCTGAATGCTGGTTATAATTTGAGCATATAGTATTCTATTGTCAGCAGTACCTCTTTCCACCTCCTCCCCCCCCCCCCTACTCCAGTAAGTGTAACGACACTTTATCTTCATAACATTCCGTGGGCGGAGAGGATACACAGGGGAAAAAGAGACACAAGTGTCATTCCCTAAATAATATCCTACCCACTAACTGGGATTACAATGACCGCTGTCCACGAAGCACTATTTTTGTGGTGCTAGTCACGATTCATTCCCGTACGTCGAGAGGCGATGGTACCTTTCGGAAGATGCAGGGTTCGATTTCCCGGTAAGCCTATCACTTCTGTTATTTTTCTGTTGTCTAGTTTTCTACGTCTTTATTCCTCCCGAGTTCCTGCAACATACCCATTTAAGTGTATTATTAATTGGGTTTGAACCTGTATTATTTTGGGTTCCAGAGCAGGGCTTTATCAATTCTCGAAGCTGGAAGCGGTGTTGAAACGTAACTTAGTTGTAACTATAGTTAGTGTCCAATATGGCATTTTACACAACGGTTGTTCTTCCAGATGTACGAAACCTTTCTGAGTAGTTTCACAGAGGTTTTTAAATGTTCGTAGTTTCAATTTGCTTGAAGTATTTGCTTTCTTGTGGCGATGTACTTTCCTTTCAGCCTAGACTCAAGACTATGGATTGTATCAGAGCGCTGTTGGCATTCAAAAATAAAGGGAAATTTGTCAACTCTAGTGCAGTGTTGATACATAAAAAGCCCTGAATGGACTACTTTTGTCTTTGAGCTAGCATAGCAAAGCCCTGAAAAGGACCTCTAACATTTGCCGCGTTGATAAATACTAAGCCCTGAAAAGGACAGATAGTACCTATCTGTTTAGCATGACTAAACCCTGATAGGGGGGGGGGGGTGTGAAAAAAAAGGGGGGAGGGGGGGGCTGGTTCTGAAAATGACCGCTAGCTGTGCTGATTTGAGGGGCGCTTCTTACTTACATATGGAAGGAAAAAGGAAATTCCCTGCAAACACAAATTTATCAACAGTTGCGACCTTGTAGTTAACATATTTTGCTTCCTTAGGAGCCACGTTATGTGAGAAAATTTGCATTTTAACCCCTAGTTCGACATGTGGCCTCTACTCCCCGCGTAGAGACAAAGTTCATCCATTAGCGCTGATGTTTCTCCAGCCATGTGTGAAATCCTCACGTTATTAACTCTTTGGCCTTTCAATCAATCAATATCCTTTGGCTCCCCAAGGAGCATAGGCTGTTAACAAACATATACGGCGTCCTCCTGTCACGTGCCATATTTGACCTTTCCGTTACTATTATTTGTAAATGAATACAATTGCTGAAGGCTAGTTTCGCACGCATTTTTTTTTTTTTTTTTTTTTTAAATTTTATTTAAAAAAAGAAGAGAAGTGAAGCTCTTCTGTTTTTGCGAGTACTTTAAATAAAAATGCTTCTTTTAAGGCATTACGACACACGTTTTTGGTACACACTACATGACGCAATCTCACTGAATGCGCTAAATAAAGCAATTTCGCCCTTGAGTGCATGACAAAATGTGGTTTTTATGATTATGTTAAATGAAGTAGTCTTTCTGAAGGTACAAAATGAAGCAGCCTGGCTGAATACATCAAGTGAAGCTTATTTGCCCTGAATATACTACATGAAGTTGTCTTTCTGAATGCATTACAAGAAGTTGTTTCTGAATGCACTACGAGAAGGGGTATTTCTGAATGCATTACAGGAAGTGGTCTTTCTGAATGCAATACACGGAGTGGTCTTTATGAATGCACTACAAGAAGTGATCTTTCTGAGTGCACTACAAGAAGTGGTCTTTCTGAATGCACTACAAGAAGCGGTCTTTCTGAAGGCACTACAAGAAGTGGTCTTTCTGAATACACTACAAGAAGCGATCTTTCTGAATTCCGGATAAGATATGGTCTTTCTGATTGTACTACAAGAAATGGTTTTTCTGAATGTACTACAAGAAGTGGTCTTTCTGAAGGCACTACAAGAAGTTGTCTCTCTTAATGCTCTACAAGAAGGGGTCTTTCTGAATGCACTACAAGAAATGCTCTTTCTGAATGCACTACAAGAAGTGGTCTTTCTGAATGCATGACAAGAAGTGGTTTTTTCTGAATGCATGGCAAGAGGTGGTCTTTCTGAATGTAGGATAAGATGTGGTCTTTCTGAATGTACTACAAGAAATGGTGTTTCTGAATGTACTACAAGAAATGGTCTTTCTGAACGCATTACAAGAAGTGGTCTAAATTTTCTGATTACACTATATGTAATGGTCTTTCTTGCTGCGATAAATGAGGAGGTATTTCTGAATGCAACTAAATGAAGCGGCCTTGCTGAACACACTAAGTGGTGTAAGTTTCTTTCAGTGCTCTACAACAGGTGGTATCTCAAATACGCTACAAAATAGTCTTTCTAAATAAGCTAAATGAGGTGATCTTTCTGAACATGATAAATGAGGCGGTTTTTCTGAATACGATAAATGAGGCGGTATTTCTGAATATGATAAATGAAGTGATCTTTCTGAATATGATAAATGAGGTGGTCTTTCTGAATATGATAAAGGAAGTGGTCTTTCTGAATATGATAAATGAGGCGGTATTTCTGAATATGATAAATGAAGTGGTCTTTCTGAATATGATAAATGAAGTGGTCTTTCTGAATATGATAAATGATGCGGTCTTTCTGAATGCACTAAATGACGCATTTTTGTCTGAATATATTACAAGCGATGGTCTTTCTGAATACACTACAATATACAATATTTCTGAATATGCTAAAGGAGGTTCTGTTTCTGAATACGCTAAAGGAGGTTGTCTTTCTGAATACGCTAAAGGAGGTTGTCTTTCTGAATACGCTAAAGGTTGTCTTTTGGTCTGGTTAGGCTTTGGTATTAAGGACTATCTTCATTGCACACGGACCACTCCATCAGTACTACGATCCCTTCCCTTAGATCACACAAGGAGGATCTCAGCATAGTGCACGAACTCTGTATAACCGGCGAGAATCCCAATGTGTATGTATAAAAACACACATTCTATAAATATTTTTGTGATGGATAGGTTTCTACTTTTTTTAATTTTGACAAGGCAGCGGCCTTATGGCCTACTCTTTACGATTTCCAACTGCTGTGGGATTTTTAACGTGCGCAACTTGCATACGGGCCTCCTATGTTTTCGCCCTTATCCGAGGAGGTTAGGCTTCTAACTACGCATGAAAACGGGGGGGGGGGTGTGGGGGTGGGGTGGGGGGGGTGGGGGGAGAGATATGACATCATTTGTACCAGTGGTTCTGAAAAATATTTCCATAAATTAGATTTCCTCTTTTGGGCCACTCAGAACCCCCGTCATTTTAAAAACGCTAAAGGATTATCTTTCTGAACACACTAAAGAAGTTTGTATTTCTGAATACGTTAAAATGAGGTAAACTCATTGAACACGTCTAATTTTACAGTCCTTCTCCCTACAGAAACTAAGATGTCCTTTCTGAATGAATGCATTATTGAATGGTTATCTCAGTATACACTAGAAAACAAATCCACTGATAAGTTCATAAATGTTTGCCCTATCAATAGTGAAATGTCAGGTATATTGCTTGACACTAACGTATTTTAACTATATTACTCGTATATTTATTTTATTTTATTTTTTTAAATAATAATCTCCTGTTTTGGGAAATTATTTATTTACTAGTGTAAACGCCCGTCGTAAGACGGGAATTAAATTCAAAAGCACCAATACCTAACTGCAATTTTACTTTTTTAAAAGTATTTTAAAAAACCACTGTGCATCACCACAGTACACGAACTACGTAGCAGCAGCGAGGATCCCAATGTGTGTATACGTGATATATTTTTGTGCACACCATCATTTGCGCATTCTTCTTTGGTAAGTGTTACTATTTTTGGGAGAGTACATATAAAGGAAACAGTACAATTAATGTTTAACTTTCAACCACAGTTGCACCCCCTTAGCGTTACGCACTGACAGAAAAAGCTAGGATTTTATATATGGGATTTTTGTTTTATTTCTGAATTCGGCAATATTATCGTTTTTCTTCTTACCTTTTCCTTTTCTTTTTTTGTTTGCCTCTTTAAAAACCACGCAGTCGCTGATGTGGCTGATGTGGCTGATGTGGCTGACTGCCTTACAAGAAGCCGGGACCAGTGTGACAACTTGCCCAATCTTCTCTTCATTTTTTTTATTATTTACGTGACATCGTTTTTTTCTCATCCTCAATGCATGATCGCAAAGTCCCGGGAATTGTCACTGGCGGAAATTCTCCTAGCATTCAGTATTTTCTCCTCGCTATTTTTAGATACGACGTCATTGTTGACCAATGACCTCGGTAGCTAGGAACCTGTTTTAATTTAAGACTGCTTAAGCTGATAAAACCAGTTTATGCCACTTTAGGAAGACCCCACGTGACTTTTAACGCTATTGATTGGAGCGTTTATTTGACGCTAATGTCACATGATGCACGCTATGGATCACGTGTCCAAGCGGAAATGACCCGCTAAAAGGCGGCAACACGAGCATTCTTCACTTGCCCGGAACCCTTGAGACAGCTAGGTCTAACCCAATTATCGGCGAATTCTCGCATTAAAAGCACTGAAGCCACGTGTCTAATTGCGGGTTAGCGTCCATCTTTGAGTAGGTAAGTGAAATCTCGCTAGAATATAATGTGATGAAATGTGTAGTACATTGCAAAATCGACGCAAGATTGGTATGTTTACTTTATTCATATTTTTGTTTTACGATCACATCCAGCCACATGTGATCGGGTATATTTTATGATCCCACGGGATATGTACATGTTCATAATAATGTATAACGGGAATATATATATATATATATATAGCTATTAATTTCCATATTATTTGATTATTTTCGACCCGACGTTTAGACTAACGGAAATTAATAGTAACGATAATGTTGACCGACCGTGACATATATTCATTATAAATTATATGACGAGGCGACCAGACATGAAGTGTGTGATAATGTTGTCAGACAATTCTAAAAACACGGATGTCCAATTATTTGTTAAATTCATCATAATGACATGACGATTAGGCTAGAGGCACAGAACTAGAATACTGTTGCCGACATTTCTATGATAAATTTGGTGGGTTTAACTGACATTTATAATAATTCATCGGGTTAAGCTGACGATAAATCAGTCTAAAGAATTATAATACTGCCACTGGGGCAGAGAAATATAATAAAGGACAGACAGGAGAAACTTGAATTCAAGATTAGACTCTAGACATATGATGTTAGAGACTAAAATCTGAGGTGACGGGCAGAGGGACGGCTTAGGGAAAGACTGCTTTCTAAAGCTAGAAAATTAATGAAGCCGTCGTATTTGTCTTCAGTCTATGGTGGAGCCTTGCACGACAGTCCAATCTCAGCGCAGAATACGGAGTCGAGCACAGAGAAGGCAAATCCGAACCATTCAAGACCTACCGGGGCAACGTCAGGAGACCGGAGAACTAA
Organism: Oreohelix idahoensis; assembly: GCA_024509875.1. Lineage (NCBI taxonomy): Eukaryota > Metazoa > Mollusca > Gastropoda > Stylommatophora > Oreohelicidae > Oreohelix > Oreohelix idahoensis. Next base: position 180,145 of record JAMPIV010018159.1, read on the forward strand.
CCACACTTCACTATCAGCCAGGGGCTGAAAAGCTAAGTCCACGAAAAAGGAACCTCACTACATCAATGCCTAGTTTAGTCATCCATGATGAAAAACACTTGAATTGTGAGACACATAATACATACAGCAGACACTAATTCCATCGACAATACTATCATTCACCATCTATTCACTTTATTGCAATAAACCAATTGGGTGTATATACTGTACCCCACGCTTTGTTCCTTCCATTAGATGTTGAATATTGTCTATGTTTATCTTCCTTTATAAGGGAGGGGGGGCTCGTAAAATATAATATAATTTAAAGAATAATAATAATAGATAACTGAGAAGGGGACGACGGTAGCGAGAGACCAAATATCTCCTTACAATCTTTTCCAGACCTGTCGAGTTAGGAGAATTTACCCTCTTCGTCACCCTTCGGAAGTGGGAAAACCCAGCAGGGATTCCTTGAGCCAAATCTTCCACATCAGATCTATTATTTCCTCTAAATAATTCTCTTATCCTTTAAACGCTACGTGACACTGGGGGCTCGTCCGGGATTTGAACTTATGTATTTTATCATACCTCTGGGATAGTATCATCCATTCAGTCATTACAGTATACCATTTTAACACATGTATTTTCACACAGTGAGCTCTAGAAAGACAGAAAACATTTTTTTTTTTTCTAGAAATTCAGGCATTGATTGGTGAATCCCTTTTATATATGTTGTGTTTAATTAAGTTAGTTCTTGATTTTGTATTTCATTGAATTACAGACCTTAAGTCTCCATAACTGTAGTAATTTCATTCTACAGCAGTCGGATAAATAATTAGTATTTACTTGTTGCTAGAAATACTATTGGAAGGTAGCACTAGCTTACTCAGTGTGGACTTTAACTGCAAAAGATGGCTGAAATAGTTAAGCTTAAGGCAGCACTAGGGGAGGCCGGTCGAGATCTAGGTTATAGTGGGGTGGACCTTGCAAATTATGTCAGTGTCGAGACTGATAAGTATTACGCTCGAGAAACAGCGAAAGCTGAAAGAGAAGAGCGAATAAAGTTAGCAGAAATAGATGAGAGGATAAAAGCTGTAGACGCTAGAGAAAGAAGCGAGAGAGATGAACGCGAGCATGCATTGAAGATGAAGCAGTTAGAGATGCAGGGACAAGCTCAAAGAGTTGAACCAGTAGCCGGTGCGACCGCATCTACCTCCTCAGGCAACCTATCGCCACGGTCAGATGATATGCCTTCCTTGCACGCAGGGGGCACCGGACCTTTGCCATCCTCACTCATGTCAACTTTGGGACCTTTGACGTTTCCATTTGAAGCTTTCTCGGAACAAGCCGACTCGATCGATAGGTATCTCGACAAATTTGAGAAGTTTGCCACCACGTTTGGTTTGGAGAAGAGCAAATGGAACCTGAAACTGTCGCAAGGGCTTAGAGGAACTGCTTATGACGTGTATAGCAAGCTTCCTCCAGGTTTACAGGATGACTACGACTCTTTGAAAAAGGCACTATTGGTTCGTTATGAGCTACATGCTGACGCCTATAGGAAGAGGTTCCGTAACTCTAGGAGGGAAGTCGGAGAGAACTTTGCTCAGTTTGCTGCGAGACTGGATTCCTACGTGGAGAAGTGGGGTGCCCTAGGGAATTTTACTCATGATTGGGAAGGCCTGAAGGAAATGGTCATGATCGAACAACTGAAGGACACCATGACTTCCGACATGAGAAGATTCCTGACAGAGAATGGGGCCAGCACTTTAGAATCCATAGTCCAGTTAGCGGAACGATATCAGGCAGCACTATCAGAGAATCCACCACCCAGACGGAAACAACCAGATTACGTACCTAGACAGACAGCTCAGTCACACATGGACCCCCAAGTGAAACCACCGTATACTAACTTCAAAAAGCATGACAAGCCAGACTACAAGACTACTCAGAGATCTAATTTCCAGCAGCAGAGGCAAGGGGAAAAATGGTGTAAGCACTGTAGAACCATCACCCACAATACGCAGGAGTGCAACCGGAAAAACCCACCTCATCATGCTGCCTGCTTACGTAAAAGTGCCGCAAGGGGAAATGGACCGGAAGAACCTCTGGACAAACCCCGACATCCCCCGGTCGTTGAGACAGTCCTCGTAAATGACCAAGAGGTGACCTGCCTTTATGATACAGGCCTTGCATTCGACGCAGTTGTCTGTGCATCCCTAGTCAAGCCTGACCAGATGACAGAAGACACTATAGAAATACAAGGACCTACTAAAAGTGCAGCACCTATGCGTTTGGCCATAGCCAAGATTAAGGTCAAATCAAAATATGTGACTGGGGAAATCCGTGCAGCGATCTTGGACGACCCTATTTATCCCTTGATCTTAGGGTGTAGGTATGTGTTCTTGGGAGAACCCATTCACCCTCTGGTTGTGGCGGCTGTCACCACTAGAGGACAGGCCAAACGGAATACGGAGTTGGAATCCCCACCCAACATCCTTCCTGAGGAATTAAAAAAGGCACAAACGGAGGATCAATCTCTAGCACCCTGCTACAAAAAACTACCGAGAGCGCACACTCCTCTCCAAAAGGGAGACTTCTACAAGAAAAATGGGCTGTTGCATCGGAAAGCAGGAAATGGAGGACAGGAACATGGGCAACTTGTGGTTCCATCAGCATACCGAGCCCAGGTCCTAGAAATGGGCCATGCCCTTCCGTTTAGTGGCCACATGGGCATAAGTGCCACGATTCAGCGTATTTCATGTCATTATTATTGGCCAGGTATCAACGCCGATATCCAGAGATATGTGAAATCATGCCCGCAGTGCCAGAGGACAGCGCCGAAACACTGGACGGCCCCAGCCACTCTGGGAGAAATGCCAATCTTGGGCACACCCTTCGAACGAGTAGCGGTGGATATTGTGGGTCCACTTACTCGTAGCAAAAAGAGAAACAGTTTATATACTCACGTTAGTGGATTGTTGCTCCATGTGGGCAGAGGCAATTGCTATGCCCGCCTGTGATTCTAAGCATGTTGCTGAGGCTCTGCTCACCATATTTACTCGGCTAGGGTTTCCGTCACAGATCCTGACAGATAATGGTTCCCAATTCCGAGGAAAACTCACCGAGGAAGTGTTTAGGATATTTCAGGCCCGACATATCCACACCTCTCCCTACCACCCCCAGGCAAATGGCCAGGTGGAGCGGTTTAACGGGACCCTTATTTCCATCCTTCGGAAACTTGCGCAGGAAATACCAGAGAGCTGGGATCAATACTTACCCGCAGCACTATTTGCTTACCGCGAAGTACCCCACAATTCTACTGGGATGCCTCCTGCCACATTGCTGTTTGGTAGACCTATAAAAGGACCTTTAGAGGCACTGTTACGTACTTGGACAGATGATAAAGCTGATGAGACGGTCACCTCTGCATCCCAATACGTGAAGGAGTTGACCCAACGCCTTAAAACAGGATGGGAACTGGCAAAGGAAAATGTACGCCGTGCCCGTCGTAAACATGCGCGTTACTACAACCGCACTGCGAAGGATAGGGAGCTAGAAGTAGGAGAACAGGTATTATTACTCCTGCCCAGTAGCAATAATAAATTGCAAATCGGGTGGAGAGGTCCATATAAAATTGTTGAGAAAATGTCGCGCACCAATTACAAGATTGCCATAAAGGGGAAGCAGAAAATTTACCACATAAACCTGCTGAAGCGATATTATGAAAGACCAGGTGCAGAACCAGCACATTTCCTGACACTGGCTATTGCGACGGAAACTGAGGCAGAACCCCTGACCTCCTGTGAATACCCTCTTCGTCAGTGCGAAACTCATCAAGATGTTCAGATTAGTTCAACTTTAACGGAGGATCAGCAGGCACGGGTTCAACAGTTGTTGAGAAAACACCCTAGTACACTCACGGATAAACCTGGCATGACCAACCTGATAGAATTTGATATGAAGCTAACAGACCTCGCCCCGGTACGAGTTAAGAACTATCCTGTTCCTTATGCTAAAGCAAAGGCATTGAGTGAGGAAATCGAGTACCTGCTTAAGGAAAATATTATCTCAAAATCAGAGTCGCCTTATAGTGCGAGTGTAGTGTTGCTTAGAAAATCCACAGGAGAACATCGCCTCTGCATAGACTACCGAAGGCTCAACGCTGTAACGGAATTTCAAGCGGAGCCCTTACCGGATCAGAATCAGCTTTTCACCAAGCTGAGTAGAGCACGATACTTTTCGAAGATAGACCTTAGCAAAGGGTACTACCAGATCCCGGTAAAAGAGGAAATTCGACATATGTTAGCATTTAGTACTTCTGAAGGCCATTACGAGTTTAATGTATTGCCATTTGGGCTAAGCAACGCCCCAAGCGTCTTTACTCGTATGATGAGGAAGCTACTGGAACCCCTGAACCACCCTGGGATAAGTAATTTCATGGACGACATACTTATTGCCACGAACACCTTTGAGGAGCACCTGGACGCAGTTTCCCTACTCTTCGAAAGACTTAGAGAAACAGGACTCACCGCTCGCCCTACAAAATGTCAAATTGCCTGCGAGCAACTAGAATTCCTGGGACACACTATCTCGCATGGATGCATGTTCCCAGATGCGCGTAATATTGAGAAGTTACAGCGGGCCCCACGACCCCAGACTAAAAAGGATGTAAGGTCATTTGTGTCTCTATGTGGCTTCTACCAGAGATATATTAAAGATTTTAATACCCTGAGTGCGCCATTGACCGCATTAACCAAGAATGGGAACCCGGACAAAGTAACCTGGACAGCGGAGTGCGAAAATGCCTACACGCTGCTGAAGGAGAAACTCACAGCTAGGCCAATTCTGCGACTGCCTGACTTAACTCTGAACTTTACGCTGCGAACAGATGCTAGCAATATAGGGATAGGAGCCACTCTCCTGCAGCCTAGTGATAGACCTTCTGCAACTCTATTCCCCATCGCATATGCTAGTAGGAAATTGAACCCTGCTGAACAGAACTACTCTACCATCGAACGAGAATGTCTGTCGCTAATATGGGCTGTGCAGAAGTTTCAACCATATTTATACGGGAAAAAGTTCACGGTGCAGTGTGATCACCAACCGTTGATATTTCTTGCAGCGTCGAAGAACCTTAATGCCCGGCTTATGAGATGGTCACTCCTGTTGCAGCCATATTCCTTTCACATAGAATACATACCTGGGAGAACAACGTAGGGGCAGATTTTTTGAGCAGACATCCGGACGCAACCGAGGAGATATGAGAAACTGGAAAAGAAGAGGAAGACAGGACAAGAGGAGTTGGACGGAACGTCAAACTTGAGGAGGGGCTTGTGTGACAACTTGCCCAATCTTCTCTTCATTTTTTTTATTATTTACGTGACATCGTTTTTTTTTCTCATCCTCAATGCATGATCGCAAAGTCCCGGGAATTGTCACTGGCGGAAATTCTCCTAGCATTCAGTATTTTCTCCTCGCTATTTTTAGATACGACGTCATTGTTGACCAATGACCTCGGTAGCTAGGAACCTGTTTTAATTTAAGACTGCTTAAGCTGATAAAACCAGTTTATGCCACTTTAGGAAGCCCCCACGTGACTTTTAACGCTATTGATTGGAGCGTTTATTTGACGCTAATGTCACATGATGCACGCTATGGATCACGTGTCCAAGCGGAAATGTCCCGCTAAAAGTGCGCCAAACATGGGCAATCTTCACTTGCCCGGAACCCTTGAGACAGCTAGGTCTAACCCAATTATCGGCGAATTCTCGCATTAAAAGCACTGAAGCCACGTGTCTAATTGCGGGTTAGCGTCCATCTTTGAGTAGGTAAGTGAAATCTCGCTAGAATATAATGTGATGAAATGTGTAGTACATTGCAAAATCGACGCAAGATTGGTATGTTTACTTTATTCATATTTTTGTTTTACGATCACATCCAGCCACATGTGATCGGGTATATTTTATGATCCCACGGGATATGTACATGTTCATAATAATGTATAACGGGAATATATATATATATAGCTATTAATTTCCATATTATTTGATTATTTTCGACCCGACGTTTAGACTAACGGAAATTAATAGTAACGATAATGTTGACCGACCGTGACATATATATTCATTATAAATTATATGACGAGGCGACCAGACATGAAGTGTGTGATAATGTTGTCAGACAATTCTAAAAACACGGATGTCCAATTATTTGTTAAATTCATCATAATGACATGACGATTAGGCTAGAGGCACAGAACTAGAATACTGTTGCCGACATTTCTATGATAAATTTTGTGGGTTTAACTGACATTTATAATAATTCATCGGGTTAAGCTGACGATAAATCAGTCTAAAGAATTATAATACTGCCACTGGGGCAGAGAAATATAATAAAGGACAGACAGGAGAAACTTGAATTCAAGATTAGACTCTAGACATATGATGTTAGAGACTAAAATCTGAGGTGACGGGCAGAGGGACGGCTTAGGGAAAGACTGCTTTCTAAAGCTAGAAAATTAATGAAGCCGTCGTATTTGTCTTCAGTCTATGGTGGAGCCTTGCACGACAGTCCAATCTCAGCGCAGAATACGGAGTCGAGCACAGAGAAGGCAAATCCGAACCATTCAAGACCTACCGGGGCAACGTCAGGAGACCGGAGAACTAACCACACTTCACTATCAGCCAGGGGCTGAAAAGCTAAGTCCACGAAAAAGGAACCTCACTACATCAATGCCTAGTTTAGTCAATAATACATACAGCAGACACTAATTCCATCGACAATACTATCATTCACCATCTATTCACTTTATTGCAATAAACCAATTGGGTGTATATACTGTACCCCACGCTTTGTTCCTTCCATTAGATGTTGAATATTGTCTATGTTTATCTTCCTTTATAAGGGAGGGGGGGCTCGTAAAATATAATATAATTTAAAGAATAATAATAATAGATAACTGAAGAATTTACCCTCTTCGTCACCCTTCGGAAGTGGGAAAACCCAGCAGGGATTCCTTGAGCCAAATCTTCCACATCAGATCTATTATTTCCTCTAAATAATTCTCTTATCCTTTAAACGCTACGTGACAACCAGAGAACTTCATACATTCTTCCATAGGTGGTTGTTGCAGCAATTTGTTTTATAGGACGAGGCTGCTAACACATTAAAGAAATTCTCGCCAGTCGCCTCTTACGACCACTTAAGTCAAATCAATGATCCTTTTCTTTCTTGGCATCGTTAGAAAACTGGACACTGCAGACTACTGGTCCATCTCTATCGCCTCAGGATATCTCATACAAATGAGTGTCCATGCAGTACTGGAGTCTAGACCCCCGAGCACATTCTCCAGAACTGCCCAACCCATGATCACCAACGACGTCAGACCTGGCCATGGGGTGCTGAGCTCAAGCAGAAGCTATGGGGCTGCCGCGCTGACCTAGAAAAGACTGCGGACTTCGCCCTGGCGACAGGCCTGCAGTCCTAGCATGACTACAAACTGAACGCAGAAGAAGAAGCATCGTTAGAGTTGTGCCATAGATCATCCTGGTTCTGTCACTGCATTTCTCTGTTCGCCACTCGTGAAGCACAGGGCCACGTCTACGGCTTATTCTATGTGGGAAGCCTTCATTAGAACATTTGATTTTACCGAGGTGGTTTCTGTAATACCTTGTTCTACATGATGAGATTGCCAGCACTGTTCATCTGTCACTTCCACAACTATAACATTCTTCATATGCCAGGCCACAGTGCAGAAGGGGCGTTGTTATCAGAAATACGCTGCAGAGAGAAAAAAACGTTGTTAAGATGAGAGAGACTTTGGGTAGAAGACAGGGAATCAAAAAATCGATACTTCATTTGCAGATGCAAGTGGAGGAAAGGAGATTTGAAGGAAACGTTTATAACGTTGGCTGAGTTTGAAATGAGATCTGGGTGGAAGTGGTTTGGCGATTCCGTTTCGATAGTTGGTTTTGACGATAAGGAATACAGATTACATTGGACTGAATACTAATGAGGAATGTTCCAGGATGTTAAGAGTCAGATAAATATTGTCATAACATCAAAAGTGAAATGAATATTTTTATGACATCAAGAGTCAGATGAATGTTTTCATGACACCAGGAGTAAGATGAATGTTTTCATGACATCAGGAGTCAGATCAATGTTTTCATGACACCAGGAGTGAAATTAATGTTCTTATGACATCAAGAGTCAGATGAACGTTTTAATGACATCAGAAATGAATGTTTTCATGACACCAGGAGTCAGATTAATGTTTCCATGACATCAGAAGTCAGATTAATGTTTCCATGACATCAGGAGTCAGATGAATGTTTTCACGACATCAGGAGTCAGATGAACGTCTTCATGACATCAAGAGTGAAATGAATGTTTTTATGACATCAAGAGTAATGAAATTAATGTTTTTATACATTAAAAGGGAAATGAATGGTTTAGTTTCTTTGACATCATGAGTCAGATGAACGTTTTTTTTGACACCAAGAGTCAGATCAATGTTTTCACGACATCAAGAGTGAAATGAATGTTTTTATGACATCAAAAGTGAAATGAATGTTTGTGTGACTTCAAGAGTGAAATGAGTGTTTGTATGACATCAAGAGTGAGGTGAATTTGTGTCATGACATCAAGAGTCAGGTGAATTTATGTCATGACATGAAGAGCGGGATCTGTAAACCAATGGTGCAGGAAACAGGAGATGTCCCTTTCGATCTTATACGGCTGATAAATGATGACACAAAATCTCTTATGAATAATGTAAGCCTATTGCTCCTTAGAATGCTAACAGAAGGCCAAATTGCCAATTGTCAACTATGCAAGATGATGATAAGCATAAGGTCGTAGATACTATATATCGTCGATATTGACGGAAGCGTAAAAACCTTCCTCATCAACATGCTCACGAGTTTTCCATGAACGTCCTGATTATTTACAACCTGTTTCCCCAGGCAACGACGATGTTCCAGTCCCAACATGGACAGTACCATCCTCTGTCAGTAATACAGGATGAAGGAAACGAGTTTCGCGATGTAAGTGACTTTTTCCATGGATTCCTCTTCACTCTAATGAATCATTCGGAAAATGTGCAAATTTCTCCAAATTATCTCCAGCAGAGCAGAAAACAATTTCTACTAGTAGCACAATTTTCAGGATGTCCTTACTGACATTCCTGGTCAAACTGATGTCATTCAACATGACATTATTCTTACTGACCTAGTCCTATAAGAGTCAGACCGTATCAATCTTGCTAGAAACCGCATGCCTGATCTCAACAACACACCACTCTTCCTTACAGAGCAGACAGACTGATACTTTACAGTGTGTGTGTGAAAGCAACTTTACAGAGTGGAAAGAACAAGACTTTACACCAGCAGAGATAGACGTATGAGAAGATGCATCCCTCGTGTATATAACTAGCGAGCTTCAGGAACAGTTAGAATTCACACTCTTCGACATATACTGAGGGAGACTGAACACCTATGGGTTTGCTCGGAGTGCAATGAAGTCGATTCTGTTCAACAATAACAGTAACCAGACCCACTTTTTTTTTCTCTTTTTTTTTCTCAAACCAGCGGCACTCGAGCTTTCCATCCCTTTAGGCCCAATGACATGTCATTGCGAGGCTGGGGGGTCAGTGGACTTTCCTTCCAACCCGGTCAGGAGCTTCGCTCCTTCCCATCCACAGGGGGTTTATGTGCTGGAGCCGTTCAGGTTATTCAGTCAAATTCCCGGTCGCAAACATTCCTTCAAACGCTGACGCCCGAGCTTGAACCTTGAAAACCTGGTTGCCAGTACAACGTTGTAGCCATTACACCAGCCCGGCTCCCGAACCAGACCCACTATATGCAATACCAAGAACTGAACGATCCTCTACCGTAGGAAGGATCGTTCCCGTGGTACATGCTGCAAACAGTCTCATACTGTCAAAAAGGCAACAGAAACAGTCCCTACAGCTGTAGAACATCTGGTTTCACTGTGCCAGGAAGACAAAGAGGCAGATAGATAGGCAACATCACAGACATTCTACAATAACACGGGTTAACCTCATCCAGTGCGACACACTTTACCCAAGAACACAAACTTGAATTCCCCTCTACGCTTCGCTGCGCGAATTGAACGAAAAGGAAACAGTAAGTAAGTAAGTAAGTGTTAGGCGCAGGCTACCTGCGATCGAGTCAGCTTCAGGAATTGGTCCACTTACTCAATAAGGAACGAATACAAAATAAAATATTTTAAACACAAGCTTTTAATGCACTAAAATTCCACAAATAATTTTTCAAGGAGTTTATAGCTTGCAGCCAAAAAATGTAACATCAAAATGACAAAAAGCGTGGGGCGCTGATTTTACATGAAATTAACTTCTGCTTTATACTTCATTACACACTTATGGATAAAATATTTGATAAGCGCTTAAGCGCCCGAGGCATGATCTATAAATGCTAGATCTATAAGTGTTTAAGAACAGACTTCGCGGCATGTTTTTGTAACGCGCTTTCCTCAGCACAAATAAACATAAAAACAGTTGATTCGAAGAAATTAGACTGGTTTCGGGGGGGGGGGGGGGGGGGGGCTTAATTAGCCTAAGAACAATAACCTGGCAAATCAAATATCAGCAGACGTGTAACTTCTTATTTACAACTTTTATGCTGCATTTTTGTCTTTGGTTACGCTTATCACTTCGTTTTCTACGTGTTGTTTCTTTTCATACTTACGTACTTAGTCGTTCCTCTTCTACCGTGAGGTGTAAAGAAAAGAAGTTGAATACAGAACTTATTTATGTGTGTTAAGGAAATGAGCGGCCCTGTATTTTAAACTCTAAATACGAAAGAAATGTGAAAATTGAAAGCAGTCTATTTCACAATAATTTGTAATCACATTAATCTGAATAACGTTGTGTCCAACTCAATTATCAAAACAGGCTCTAAGGAGGTGGTATTTCGACTTTTCGCGTCACTCAAAAATATGAACGTTTAAACACACAAAGAAGGGAAACCCGAGGCCTGTAAACAGTAAATAAATATTACACACACATAAAGGTATGTTTTCAGGCACTCGTGAGAAATAAAGAAGTAGAAAACTAGACAACAGAAAAACAACAGTCGTGAGTGGCTTACCGGGGAATCGAACCCAAGACCTTCCGTGGGGCATCCCCGCCTAGCTACAGAAGCGTGTCACATTATCCTCCCTGCCATATAAGCACCACAAAAATAGTGCTCCGATGATAGGGTTATTAGCGCGACCCGCAACACATAACACCGAAAATTTACCTAGGGTAATCAAGCCTATTAATGACGCAATCACTTCTGTTGTTCCCCTATTGTACAGTATAGGTCAGATCACACAAGACAAAGACCTTAATACTGTGTCTAGTAAATGATAGAAGATTAAGAACAGTAAGTACAGGACAGAGGGTAGGTTTTGGTATTGTATACACGTTTAAACACATACTTACTTACTTAGTCGTTCCCCTTCTACCGTGAGGTGTAGAGGTTTGGAAGAGAGAGCGCCAGACTATCCTATCGGCTGTCTTCCTCCTGGCCTGGTTCCATTCTAGTCCTCGGTCCTTCAAAGATTGTCTAATGTTGTCCTCCCAGCGGACTCTGGGTCGTCCTGGGGTCTGGATCCCTGGCTCTTTGTTTCCCATGCTTGTCGTGGTAGCCGATCTTCTCCCATTCTGCAGACATGGCCAAACCATCTTAGTTGGGACTGTTCTACTTGAGTCTGCAGTGGGTGGGATTTTAGGCCTTGACGTATCGTCTGGTTGCGGACCATGTCTCTTCTTGTTTCTTCAACCACCTTCCTCATATACCTCATTTCTGAGGTTTGGATCTGGCTTTTGTGGGTTGTAGTCATTGCTAATGACGCATCCATATGTCAAGACTGGGACATAAGTGGAGCGGTATACAGCCATCTTCGTTTTCTTACCAACCTCTCTCTTGCTGAGGAATCCTCGATTTATGGCCTGAAAAAGTCTCCCAGCTGCTGCTTTTCGTGTGGCCAACTCTTCTTTGATGCCTCTTTTTCGGTCTATAATAGCTCCGAGATATTTAAAGTGGTCGACCTGCTCCAGGACCTGTTCTCCCAGCTTAATCTGGTGTCTTCTTTCTTCTCGTGATATCACTATGGATTTTGTTTTAGAGCTGCTTATGACCATCCCTCTCTTCTCCAGCTCTTCCTTCCAGACTTGCAGGATGGATTGGAGATGTGCCTCTGATTTAGCAATCAGGGCAACATCATCAGCAAATGCCAGCTCCGAAATATAGACCTGTCTCATCTTCCAGTACCCCACTGAATACTTTCTTGTTCTCTCCTTACATGCCTTGATAACATCGTCCATGAGGAGTATGAAAAGATAAGGTGACAGGATATCACCTTGTCGTACACCAGTGGTGGTCCTGAACTCTTCTGACTTATGGTTTGCTGTCCTCACATAATTTCTGCAAGACTTGTAGAAGCTCTGTATAGCATGAATCAGTGGTGCTGGAATGTTCTTCCTTGCCAAACAGTCCCAAAGTTTGCTCCAGGGGACCCTGTCAAACGCCTTTTCCAGATCTATGAAACAAAGATGGATCTCACTCTTATACTCAAGGGCCTTTTCACTCAGCTGTCTGAGTGTGAAGATTAGGTCTTGGCTACTTCGGTTTGCTCGGAATCCGCACTGGATCTCATCCAATTGTGGCTAAGCTAGGCGTCAGAGTCTCTGCTCTAGGATTCTAGAGTAGATTTTACCAGGGACACTGAGAAGGGATATGCCTCTGTGGTTTCCACATTATCGATTGTCACCTTTTCTGAAAATTAGTGTTATGATTGCAATCTCCCAATCCTCTGGTATGGTCTTGTTGCACCACGCTGCCTGTAGGACCCTTAAGAGTAATAGGTCACCTGATGCTCCCATGTACTTAACCATTTCTGGTGTTATACCATCATGCCCTGCTGCTTTGCCCATCTTGATTTTCTCCAGTTCTTCCATCTTTATGTCATCTTCACCATCATTGGTTTTGTCTTCTGTGCTAGTGGCTATCATTTCTGATGCTTGACCTTGCTCACCATCAAGGAGTTCTGAGAAATATTCTTTCCATCTTTCCATTACTTCCTTCGGGTCAGTAAGCAATTTGCCTTGCTTGTCCTTTATAAATTTGAGAGGGCATTGTTTTTCCTTCCTCGTGTTCTTTAGGGTCTTATAGAACAATTTCTGGTTTTCTTGTGCATCTTTTTCTAGCTTTTCTCCAAATTATTCCCAGGACTTCTGTTTTGCTGCTTGCACTTTGTTCTTTGCTTCTGTTCTAAGTATCACATATACTCTATATTTCTCTATTAGGCCTGCTGTGTTTTTTGCTCCTAAGTATTGTTTCCATGCCATTTTCTTATCTCTTATTTTCTCTTTGACTTCCTCTGTCCACCAAAGTGTCCTCTTTCTCTTGTTCCCAAGTCGGACTTCACTACATGCTTCTGCAGCAGCTATCTTTATGATGTCCTTGAATTTAAGCCAGAGGTTTTCCAAGTCATCAGGTTGTTCTTCTGTGTTTCTCACCGCTATAGCAATAAGCCCCTGATATCTAGTCTTAATTTCTGGCTCTCTCAGCTTGTAGGTCTTAATGCTCATTTCTCCCGTTTGGTTACCTGGTTTCTTGCGTGATGTTGGGCAGTTCCTAGGCTGAGCAACTCTTTCAGTTGTTCATTTGATTGTAAGCAGGTAGTGATTGTGGAGGACTTCTGATGCCAATGTTAAGGCTTCTTCTTTACTGGACTGCTGACACCAGAATGTTGAAGATATTTAATATGTTATATGATATATGTCTCTTATATTACCAGTCCCAGTCCTCAGGTTTTTTTTATCCTTTTTTACACAGATTCCGTATTCGTGCACCAGTATCGTTATTTCCAATGTTAACCCCTGGGATGTGTCAGTCCCTGCACATGCTTCGTATTAAAATCCCTTTATACCTGACTGACCTTGGTTATCTTCTTGCATTAATATCTTATTACCCGTGTGAGGCAGTGTGCTCGGGTATTAAAGTCACTGGTCATTATAGTTACATGTAACAGTTTATAATCGAACTCAAATATGTCAATGAAGTAAGAGACCAGCAGTTGACGACTTTAACATTTAATAAATAATCTCTCTCCCATGATTAGTCAGCACGACATTAAAGACATGGTTCAATACAATAGTCTATATGCTTGTTGCAAGAGTTCCTTCATCTACGAAGAGTGCATGTTCAATGATTCTATATCTCTGAGTAACGGTCAGTTCCTTTGATTTGGCATATCACGCCAGGCTAATCTGCCCTCTAAATTAAACTGCGCTAAGAATACACGACTTACGTTTTCAATCCACGAATATAATGCTCAATTTAGCTTATGAGCGACACATATGAATTCAGTGACTATGTCCCACTTTCCCAAGTGGTTAGACCACACAATATATATAAAGTGGCTAGGCCACACAATCCAAAGTGGCTGGGCCACACATTACGAACACTGCCATCAGGGTCAAAGCCCACAACTCAACTGACGTTTTTATGCCCCACGCATCATGCATAGAGATATGCGTACTATGTCGCCAATGTATATTTAGTCAAGGTGTTTGATGGTGCAATCATTCGGATCGACGTCCAAATCCAAATGCCTGCACCACACACACCAATCCTCGACATCGGTCGATAATATATATTCATTTGAGGACCGCTCCATGCTGCAGCATGAAACAATCCTCAACAGTGATCACTTCCAATCTCTGGCCCTCTCCAGACTCTAGCATCCCGGACATATTTGAATGAGCTCCTCCTAACAATGGCATAGTCGATCACTGACTGCTCATTCTTTGTTGGTTCACATCTAGTATATGCATGTATGCGCTTATGGGGGAACTTTGTGTTTGTAATGATCAGATTCTACTCACTGCAGAATCTGAGGAGTCGCTTTCCATTGTCATTGAGAGTATCTTCTCCATATCTTCCGATAACTCCACCCCATCTAGCATGGTCATTTCCAACTCTGGCATTGAAATCTCCGAGCATGATACCTTCATCTAGGCAGTCATCCACTGTCCTTTGAAGCAACTCGAAGAATTCCTCCTTGACCTCTGCTCTCTCATCCTCATTTGGCCCATACACTATGACCAGGCTGACTATAAAACAGTAAATAAATATTACACACACATTAAGGTATGTTTTCAGGCACTCGTGAAAAATAAAGAAGTAGAAAACTAGACAACAGAAAAACAACGGACGTGAGTGGCTTACCAGTGAATCGAACCCAGGACCTTCCGTGGGGCATCTCCGCCTAGCTACAGAGGCGAGCCACATTATCCTCCCTGCCATATAAGCACCACAAAAATAGTGCTCTGATGACAGGGTTATTAGCGCGACCCGCAAACATAACATCGGAAATTTACCTAGGGTAATCAAGCCTATTAATGACGCAATCACTTCTGTTGTTCCCCTATTGTACAGTATAGGTCAGATCACACAAGACAAAAACTTAATACTGTGTCTAGTAAATGATAGAAGATTAAGCACAGTAAGTACAGGACAGAGGGTAGGTTTTGTTATTGTATACACGTTTAAACACATAAAGAAGGGATACCCGAGGTCTGTAAACAGCAAATAAATATTACTATCATTTAGTCCGATCTTTCTTTCTCTGGCTTTGGTGAATTGCTGGCTTGACGTGGCGATGCAGTTTGATTTTTGACTCCTATTTCGTTAGATTATATCTCTCATTTCTCAGTTCAAATCCCAGATTGTTCTTCCGACGAATTTTCCAATGGGAACCATTGTCTATTCCGGCTTCTCAAATCAATCCAATCGAAAGCTCTGGACTATATGGGTAGGGGTGTTTAAATTCATAATCTCACCCGCGTGTTTTAAAATATTACATTTTAAAATTCCATCGCGTGACCTCTTTCTAATAATGCTGTAATACTTCCGTCAACTCACAAATAAATCTGTGAACTTATTTGATGTCCAAATGCTACCTTCTAATATTGTCTCCCCCAGACAGATTATCGGCAATATTGATACCGAGAGGGCTCAAATGAAACGATTATCTAATTATCATTGGTGTTTTCGCCCGTCCCTCAGGCGGCTTCCTTAGATAGCAATCTGGCTTTCTGTTCGTGTTCGTGCGATACCACGTTGCAGAAACAACTGACGTCTCTGTCAAAGGTGGCCAGACTGACTTACGTGATAACCGTATTACCGCTGACCGGTCTAATTAACCTCGATAATACTACAGGTCACCTGGTGAAACGTAAATACGTCTGGGAGTAATCACAGCAAAAGGAATTAATGAAGGTGCATGAAATATGCCAAATAAAAAGCGGAGTAAAGGGAGAGCGAGGGGTACAAAAGAACATGCACAAAATAGTTTTGTCACACATGGCGACCATAAACAGAGGAAATGAAACTTCAGAAGACAGATATTCACGTGGGAAAAGATAACTTTCATTTTTTTAATTTACGCTACTGAAGGAGCATTGAGGAACGACTGCAGCTGCCCCCCCCCCCCCTTTTCCAGGAAGCCTTCACCAAGTATTTACATGGTCTTGCAGCACTGGTTTCTGTTACAATTTGATGTACGTGATGAGGTTTGGTTTTTAAGGACCATCTTTATTGCTCACGGACAACTCCATCAGTGCTCCGATCTTCTCCTTTAGATAACTCAAGGAGGATCTGAGCACAGTGCATGAACTCTGTAGCACTGCGAGGATCTCAATGTGTGCATACAGGAATCAGGCATTCTATAAATATTTTTGTGGCGGGCAGATTTTCCTAATGTTTTAAATTTTGCTAGAGCAGCGGCAATATGGCCTACTCTTTACGATTTCCAACTGCCGAGGAATTTTCAACGTACGCAACTTGCACACAGGACCTCCTATTTTTTCGCTCGTATCCGAAAAGGCTAGACATCCGATCTCACTACCTAGGAGATCCGGGGGAGGAGAAAGTATGACATCATTAGGAATCACAGGTTCTGACAAAAAATTTCGATCAATTATATTCCCTGTACTGGGAGCGAACCCGGTACCTTTACAATTAGAGGCGGACGCTATACCTCTGAGCTACTCTATCCCTATGATGAGGCTGCCAGTTCTATGCACAACCTCATGTCAGCCGAATTGTACAACACACCTGAGTGTACAGGTGTCCTTCTCTTTATTTGTTTTATTGAATTAGATGACACATGAATAGATATACACCTGAGAATTCCATCGAACTGGCTGAACAGTTCAGAACTATTACCTCACAATCGAATTTAAAAACTTGAATGGAAATTTATTGTTTTCTCCCACCTCATTTTCCCATACCTCGATTCTACCCACTTAAAGAGCGTAAACTAGCCAGGTCAGCGGAACTGCCTGCCATTTATGAATATTGCGCTTATGTTACGTGTGTGAGTACCTGTACGCGCGTCCGTGTGGTTTCCTGACACGCCTTCTGCATGTTCGTTCTGTGGCAAAGCTCGAGAATAAAATTTAAAAAAGAATCAATGAGGAAATTTAGGATCGTGTGACTTTGCATATGTCGCTGCTCGAAATAGTATCCACTCATTTAATGTGTGCAAAGTAATACAGTAATTTCTGTAAAATCTTTTATGACAAGAATAATAAGAGGAGTGGGTGGTTAGATTATGTCGATTGTCCCAATTATGTATGTGTATGTATGTATGTATTATGTGTGTGTACAGACAGACAGACAGACAGACAAACAGACAGACAGACATCCATCCGTCCGTCCCTCCATCCACCCACCCATCCAAGCCCCACACCATCTATCTATCTATCTATCTATCTATCTATCTATCTATCTATCTATCTATCTATCTATCTATCTATCTATCTATCTATCTATCTATCTATCTATCTATCTCTCTCTCTCTCTCTCTATCTATCTATCTATCTATCTATCTATCTATCTATCTATCTATCTATCTATCTATCTATCTATCTATCTATCTATCTATCTATCTATCTATTTATCATCTATCTATCTATCATCTATCATCTATCTATCATCTATCTATCTATCTATCATCTATCTATCATCTATCTATCATCTATCTATCATCTATCTATCTATCTATCTATCTATCTATCTATCTATCTATCTATCTATCTATCTATCTATCTGTCAGTTCCAAACCTCAAAAATTAGGTATCTGAGGAAGGTGGTTGAAGTAACAAGAAGAGACATGGTCTGCAACCCGACGAGACGTCAAGGCCTCAAAACCCAGCCCCTGCAGACCCAATTCGTTCGTTCGTTCGTTCGTCGACTATTTTGCTGTTATACCCTGTTCAACCCAATAGGTTATAATTGGGGTATATTGTGCGTTTCCTGCAGACCCAAGTGGAACAGTCCCACTTATGACAGTCTGGCCATGTCTGCAAAATGGGAGAAGAATGGCTACCACGACAAGTATGGAAAACTAAGAGCCAGGGATCCAGACCTCCAGGAGGACGCAGAGTTCGCTGGGAGGACAACATTAGACAGTCTCTGAAGGATCGTGAACTAGATATGAACCAGGCCTAGGTGGGGACAGTTAATATGGATAAGGGAGGACAATTAATGATCGCCTGTTAGAGAATGATACTGAAATAGATGAACCAACTAGGCTAAGATTTCTGGAATTTAGCATCAAACGTAAGACTAGCAGAGATTGACGTATGAGAAGATGCATCCATCGTGTGCACAACCAGTACGCAGCAGGAAACATTATCATTTATACCCTTCGACATATTCGGAGGGAGACTGAACACCTATGGGGTTTGCCTGGAGTGCAACAATGTCAATTCTGTTCAACAATAACAGTAAAAGAAAAATGATGGTAGAAAGTGCAAGAGAATAAACGTATTAAAATTATTAGCACACTAGTGTAAAAGCCGGTCATAAGACGGGAATTAAATTCAAAAGCACCAAAACCTTACGGCAATTTTACTTATTCAAAAGTATTTTTTTTTTTAAAACCCACTGTGCATCACCACAGTACACGAACTACGTATCAGCAGCGAGGGTCCCAATGTGTGTATACGGGATCACACATTCTATAAATATTTTTGTGCACACCGTCATTTGCGCACTTTTCTTTGTCGAGTGTTACTATTTTCGGGAGAGTGCATATAAGGGAAATAATACAATTAATGTCTAACTTTCAACCAAAGTTGCATCCCTTAGCGTTAGTGACAGAAAAAGCTGGGATGTTATATAACACATAAGCCTCGGGTTTCCCTTCCTTATGTGTTATTTATGTTTATACAATACCAGAAACCTACCCTCTGTTCTATACTAATGTCCTTAAGTCTTCTACTATTTACTGGACCCAGTATCAAGGTCTTTGTCTTGTTTGGACTGACACATACTGTTAATAGAGGAACAACAGAAGTGATTGCGTCATTTAAGGGCTGAGTTGCCCACTGTATACTTCCGGTGTTATCTTGTGTGTTTCGTACTAATATATAGTCAGCAAAGCATCCTTTTTTGGGGATGCCTAGCTGGCCGTGGGGTCAGTGTGATTCGCTTGATAGCTAGGCGGAGTTGTCGTACGGAAGGTACGGGGTTCGAACCCTGGGTAAGCCACTCACGTCTGTTGTTTTTCTGTTGTCCAAGTGTTCTACTTCTTTATTTCTTACGAGTGCCTGAAAACATACCTTTATGTTTGTCTAATATTAATTTACTGTTTACAGGCCTCGGGTTTCCCTTCCTTATGTGTTATTTATGTTTATGCAATACCAGAAACCTACCCTCTGTTCTATACTAATGTCCTTAAGTCTTCTACTATTTACTGGACCCAGTATCAAGGTCTTTGTCTTGTTTGGACTGACACATACTGTTAATAGAGGAACAACAGAAGTGATTGCGTCATTTAAGGGCTGAGTTGCCCACTGTATACTTCCGGTGTTATCTTGTGTGTTTCGTACTGATATATAGTCAGCAAAGCATCCTTTTTTGGGGATGCCTAGCTGGCCGTGGGGTCAGTGTGATTCGCTTGATAGCTAGGCGGAGTTGTCGTACGGAAGGTACGGGGTTCGAACCCTGGGTAAGCCACTCACGTCTGTTGTTTTTCTGTTGTCCAAGTGTTCTACTTCTTTATTTCTTACGAGTGCCTGAAAACATACCTTTATGTTTGTCTAATATTAATTTGGGATGTTATATATATTGATGATACCACGCTATGAACTGGGTTCATTCATTCATCACTTCCATTTTTGTTTTACTACTTACAGAGCATGCTGACGTCACTGCAGCTAGTCTCTTTGGGCGAAACCAGCAGCAAAACATCCAATGATGTTTAAGTAGTGGTTTTTGTAGTAATTAGTGTTATATGATGCGGTTACCATCCCCCATACACAACCTCATATTACTCGCTTATTACGAACTGCCCGAGGCTGCAGTTGTCCTGTTCTTCCTATACCTCCTCAGAGACCCCCGAGAGCTCTACACGAATTACATGAAATTTTGTTCTGAAAAAAAGAACCCATTGCGACAGACCTTGGGAATCGATGGTGTAGCCATGTATGGAATATATCTTCCAGATTCTCTTAACAGAAAATTGTGAAAAATTAAAATGAATGCAGATGTAAATATACACTTTACTTTTACTATTTGGGTCCACTCTGTGGCCTAATGGATATGAACGCAGTTTCATAATCTAGATATACCAGGTTCGAAACCTGCTGCAAGCGGTTTGGTAGCAGATCGCTTTGTGTGGATTTTTAACAATGGTATAAGCGCCGTACCGTTCAGAAAGCAATGGCAAACTACTGAATGAAAAAAATTGCCTAGAAAAATCACAAACAGCCAATAAAAGCTTGTGTTGATTGCCACGTCCTGTAAAGGATAAGCAACTAACTTGCTATATGAGTCGTGGACACCAAAAGTTTTACATTCCCGAGCCAAGAGAGTTGCACTGGCTGTTGAGAGCGCATGTCGTTGTAGGATTTCTGTAATGTTGTCTATCTATCTGCCTCTTCATGTAGAACTTCTACTGATGTAAGCTTATAATAATAATTGATTAACGAATAGCTAAAGATCTTTTATATTTGGACACGCCCCCTAATATAACCGAATAGGTTGAACGGGACACGCCTCGCCAAAACGAGGAAAAATTTTATTGAAAAAAAAAGTAATTAATCGGGCTCTATTATCATGAGACTTATAACCACTTAAACTTATGTCTCTCTATGTACTTGATGTAGGTATATATATATATATATATATATATATATATATATATATATATATATATATATATATATATATATATATATATATATATATATATATATATATTTTGATAAAGAGATAGAGGATGACAAATAGAGAAGATGCTGGACAGTCTGACATCGTGCCATGAAAAGTAGTCAACAACAGAATTAATAATTAGCAATGAGGTCAGTGGTCGTAGACAAATGCGATCACCTAGTCCATCTGGCATGGTACTTAAAGAAGAAGAGTCTAAAGAAGGCAAAAATATATTCTTTCGAACCACAGCGAATCGCTTTGGAATTTGAATATATTATTCAACAACGCATGAAGACACTAATGCATATACAAACTATTCACTGGTAATTGCTTTATCTTGCAATTCTTTCGTAGCTCCTACGTTGCGAGCCATAGAATCGTAATCAAATTCACCAATAAGGCCACAGAACAAATACCTTTATATAAGGCGTCTTCCGGCTAACCCTGGTACCTTCACTATTTCAACAGACGTGGAACAAAAGCGAACCTGACAAAGTGCGTCGCTATCAAACCAGGAATAATGATGAATCTGAAAGCGAAAGTTTGTTGACAAAAGGGCAATAATCGATCCGGGACCTGTAAGGTGCATTAAGGTTTGACGTAATAAATTCATTTAAATCGATATTTATTACCAGCCCAGAATCCTCATAGAAATCTGGATAAAAAGGTAGGGCCATAAAGGACTAAATGTTGAGGTCTTCACCATAATAGTCCAAGCCTTTTGAGATCCTTTGCTCGCTGCCGATACCTTCTCTAAACTCATATTAGAATAGATATATAAGTTGGTTTTTTTAGCATAATTGAGAGCCTGAGTGTTTTGTATTACCACTCCAACAGGTGCTAAACAGCTAATCCAAGCAAGAAAGCTGTTTAACCAATGATGAAGTCCTGATGAACACAAGCCTTGAAAAGAACTACTAGGCGAATCTCTGATAATGGCTAGCTCTGAAAAGGACAGCTAGATATGCCGTAAATATCTAAAGTAACCAAGTAATGAACGAGAGTGGATCTGACACAGTGTTGTATATTCCTCACGCTTCTTCCATTGGTTACCACGTTTGTCTAAGAAAAAGAGATGTTCTCTGCAAATCGTCTTTCTTCGGTACCACAGGATTACATTCCTCGTGCAGAGTCCAGCACATTTATTTACACCTGCTTCCGCCTACGCACATATTTTCGTATATGTGCACACCTGTGAAACTTATTTATGTCACTGGCCTTCACGCATGACAGCTCCTAAATATAATTTGAAACGCACAGGACCACACGTGCAGGTTATCATCAGGATAAAACAGTGTAATCAGCGATGTGTATGTAGGTAGATCTAGAAGTTTTAAACCTTTACAGCAACAACCATACACGTCAATCATTAACTCGTTCTCTAGGGAATGACACATGATAAGTAATTCCACTCAAGCACAAAGTCCGAACCTCCAACTTTGTTATATACATGAATCTCGTAACAATGATAGTAAAGTCACGAAGAGTTATAGTGATTCAAAAAATCCAGTTATGTTTCTCATTCTTAATCGGCTGCCCTCATGTCACGAGCTACGCTCGTTCTCTTTTATTTTTTTATTTTTTTGGGGGGGGGTGGGGGGGGGTGGCCCCTTTATTCCTCTCCGGCAGTATTATCTACAACTCCTTTTGAGTGCTAATTCTTCCAGTATTCATTCTTTACGCTTTCATCGTCACGGTTATACGTATCATATCATGTCCTACTTCGTTACTCCCTTACTATTAATATTATCTTAGCGCTTGACCTGTTTTGAAATAGCATTGACTTCTGTTAATGCAGAGCGAAGTTGTTTGTTTACATTACGTAATAGCTTCCGGCCTAACAGTAAGGTGTCTGAAGTAGCGAGATGGGTTAAGTTTGCCATAAGGCAAGCCAAGATGGCGGTAAAGAAGGCTGGAGAAAGATAAGCTTAGATTACCTTTGCACAATATGGCATAGGGTGAAAACCCAGACGTTTTGTCGGCGAAAGTATGGAACAAACGTCTGATGTGAGGACGTGGATTGCAGATAATTGCCACTAACAATGTTGTCTCGGTGTTTCAATTTTTTTTTTTTTTTTCGTACGCCCGCTATTACTCGAGGCGAAATCTCAGGTTATTATGTCTAACATGAGACTGATTTTACGTGAGTATCCCTTTTTTTCTTGTGTCCCTCGCCATTCAGGCAGATACTCGCCGATTTCGGAGGCACCCATTAGAGCTGGGTCGGCTCAGGAGCCGCCAGTCCCTGGTCGACGACACTCCTTCAAATGTTCTCGCCAGGGCTCGAGTTAATCCAGTTCAAATCCCGGTCGACGAAAAGTCTTCAAATGTCCTCGCCCGGGTTTGATCCTGGGTCACCCGGTCGCCACCGCAGTGTGGAGACCACTACGCTAGCGTGGCTCCCGGTGTTTCAATACGGATGACAATCTTGTTGAAGATTAAGACACGGACAGTGATGTAAGACTTCCGGAAATGTTGTGATAGTCAACTACGAGAAAATAACACCTTGGGAGATATTATCAGTGACAGATCTGTGAAGTAGTGAGTTTGTAGACATGACAAATACCCACGGAAGTAGCAAGACATTTTATGGTTATGGGGCTTGAAAATCATATGAAAAGGGTAATATTTTCTTCAAGAACAATATGCTTCACAAAATCCCTATTAGCAGCACTTCTTTTCTCTCACTCTAAACCCCTCTCTTCACACTCGTTAATCGCCGTCAACTGTCCCTCTCAACATCCTCTGCTATCTGTCGTTCCCTGCTACCCACATTAACGAAAACGAGGGAACTTCTTACACACACCTCACTGAACTTAGTTTACTACCACATAATTTACTGCTCGGCTGAATTCTAGCCCCCAAAGCCACTTGTTGTGAAGTCACAACAGCGAAAGTATACACTGACTCACGAGAACTCGTCAATACTAAATATAATTATACAGAATAGAGTATGATTCATACAATAAGACACACTACAAAACACTCCTGAACAGTCAAGCTTGCAAGCAAAGGTAGTCTTAATTGCAGGTACGGACGTAGTTGAATTAAGCGCTGTCTTAACTACAGACAATTGATAAGACCACAACAAATGTCAGAGAAATCACAACCTGAAAGAACCAATACATGTCGTACAAGACGACTGTCATAAATTTTATCAGATAGGTAATAGATGTTTATAGTCCTGTCTGAGCAGAGGTGATAGTGATAACTATGTGAAAGTAAGGGGTAAGAAATAGTTTTATCACGAGGTGATCGTGTAAGAGAAAGGACAGTCTCTGGATAGAATAATTTATCTAATCAAGCCTATCTGGGCGACGATATTTAAATCAGACGCACTTTCTCTCCTTGTACAAAATACAAGTTACCCTACACTCAAATGCACACAATTCTGTGACAAATACGCACGAACGTGAAAACAAACTATGAATAACATATAATGGATAGGGGTTGACTGAAACGATAACTAAAGGTTTAATAAAGTTTATTATCAATAGAAGATCACAACAATAAGCATATACATCACTAGATCATGGTTTACAGACAAAATTGCAAAAGAAGAAATTAATCAAATAGGTTCTCCCCCTTTGGTAAAGGAAAAGAAAAGACGATCCCAACAGAGGTTAATTAACCCAAAAGATCAAAAGTTAACAATAAGTTATGAAATAGTCAGTATGGGAAAAGAATAGGTTCCTAATGTAATCTATCCCGTGACTACTCAGATTAGTGAGATAAAAAAAAAAGAAAGAAGAAACCACATAAGTATATGATGTTAACAAAAGACATAAGTTTCTTTCTCCGTTCATTCAATTCACACCCATTCAGTGGCCACTTTCAGACTTTTGCTTACCCCAGTAGTTGTCGCAGGCATTCCAAGGAAATACACTAATAAGTAATAAGACTATTTAGTGTCAAATTTAAGTTTTGCCAAATCCAGCCCCAGACTCGCCGTAGTTGCTGCCTGCAAATTTCACGGGAGTCGCTAGAGTCGGTGATTTAATTTGTCCTGGATACAATAAGTTATCTATGCCTTCAGTTGGTTGGAGTAAGGTTCATGCGTGGTGATCGCCGACGTAGGATGAATAGAACATATATAGTTCCTATGTTGTTTAGCCTCAGGTGGCTGATACGCTAGGTTAAGTTACACAAATGTTGATGGCAATATATTTCGCCACAGCTGGCTGATGAGATTGATATAAGTAAATCTGGTAATAGTTCTGGTCCAGTTAATATTATATTTTAATGGTTCTATTCTTGTTTCTCTCATGAAAATGAGGAAAATTGGACCACACATGTCACAGCAAGAAGCTCATCAATATCAAACATCCATGGATGCTTATAATATTATAAGTTCGTATAATCATATGTTCAAATGGCCATAAAAAACCGCTAGTACTCAGGTTTGATCAGCCTAGATTTTAGGAAAGAAAATATAAACATTTAACCAAATTATCAATATCATATCTAACACGTGTTAAAATAGGACCTCTTGACCACTCCGTTATAAATTAGATTTAAAACACACGTGTCTAGCTTATCCTATCGTTTTAAACGCGTGATATGAACACTAGTCATTTTAAAAATTACATAAAATGGATAGAAGTAAATAATATATACCGTCAGTAGACAGTTATTTAATGTATGTACTAGTCAATTTAAAACATCTCTTACTGGGAAATAGCAAGTAATTAAATTCACTTTACGGCTGAAAAAGATTTAGCTATAAGTTATTTAATTAGCACAGAAAATCTCAGTGAAATATAATGAAAACTTTAAACACACCAAATCACTTAAAGGCTAGTATATAAATTACCGCAATCAGAAAAATGAAACACTCCACGAAAATCTAATAATTTTCACTCTGTACGAGAAATCTAAGATATCGAGCTAGTGAATTTCAGATAGATTTCTGAACAACTGATCATGGCTATCGGAGAGACATGGTATATATCCGTAAATTCCGTTATATCGCTCTTTAATGCGAAAGTCACACCTACTGCCAGACCCGAGCCCATTTGCCGTTCGATTCTTGAATTAAAGGTAATTTTACCACCTCTGCCGCCGACAACCTCTCTAGCTTGACTTTCATCATCTCCGCCTTGCCGAATATCAGCTACGCAATTAATTCCCCTGACAGTTTTACAATCCAAGGTCCGTCTCAGACTTAACATCGCCCCTGATCAAAGAATCTATTACGCCATGCTCCGCGCTCTCTCTGTTCCACCGTGCTTAATTTCCAAACAGCTCACGTGTTAATTGCACTAGTGAATCCTTCGTTCCTGTAGCAAAAAATAAACTGGATGGGGAGGGGCAAAAGTGGATGATCACTGCTGCACTATTTCCATCTGTGACAACGACTAACATGAGATTTGGCATGGGGACTGGCAACCTCATCATGAAGACCAAGTTGTCATAGAAACCACCTCCTACATAAGAACATGTGAATGTTTGGTGCAGGCTTCCTGTAAGGGGACCAGCAACAGTGATGGATCCATGTTCCGTATGGAGCGAAAAGGAAAGTGGTGCTGGTCCTGGTAATATGCAATATGGAATATTTGGGGTCGGAATGACTAGAGGTACGGAGTTCGATTCCCAGTAGAAGGAATACAATTTATGGAATTTTTTTCACAACAAGTGGTCTTAATGATGTCTTACTTCCCCCCCCCCCCCCCCTTTCCACCTCTTTCCGGTCTCCTCTAGGTAGTGAGATCGGATGCTTAACCTTCTCGAATAAGAGCGATACAATAGGTGGTCCCGTGTAAACGTTGCGTACGTTAAAAATCCCACGGCAGTTGGAAATCGTAAAGTAGACCATACGGCCGCTGCCCTGGCAAATTTAATAAATTAGAAACCTAACCACCCCACACATATTTATAGAATGTGTGAATCTTATTTACACACATTGTGATTCTCGCCGGCGCTACGGAGTTTCCGTACTGTGCTGAGATCTTCCTTGTGTGATCTAAGGGAGGAGATCTGAGCACCTGATGGAGTTGTCCGTGTGCAATGAAGACAGTCCTTAAAACCAAACCAAACCAAACCAAACCAAACCAATGCAGTATAAAGCACTATAAACCAAAGTTGTCCATGCATAAGATAAATACCAACTTTTCTGTGCATTGACCAAAGCCTAACAAACAAAAAATTAAGCGTTAGCGAATTTATCTATACTAGGTACTAGTTTTATGACGTGAGTGGAACTATTTTTACGGTGCAGTCAAAAAGATATGCACGACACCGTTGCGGGCAGACGCTGAAACTGGGTCGGCTGTATTCTCAGAAGAGACCCCTGCACCATCACAACAACTGTTTTGCTATGGACCCCAGAAGGAAGGCGAAAGAGAGGTAGACCATAGACAACCTGGCGGGGAACAGTGGAAGCCGAGATACAAAGCATGAACCAGAGTTGGGGGCACGGCACGAAGGATGGTCACTGACCGAGCAAAGTGGAGACAGTTTGTTGCTGCCCTTTAGGACGCCAAAAGGCGTGATGGCCATTGACATCTGTCAGTCGGGGGCTAAGGATCCATGAAAAAGAAGTAGACTGGAGACTGTCACGACCTGATTTCGAACCCTTTCCCTTTGCCTCGGGAAGCCTGTGCTATAAGCACTGCCGATTGGACGCTATTACTGACCTTTAGCTGAAATGATAAGGCGTTAAGTGGGATCTCGCAGGGAGAAAGGAAAAGCCTTTTAAAACACAGGAAAAATACAACAGCTATATATATTGCTGCATTCTTTGCTCTTCGGGCAGTCTTGGGGCATACACAAAAACGGGTATTTCCGAAAGCGGTTACAAAGTTGGATAGATGGGGTGAATTTAATTAAGCGCAAATCTAATGACGCACAGAAACAGACAACACCCCACCCCCTTTTTTGGTTTCCTGTTGCCAGGTTTCTGCAGAGATAACGAGTAAGTACCCAGTAAGTATATATATATATATATATATATATATATATATATATATATATATATATATATATATATATATATATATATATGCTTTTCCGCCTGTATGTCTTGTAATAGTTATACTGCAGGCATCCGAAAGTTCACCACAATGAACTTATAAATAGCAACGGGTAAATTAGGCGACATATAATTCATCCAATGAGCAAATTCGTCGACAAGCGAACGCTAAAAAAAGAGGGGAGGTGGATGAAGAAGGGGATTCCCACATCCCGACCGTAAATACGAGAACAGGGGAAGAAAGACAGAGAGTACAGCTAGACAGTTAATATAAAAACAAGAGAATTCAGTCAGGGATTACTCACATCTGGACAGTCAATACAGATAGACCTCGACTTAGAACGATCCAAAAAAACAAATTATTAAAAATTAAAATCAATAATGGGGAAATCTTACTTACTTAGTCTTTCCTCTTCTACCGTGAGGTGTAGAGGTTTGGAAGAGAGAGAGAGAGAGAGAGAGAGAGAGAGAGAGAGAGAGAGAGAGAGAGAGAGAGAGAGAGAGAGCCATACAATCTTATCGGCTGTCTTCCTCCTGGCCTGGTTCCAATCTAGTCCTCGGTACTTCAGAGATTGTCTAATGTTGTTCTCACAGCGGACTCTGGGTCGTCCTGGATGTCTGGATCACTGGCTCTTAGTTTCCAGTACTTCCTCAAATAAATAAATAAACAAATTGTTTTTTCTAGGTTTTTCTTTCTACAACCTAATCCGTTTTATAGTTCATGCTCGAAGGGGGATTTATGGCTTGGGATAATGTAAACAAACTTAGAGAAGAGCTCTACTTCACTGAAGTTTAAAAACATTGACTGGGTTTTAAAATAAACATTAATTTCCATTGGACTTATTGCTCAATTGCGTTATAAGAGTATGTACTGTTTTGTGTTTGTTTATGTACAAACTGTTACAGATTATTCTTAATTTGTGGTTTTGGCTGCTGTGTACCACATTTCGTACCTGTATTTTTCAAGTACATTTTAATCAGTATTTTTTGTAAACTTGTTATTGCAATAAAACGCAATGTAATGTCATAAAATCTTTAATTTCAACCCTTTTAGATTATTGTACAGAGTATAACTTTAACAAATGATGATATGATGGAATATGGACTTGGAAATATGTAATAAGTCAATATTTTTAAGGGGTGATTCGACTTACGACCACTTCGACTTACGACGGAGTCGTCGGAATGGAACATGGTCGTAAGTCGAGTACTACTGTATAACAACAAGGGAATTAAAGACAGGGATTACTGACAGCTAGACAGTCAATATAAAAATAAGGGAATAAAGACAGGGATTACTGACGTAGATTTTCGATAGGGGAATTAAGACATAGTTTGGTCCCTTCTGAAAAGAACTAGAACAGGTGGTGACTCAGTGAGAGATAAGATAAGAAACCAGATTTTCACGTGTGAGATGGTGGAAAAAATAGGTAGAATCTGTCCCTGGACTCGAGAAGATTCTCTAGTCCAGCCTATCTCTACAACAGAACTTTGTTTGTCAGACAGATTACCAATATATATATATATATATATATATATATATATATATATATATATATATATATATATATATATATATATATATATATATATATATATATATATATATATATATCAACCACTCACATACACACACACATAAGTGGCGACAGTAAGACGCTCAAACGTGAAGAAACTATATCAATGGAATAGGGATATTTTTGGGACGAGCTGATCAACACACTTAAATAAAGTTTATGTAAATTTTATTTACCATAAAGAAACTTCACAACAGCGATAATTAGAATATCAATCAAAATACAAATGAACATAGGTTAATGAATTAATCAAGAAATAGACCCTTAGGTCTAATCCTCCCTCCCTCTGTTGAGACAAGATTCCGTTAGAAGAAAGTTACTAACCCCCAAAGAGTCAAAGATTTTTACGCTATGGTCTAGGATTTCCCTCTACAGTAAAGAACAGAGTTTATACGTTAATCTATTTTGAAAGGGACAGTACTAGCAAAACTTACTAAAAGAAATAACCAAAGTGAGTACATGGATTCTACAAGATATATATATATGATAATTATTCATTCATCCTTCCTCTCTTCTCAGACAACCGTGGCCACGTGCATTCGTTCTTACCTAATACTGGGTTTACACCTTCTGGAACAATCTTTAGGACACACGCACACAGCAAATCCAGTGTTATTTTGGCAAAGAGAACCCCAGCTCCTCAAAGACAGATTAAATCCACTTCTCCGGGGAGCGTTCGCTTTGTTACTTTTATTTAGGATTACTGTTTATGTCACATTAATTAGACCAGGTAAGAAATTTAACAGTGCTCACAGTGTCAGTAGCTTGAGATTTCCAGTACATAGGAATGTCAGGTCGGTAACTTCTCTCGGTATAAAAATGCCTTGTCACACCACAAATGGTCAAACGTCGGGAAATGTTAATGTTTGTGATTTCGCCACTACGGGCTGAATGTAAATGAAATTTCGGAAACATAAATCTGGATCTATAGGCCCAGTTACAATATTTATTCTTAATGTTCTTTGGGTTGGTACTCTGTCTCTTTCTGGGTGCATACACGAATGCCAGACAGGTTCACCTTCGAAGACCCAGATATCAATTAAGAAATGTTCTTTTGTATGGTTACTCTCAGATTTATATGGAAGCCGCTGGTAGATTTTGGGTTTGACCCAATACTGTGTAAAGGAGAAAAAATACAAATACTTAACCATAATATAGTATTCTCAATCCTATCCTTAACCCGCGTAAAATATAATATATTTATCCACTTCGGTTATTTAACTTAAATTGAAACTACAAGCTTAGAACTTGTCTTATCGTTTAAAACTCCCGTGAAATAAATTCTAGTCATTTAAAAATTAATCATCATGAATTAGAAATAAATATATATTTCGTCAATACTCATAATGAATAGTGCATTTACTAGTCGGTTAAAATATTCTCTGACTGGTTACTAGCTATTAATTAAATTTACTTTATAGCTGGAATAGTTTAGCTAGAAATTATTATTTATTTTGCTAGCCTATGTAACATAGAGAAATATAAATGACAGACCTATCCAGTAAATCACTCTGAACAAAAAATCTTAGAGAAATAAAATACGGACTAACTAATTAATCACTCAAACTTCTAGTATAGTATTTACCACAAACACAGAAATAAATGATCTCCAATCGAAAACCACTAAGTAATTCCACTGTTATAAGGGATCTTAGACTTCGAAGCTAGATGTCTTTAAAATCTGTGGGTACTGGATAAATTGATTCAAAATGCTGGGGTTTATATATTAAATCTCGAGAAAATCGCTCGTACTTGCTAGTTATGACACCTTCACTCAGATTTCGGGCTTTTCCTCGTTCGATCTGCGAATCCGAGGAAATTTTCACGCTTTTGCCGCTTGCAGACTCTGCAATCGAGCGAAGCCCGTCCTTTGATATGGCGATTCTCGCCGTGTTTAATTACCTATCAACTAACGGATTCAGGGGAAGGTAATAGAAATTGTCTCCCCTTAGTTCCAAATTATCTGCTCCTTCTACTCAAATTATTTCCCCTGATCACTGTCTAACAAAAAATACGTTTCAACTATAATAGCTTATCTCCGCGTTTCGTCTCCATGTCTGATCATATTACAGCGATTTTTAATCGCTGGCTTTAATTACAGGTAAACGGCTCAACGTTAGCTAAATAGGTCTGCTGGTAAACATTCATCAAAGGAAATAGAGAATAGAAAATAAATTAGGCGTGCTAAATTATAAAAAGAGACAGATCTCTGAGTGTAGGAGGGTTTTGTGTTAACAAAACGTGCGTAGGTGAAAGCCAGGTAAAAGAAAAGTGTGGATAATGAAATCGATATATGAAAGCTATTTTCATAATATGTCACAATTACTGACAGCTAGACGGTCAATTTAAAATCAAGGGAATTAAGACAGGGATTACAGCCAAGTTTAAATACGAGAACAAGCGAAGGAAGACAGGGATTACTCACAAACAGACAGTAAATTGGCTTCCTTCCACATAATCTGCCTAACTAAAATTCTCCGAATCTTTTGGCCGAATACTATCGCCAGTCAAGAACTGCTTACTCGGAGTAACCAAAAGGACATGCACACCATCATAGCTGGCAGACGCTGGAGCTGGGTTGGCTACGTCCTCAGAAGAGACCTTGATGCCATCACAAGAACAGCTATGCTATGGACCCCTGAAGGAAAGCGAAAGAGGGGCCGACCAAACAACAACTTGGCGGAAAATGTGGAGGCAAAGAATGAACCAGAGCTGGGGCACTGCACGAAAGATGGCCACCGAACTAGCAAAGTGGAAGCAGTTTGTAGCTGCCTTACAAGACGCCAGCAGGCGTGATGGCCACTGACTGCTTTGACAGCCGGTGGCTAAGGATCAAAGAGGACGACAGTAAACGAAAGAACAAGGGCAAGAATACAAGGGATTACAGCTAGGCAGTACATACAAAAACAATGAAGCTGGGAATTACAGCCAGACGGCAAATACTAGAACAAGAAAATGAAGATGGAGAATTACTAACAACCAGACAGTAAATACAAGGACAGCTGGACAAGACAAGGATTACCAGCTGCCATGAAGTTGGAACAAAAAACAACCAGATACGATAGAGATGCCTACAACCAGAAAATAATCACAAGATAAGTCAGTTGAAATTTAAAAAGTCATGTTATTGGTTGTCTTACGTTATTCCTGTGCGGCAGCGTTCCTATAGCAACACGCAAACAAAACTAAAATCAAATGTTTATAACATATAAGAAGGGATAGAGAAACAACAGAAGTCATTAATAGGCCGTACTGCCCATGGTGGACTTCCGGTGTTATGTCTTTCGGTTCGCACTATTGACCTGTCATCTTAGCATCATTTGTTGGTGATGCGTCGATGGCAGGGAGGATAGTGTGATTCGCTTGCATAGCTAGGCGGGGTTGTCGCACGGAAGGTCCAGTGTTCAAATCCTGGGTAAGCCACTCACGTCTGTTGTTTTTCTGTTGTCTAGTATTCTACTTCTTTATTTCTTACGAGTGCCTGAAAACATACCATTATGTTTGTTTCATATTAATTTAAAATCAAATGTGAACATCTGAATGCTGTTATAATTTCTTCACATGTGTTTAAACGATGTATGTCGCAACTGGTTTAGTAATAAACATATTTAATTTATGGACAATAACAAAATAGGACAATCAAGATTTTAGATTTCTATAACGGGCCGTCTTCTTCAAGTACCATGTCTGGTGGGGTAGGCGATCATGTTTTTTCCACAACCTCCTGTCTCCAGTACTTTTAATCAATTTTTGTTATTGACTCCTGTCCAAGTCATGATCTCAAACTGTCCAGTATCGTCTCTCTTTGTCACCTTCTATCTCTTTTTCATTCGATCTTTCCAGTTGTCACGATGTGCTCTACCGATGTGCTCTACCGATGTGCTCTACCATGTGGTCTACCATGTGCTCTACCGATGTGCTCTACCGATGTGCTCTACCGATGTGCTCTACCGATGTGCTCTACCATGTGCTCTACCGATGTACTCCACCGATGTACTCCACCTTACTTCTCGTATCATGCACAACGAAAGTGGATTGCTTCTTTCTAACATAAGGATAAGTTTCCTTTGCGCATTGGCCTCTTTAGGACCACCTCATTACTCTTGTAACAGTGCATAGTATTTTGTTAACATTCTTCTGTAACGCCACACCGTTGTGGCTTCTAGTACTTTCACTACTAGTTTGCTAACTGCCCATGACTCATAATTTGCACAGCATAGGATGATTGAAATGGTATGACAAGATCACCAGTGTGGAACTCATGCCAAGAGCCAGACAAGTGCCAGTGGGACAGGATATAAGAAGAACATGTCATGCGTTTGATAGTACACGTATTGAAAAAAAAAAACCTGTTGATAGCAATTCAAGGCAGTTCTTTTTCTGGAATCTCCAGGGTAAGAGATGTAAGAGGGAGTCTGGCAGGATTACGGAGAAGAGAATTGGAGAGAGATATGAAAGGGGTGAAGGAGACATGGAACAACATTGAACGGATGGCACAGGACAAGGGAGACTTGGTATAAACTTGTTGAAGATTGCTGCTCTCTAAACAGGGCTGAAGGGTATGATGATGATGGCGATGATTATGATGATGATGGTGATGATTATGATGATGATGATGATTATAGTGATAATGATGGTGATTGTGATGGTGATGACGCCGACTAAGTTGATGATGGTGGTGATGACGATATTAATTTGTTACATATGATTTACGTATTAGCATTTGTAGCTGTTACCACTGATTTACGTCAGAATTCATGATTATGTTGTTGTTGTTTTTTTACCTGTGCAACGAATGAACGCAGGTATATTTTTTTATTTGTTTCACTTCCTGGCATATATGTTCTGTTAGATACAGCTTACACATATCATTCAAATTACTATTGGTTCATATGTCTTACTGTAGCGAAAGGAAAAATATAATGATGGTGACATTATCCTGGACAAATAGATGTATCAGATGATACCAGGATAGTGCCAGATAAGAAACTGGTCTTACAAGAAATACCCCATTCTCTGAAAAGAATAACGGTGTATCGACATCAAAAGTATAGTCAAGCTGTATAGGTTCCTAGATGAGATGGTAATGTACTATCTAGATTCCTATGGTGCCGCTCTCCAGACTAACCTTAGACAATTACTCTGCTAGGGGTAATTAACTACACAACAAGGACTTTTAACCAAATTTAAATAATTCACTGAAGACTCTGGGTACAAGTTATCATTTATTTATATACAAGATCTTTTCTTTTTGGTTCCTTGTTAATTTTCATATAAAATTCAATTGATTGCAAAATAAATTATGGGTCACTTTCATATATACATAACACATTTACAGTTAATGTCTTAAACTAATATAGTTCCTATTCACTGTTTTCTTGCTTCCTGATGGAATCTGTCTCTATTTTTGTGCTTTCTTGTATAGATGAATATAAATGTTACTTTATGACTCATATGACTGTCAAACGTCTTCTATACTAGCCGCCATTAAAAACGCATCGCATTAGTTTATGAACCACAACTCGTTGTGCTAAATTTAAAATACATGAAACCACTGATTTTACATTTCTGATCCATTTACTAACCCAAATTTGCTGTATTATTAAACATGAGACAATTCAGAACCGGCTCCTAAGCAGTTGTCAACCCTAGGTGTAAAAACAAAAGTCGCACTCACTGTCATCTTGAGCTAGTGTTGTTACACGAGGTTGACCAAGCCTGGGACGGTCATTGGTGGTACCTGTCGCCCGAAATCGCTGGTTCAGCCTCACTATAGTGGACTGGTCACAATTTAAATGTCTGGCAACTTCTCTGGTCGCCATTTCACTGCTGAGCATACCAACAGCTTGCCATCGCTCTTGTAACGACAGTCGAGGCATGACAAAAACATTAACAGACTTTCTTTCGATGAAACAGATAATGGCTTTTACTCGCTGAAACTTGACTAATGCGTGTGCCAAATTTCAATGTGATTCGACTTTTAATAAAGCCAGAATTTATCAAAAACCTTGTTTTGCACGTGCACGCAAAATATGAAGTAAACATCACATCGACAGTAAAGTGGGAATACATGAACTTCATCACTTGCACACTTTCGGGGTTTGAAAATCGCTCACTTTCATAAAAATTTCAACAGGGAAAACATGTCACGATTTCGATGCGTTTTTAATGGCGGCTAGTATATATACACCACAGTGTTTTCATCATCACATAGTTTATTCGTAGGTGGGTTTATGGTATTTGAAAGTTGAAGTAGCCCAACACTGAGCTACTTATCTGAAACAAAGTCCTTCCTAGGCCTCGTACAGCAGTGTGATTGGAAATAACCCCACCACTGCGGGTCCTGCACTCATCTAGATGACACAGTTAATACTGACAAAAGCTCTGACAAACTTAAACATCTATTTACTGACTTGGTCACTATAGGTTTTGTATGACACTCAGTGCAGGATATAACCTGAAACACAGTATACAACATACGTAGTATCGCTCATTGTCTCCTTAGCCAGTCAGCAGGTATAATGAGACAGTTCAGACAAGCTGTGGTTAATCACAAGAGACATTGTAAGTCATGAATAACACAATTCGTTCAAGTTCTAGCACAATAGTTCAGTAATGCACTTGTTACAGTTTTGTCCATGATTTGTTTCTATAAAATCATATAGGCCTTATGGTAATCATTGTGTCATATATCAAATAATACAGAAAATCAAACTGTCATAGTCATTCCTTCTTCCAGTTTGGATAGTCCTTTCCAGCAAGCATAATATCTTTAAAATGCTTTCCACAAACTAGCTCAATCCATTCGTTCTACTGATTTAATACAATTAAACTAAACCAACACACTTCGGGTTTTCATCCAGAAATAACAGTTTGATTCTACACATACCTAATTAACAATAAACACACATTGATAATATATTCTCACACACACACACACACACACACACACACACACACACACACACACCCACCCACCCACCCACCCACCCACACACACACACACACACACACACACACACACACACATATATTTAATTAACATCTCGCTTACCCTCAATCACAGACAGACTTTCAATATTTACACAGTCTGCTCACACTTCTGCAGATGGCAACGGAGGTGATATAAATGCTGTGCTCTGTGTCTGTAGTTTGAATTGTCATACGTTCTCTCCCCTTATATAGTGGACTTGCGGATGTACGAGATGACAACTAGCCCAAAGTACGTTTTCATGCATCCAAAATCGTGTAGGCAAGGCAAAGTGTGCTTAGAAAGTAAATCTAAAATAGTTCTGGAATCCTTATTTCTGCACCGATTTCCTCCATCTTAAGCTTATTGTACTCATATGAATGAGATCTAACACTATGCATATCCACTTTATCCTATAGTGTATCCGAATATTCACTGGAGCAGCCGAAACAGGGAAACACACAACATGGTTCATGCTCCACAGTCTTCTATTCATAATAACTTCGGCTCTACAACACATCCAGTGAATCTATTGCTATCTGCCTAAAGCTAATGATCCATATTATTGAATTGGGTCCTTCTTTATCCAGGTACTCCATAATTATTTGTACACTGCCTTCCGAAATATCATCAACATCTACACTTTTGTTGTCTCGAATAGCCTAGCGTATCTTCTGGCACTACTTATACCAAGCTGGCGTTTCATTGGTCAGTTATATCCACGGGGTTGGCGCGGTGATAAATTTTGAATGATGCCGAGATATGATTCAGACTTCATTACACTTACTTACTTACTTGGTCGTTCCTCTTCTACCGTGAGGTGTAGAGATTTGGAACAGAGAGCGCCATACTATTCTATCGGCTGTTTTGGCCTGGTTCCAATCTAGCCTCGGTCCTTCAGAGACCGTCTAACTCTGGGTCGTCCTGGAGGTCTGGATCCCTGGCTCTTAGCCTCCCATACCTACCGTGGCAGCCGATCTTCTCCCATTCTCGGTTCATATGTCAACATATGTAATTCGTAAGAATGGGTTGTTGTTGTTGCTAAAGCAACGATGCAGAGTTTGTTGCTATTTTGCAGCCAATGCTAAGTTTATTTCCTTGGCATTACCATCAGTATAGATCTAAGATTTTCCTGTGGCTTTTTTTGCCATTCAGTAACTTGCTGAGCTGGAGTCGTCATTTCCATGTTTCTTTCCCAGGCATTGCATCCTGGCCCAGCATGCATTTACAAAATCCTCCCATTTGGTTTTAAGCTCGCAGGGAGAAAGAGATAGGAGCAGCAGAATGTGCATTTCCCGTCATCCATTGAGCTCTAGAAATATAAAGGTAGTCCCAAAGCAGATACTGCCTTAGTGGAGTGAAGTGTTAGAGACTTCACTATACCAGGTCCAGCATAGAGAGGTGGGGTGAACAGTTCCCTTCCTCGCTGCCTTTTCCTTCTCTAACTCAAGTCAGGTACCCATGTATGGCTGGATAGACTGGAGAGCGTCGATACCTTTGCCGCGAAAGAGAAAAGCTCTAATCACTATGTCAGTCGGACTCTCCAAATATGGAGGGTTAAACTACTGTGCTCTGTTTTTGTGGTCTGCTGCAAGGAATTATCAAGCCCTAGTCTTGAACCACTTCCCAGCTCTCATCGCCTGTCTTCTATCCATTGTAGGATCCTCGCTCATGCAGTAAACCAAGTAAAAGCCAGAGTCGAGTCTGAAGCTTACTCTGGGTTTTCAACATGGTTGCACAGCTGTGGGAATTTTGGAGTTGAGCCACTCCGGTGCGGCTAATCAATATCTGAACATTAGCTCGGCAACCCATGGAATCTCGGAGGTTGTCTCTTTCCAGGATGCACCGCGTAGAGGTGCTTCAGGGTTTCGATTAGTGCAACGCACTAACCACGTAATTCACACCGGAAATGTGAATTTTTGCATCCCACGAGAATGAGTAACGTCTGACCAGATGCGTGCTGTTACACGCGGATTACTTTTGTGAAGGTATTCAACATTCTTTGCGTGTATGATAAGTTGTTCCCTGTTCACTCCTTATGGAGCATGCAGCCATAACTGTAGGTGATCCCCTTGCGTGCTAATGTCTTAACTATTATTCAAGCAGTTGACGCACCTGAAGAAATAAACAGAGTCATCGTAACAAAAAATCAACTCTATATTCGGTATTCACACAAACGGAGCACTGAGGCTCTGTATGTAATCCAAAACACACAATTTACAGACCAGTCAAAATGGAAGAGTAAACACAGAAATAAAAAAGGAGGCTCTCGCGAGAAAAACTTCAGGATGAAACTAGCCAAAGAATAGTAACAACAGCGATAGGTTATCCGGGGGAATCGATCAAGGTGTATCCAACGGCCGCTACCGCATCGCTGCAAGAGTGAAACGTGTTACGACACACCGCCAGCTAACACCCCCTCCCCCCTCAAAAAAAGGATGGGGGGGGGGGTGTCATTTCACGACAGAACTTGCAACAAAGGATATTAAACTTCTGTTTATTCAAATTCGAATAAGTTATAACATAGACATCACTAACTTTATTGTTATTATCATCAAAGAAAAGCCATATCAAGATTAACGGTTAGTTTTAACCACTTTTATTTAAGAGTGTCTAAGCTTAACATATTTGTCGCGTTTCAAATCTTTGACGCTAAGAATCTCTATGTTCCACTCATTGTAGAGCGCTGAAAATGTACACGTTGCTCCCTTTCTTCGTGCACTCATTAACTTAGCTGATTCTATATAATAGTTAAAATAACGTAAAAAAAGGTGTAAATAACTCCACTTAAAAGAAAAGGTGTTAAAGTAAGGGAAATAATGAACTGAGAGTATAGATTATGTTTCCTGTTTGAATGGGCGTCGGATGGTGAATAGTGACGTGCCGATTAATTCATTGTGTTTTATCAAACAACTAGGTCAGCAAGATGTGTTATTTTAAACACAGCTCTAGTAATAACCAAACCAACTTTCTTGTGAGTTTTGCATTAGGTTGTTTAAGCTTATACAGTACATTATACATGCGCTCAGAGGGATTTTCCCTAGGGATTTTCCAGGGGAGGTCTCGTAATGGCGCTCTTTCTCCCTTTTGCCCTGGTGCCGTACATAATTGTTATTGTTGATCAGAACTGACGTCACTGCACTAGGCAAACCCAAAGGTGGTCAGTCTCCTTCAGCAAATGTCGAAGGGTATGAATGCTAATTGTTCCTGTTGTGCGCTGGTTGCATACACGTCGTAAGCATGCTCTCATGTACATAACTGTACATTTACGAGACTGAACTTCATGTGGTTGAGTTGTATCACGCTGCAATTTCCACAAGCGGTCGCTGTGACATTTAATAAAATCTTAATGCCCTTATGTCTTTTTTTAAAGTCGTATGTAGGTAATTTTGAAGAAAAAAAAATAGAAAAAAAAAACAATCAAGTTAAAGTACAAATGATCGCTCAATGGGCTATTTTTGAACGAGGAAAAAAAAACAAGAACAACGAATCAAACAGACATGGAATAATAAAAAAAACGTAAATGTAATACATGAAATCAATGCAGATATAAATATAATTCCTACTTTAAGCTACGAAACAATCCACTTTTGATTTTTCTTTTACAATGTTAATTTTTAAAAAAAATTATTTTTAATGCATTTCGGCTTCCCATCCCAAGACGGCGTCCGATGCGGCGGCAAAGCTCGCACCACCCAAGATACACTTTGTTCATCAACATTCCTTTCTGTTCCCCGTGGAACAAAAGGCAGAAACAGTTGCTCTCCGTCGATTTCGATTCTGGGCTGTCTTTTTCAGCTGTGCCCAAGTCATTCCACTTTCCTTAGCCTCCTCTTCCACGGTTCTTCTCCAAGTTCTCCTTGGCCTCCCCACTCTTCTTTTCCCTTGTGGGTTTTAGTCAAGGGCACTTCTGGCTATGCTTGATTGTTCTCTTCTGGGTGTATGTCGTACACTCTTATTGCATAGAATAAAAGTGAACGGCCAATTATCATTAATTCTTAATATCGTTCACAAATTTGTACTTTTTTATGTGAAAAACGTGACACCCATGTGTAACAATGATAAAGAACCATCCAAATTCATTGTATCAGTGATGCCTACAACTTATTTTCTTTACATGTTAAGAGTTATAAATTTCGTGTAAGGCAATATTCCAAAGTGACCATAAAATCTTTTTGAAGTTCAGGCTTGCACAACATACGGCCCGCGGGCCGCATGCTGCTCGCTGGGTCTCACAGTGCGGCCCGCGACATGTTTTAGAAATAAATATATAATTTTAGGTTTATTTTTTTTTTAAGTATAATTATGTGAAAGCCTAATGTTGTTCCCTATTATCATTATAGAATTCGTTGTAACGTACAGGCTTGCAATGTAAAAAGAGTTTAATACTGTTATTCGTTATCAATCATTATAAACACGTTCATGATCTACATGCTGTGAACAGTAGAGATTGTAAGACAGAGCGAGCGACAGAGACTAAAAATACATGAATGTTATTTCCAAAGACAGAATACTGTGCCTTGTGCGTTGCGGAACATTTCTGTTTCAAAAGGATACAATCTTCGGCGGCATTTTGAAACAAAACACCATGTTCTCTCTAAATTGGACCCAAATGGAAAAAAAAATTGAAGCATCAAGCTTAGCGCAAAGGGAAATATTTCACAGAAAGTGAATTTTTTAAAATGTATGTTGAGTGCTGTATCAGAATATTTGAGAGCAAAAGTTTATCGCGCATTACAGTACAAAGTTCTACCAATCAAAGTGACCAGTTATAGCAGAGAGTGAGTGAGTTATGCTACTATTCTTTAGCTATGGATGAAAGTACCGATTTAAAAGACATATCCCAGCTTCTTATTGTTGAAAGTAGTATTAATAAGAACTATAAAATTACTGAAGAACTTGTTGGTATGTGCTCTTTGACAGGTCGCTGAACTGGAAAAGAAATCTATGATGAAGTTTTAAAATGCGTGAAAGATAAGTTGGGACTGGATTTAACAAACTTAGTGGCCTTTTGTTCTGATCGTGCTCCAGCTTTGTGTGGAAAAAATGTTGTAGCAGTTACTCTTCTTGAACAATTTATTGATAGGCCAATAATCAAGCGTCACTGCATCATACATCAGCAGGTTTTGTGTAGCAAAGTCTTAAAATTTGAGCATGTAATGTCAGTGGTTGTTTGCATCCGTTCTAGAAAACTCAAACATAGAACATTTCGAAACTTTCTTGAAGAGGTAGACGCCAAGTACAGCTACTTACTGTACCACAATTAAGTGAAGGGGTTGAGTAGAGGAACAGTGCTCCGTCGCTTCGTTGCTTTGAAGGAGGAGGTGGCAACATTCCTACAAAGTGACTCAAAAATACTTCCAGAACTTGAAAGTGAAACCAGGAATCAATGTATATTTTACCTGAGTGATATTACTGCACACTCTAATGATCTGAAAATTGAATTTAAGAGAAAAAATCAACTTATATTTCAAATGGGTCCCGCAGTCAAGGCTTTTAAAATGAAATTTAACCTTTTCAGAAGTCAGCTGTCTAAAGGATAAACTTATAGAGACACCGAGTTAGGAGAAAAGTATGCAAAGGAAATTTATGCTTTGATTGAAGAGTTTACTAGAAGACTTACTTTTAAGATTTCAATTTGAAGCTTGTTGAAAATCCCTTTTCTGTGGATCCAGAAAAAGTGCAGATGGAGCTAATTGAACTACAGTGTTCGGCTGTTTGTCGAAATTAGCACAGAGAAATCAATCTTTTCGGTTTCTATAAAAGTCTAGACAGTGGCAAATACAAAAACTTGATTGAAGCCGCACTGAAAACCTTCAGCATGTTTGGAAGCACATACATATGTGGCCAAACATTTTCACTCATGAACATAAACAAAAACAAGCAACGTTTCAAATTCACTGACGACCATTTGGAAGACATTATGAAAATATCCATTTCAACTATGACCCCACAATTTGACAAACTTGTTGCTGAAAAGACATGTAATATCTCTCAAGTATAGGACATTATGAAAAAATACCTCTGTCGCCTTGTAATTCAACACATACATTTAATTTACTTATGATTAATAAATAAGTATAAATCAATTAAAAAAATTTTATTAAGTAATCTCCTATTAATAAAATACCACCCTAAAAGTACACTTCCGTCCTGTGACGGATTTTTTTACAGCAATAATGCCCTCACCAATAAAAGAGTTATGCACCCCTGTTGTAGGGTCTAGGTATACACGCTGAGAAGTCATCGCTGAAAATCTAGCTCCGTAATCCAAGTGGAAAGGGAATTAACAAGAACATTCAGAGGAAGGGCGATAATTGAACGTATTGGATGGAACGTGTAATCGAAATTAAAAGTAGGAAAGTGTCACATGACACCAGAAAACTGAGGGCGGCAAAGTTAGTGGAATGGGGCACACTATAATAGGAAACTCTATACAGGGCGATACAACATGAGACAATCTGATCATCAGAAGTGGTCCCCCTGTCGAACAAGTGTTTCGGCTCCGTATACTCCTTACACTCTAAAAAAAAGGGGGGGGGGGGCACTTGGGTCATGACTCCCAAGTGTCTCAGCCTCCTGTTGTCTTGTATCGAAAATTAACCCATTTCACTTTGGTAGCAACTTTAAAATCCACAACTCCGCCAGCCGTGGAGGCAATTGTGAAAGTAACTAAGAGAAGACAAATTATTCCGTTCGTTCCGCCGCACACCACGACTAGGGACAGACACTGACACACCTGCGCGAAGCCGACGAGGTGTGAAGATGACTAGAATGAACTAAAAAATTGGTCTGACGAATACATGTAGTAATTCCGAGAATCAAAATATGTCATTGACCTTGACCGTTCTACACCATTCTAAACAAGCGTGCATACATTTATTCGCATTAGCACAATTATAAGCACGAATCAAGCACTTGAGTGAGTGTGTGTGTGCGAGAGAGAGAGAGAGAGATAGAGAGAGGGAGAGAGAGAACAACATAAGCTGTTTCCCTTAGCACCAGTCCTGGGTACAGGTATACTTAAGATGTATCGGAAGCTCTGTGCAGGCACTGACAAACGTGTGGTATACAGAAAAAAAATCAAGGAGGCATAGAAAGAGAAATTATGTACGAAGAAAGGAAATAAAAAAAAACACGAGATGTGGAAACACTAAACGACTATTCGAAGCAAAAAGTATTTATGTGAATAACAAACATACGGCTGTAACAAATTCTTATCTGAAATATCTGGTGGATTGTTGAATGAACAAATAGACTTCATTAACTCATTCTGCCTTTGGTATTTTTGGGTTTTACAAAGACACCTCTTTCCACACAATCTGCCTAAGGAAAATTATCCGAATCTTTTGGCTGAATACCATCACCAACCAAGATCTGCTTACTCGGAGCAACCAAGAGGACATGCACACCATCATAACTGACAGATGCTGGAGTTGAGTTCATCAAATCCTCAGGATATAACCTAATTCAATCACAAGAAGAGCTATGCTATGTACCCCTGAAGGAAAGGGAAAGAGATTCCGACCAAACAACAACTTGTCGGAGAACTGTGGAGGCTGAGATGCAAAGAATGAACCAGAGCTGGGGCACTGCACGAAGGGTGGCCGCCGACCGAGCAAAGTGGAAGCAGTTTGTTGCTGCCTTACAAGATGCCGCCAGACGTAATGGCCACTGACTGCTTTGACAGTCGGCGGCTAAGGATCAAAGAGGAAAAACATGACAAAGACACCAACATTTAAAACCAGCTTTTTTTCCTAAGGTGGCTTTTTAAACCACCAGTGAACATTTACATTGCCCCATGAAGTTCCAGGGGGTCTATGATGAGATAAAAAAAAATATGACAACTGTTCCCTCATGCATGTCGTACAAGACAACTAAAATGAGGTTGTGCATGGGTTTGGCAACAGCATCATGTAGAAGATATTGCTCAAGAAACTACCACTGCAAGAGCATGTGATTGCTTGGAGCAGGCTTCCTGCGAGGGCACCAGCGGCAGACCATCCACTATACAGAATGAACAGGATGAT
Organism: Oreohelix idahoensis; assembly: GCA_024509875.1. NCBI lineage: Eukaryota > Metazoa > Mollusca > Gastropoda > Stylommatophora > Oreohelicidae > Oreohelix > Oreohelix idahoensis. The sequence continues at coordinate 224,931 of JAMPIV010018159.1, forward strand.
GATGATGAAGCATACATGTATGAGACAATATAGGAAACTATACAGGGCGATACAACAGGAGGCAATTTGATCATCAGAAGGGTCCCCCCGTCGATCAAGTGTTTCGGCCCCTTATTCTCCTTTACACTCTAAGGGGGGCGAGCCCACCTTGGTCATGACTGCCAAGTGTCTCCGCCTCTTGTTGTCTTGTGTAGAAAATGAACCCACTCCATCTTGGTTGCAGTTTTAAAATCGTCCAAGAAGTGTGTGAGATCATCATCCGGCAGATCAACTTTAATATTTTCAGCACTGTGGATTGAGTTCTTCTAACGTCTTACCCGTCGAAACAGACAATATCTTTTAACTAGTGTAAAAGCCCGTCATAAGACGGGAATTAAATTCAAAAGCGCCAATACTTAAGGGCAATTTTACTTATTCAAAAGTATTTTTTAACACCACTGTGCATCACCACAGTATACGAACTGCGTAGCAGCAGCGAGGATCCCATTGTGTGTATACGGGATCACACATTCTATAAATATATTTTTGTGCACACCATCATTTGCACATTCTTCTTTGGTAAGTGTTACTATTTTCGGGAGAGTACATATAAGGGAAACAATACAATTTATGTCTAGCTTTCAACCAAAGTTGCATCCCTTAGCATTACGCACTGACAGAAAAAGCTGGGATTTTATATATAGGATAGATATAAAGTAAGTTGTAAATTGGTTGGATATTATTTTAAAGTGATGTACATCTGATATGCAACTAACACGTAAGGTAGTACTTGGTCTGGAATTCCCAAAGGTAAAAGAGGAAGAGGGAGAGGAAGAGGGAGAGGAAGAGGAAGAGAGAGAGAGACCATGGAGAAGATAACTGGAGACGGAAATGAAAGTGATGAAAAAGACGGCACGGGATAGTAAGACTTGACATACGTTTGTTGAAGGTTGATGATGATAACGGTGATGACGACGACAACGATGATGATGATGATTTGATGATGATGATGATTTGATGATGACGATTGATGATGATTTGATGATGATGATTTGATGATGTTGATTTGATGATAATGATCGTGTAAACCACCTGCTATGCACAATGCTACAATATACAGATGTGGAAGTGAACCTCTGTCTGTGAGGCTAATTACACCCTCATTGACTCTTGAAATCATTCACACACTTCCAGGGATTCCCCCTGTGGTAAAACATATTCAGAACCCCAGCATTGCACAGTAAGCTTGGAGTAGTCACGTGAGCCCCTGACGTGATTCTTTGGCATTGGCCTGATTGACTGCATGCAAGAGGATCTCACTGTGGACCCAGTGATAGGCAGAGGGATCTGAGAAGTGGCTATGTGCAAGAGGTGACAATTCCTTGGGAGAGCACAGAACCAGAGCACGGTATTTCAGCTCTGCACAGTTGGAGAGAATGTTATTTTTTCAGAACCAGTGGTTTTTAACGATGTCATACTCCTCCCCAACCCCCGGACTCCTGGGTAGTGAGATCGGATGCCCAGCCTTCTTGGATAAGGACGAAAAAAATAGGAAGTCCCGTGTGGAAGTTGCGGACGTTAAAAATTGCACGGCAGTTGGAAATCGTAAAGAGTAGGCCACACGGTCGCTGCCCTGGCAAACATTAAAAAAATTAAGAAAGCTACACGCCACAATGTGTGATTCTTATATACATACATTGGGATTCTGGCCGTTGTTACGGAGTTCATGCACTGTGCTGAGATCCTCCTTGTGTGATCTAAGAGAGGAGATCGGAGCACTGATGGAGTTGTCTGTGTGCAATGAATATAGTCCTTAATACTAAATCAAACCGTTCACGAATTAAGTGACTTTTAACAAACTAACTTGAGGGTTTTTCAGTGTGAATGCTTTTAAGCGTATTTTTAAACATAGAGACGCCGAGCTTTTAAATGCCAATGTGAGAAGGCTAGTGCGAAATTTACTCAAGTTAAAAATTGTTTTTTTTCCCCACCTATGTCACCTAAAGATCTACCAAATGGTGTCTTGTGATCTACTAGTAGACCAAGATCGAAAAAAATTTGATTACATTTATTTATATTTTTATTTGCACCACAATTTTGTTTCATAGAAACATAATATATTTTAGCATTTAAAGAAATATAATTTTGTATTTTAGTATGACTATATGTAAGGGTAAAGGAGTTAAAGGATTCCGTTACACGCCCATTGTGGCATATTGGGAATATGTTGATAGGCCCATATTTTCTTGACCACCAACACAGTAGTGGTGATGTGGTCAGCATCACGCATTATGATGATAATGATAATTATAATGAAGAAGAGGAAGATGATGATGATAATGATGATGATGATAATGAAAAAGAGGAAAATGATAAAGATGATTATGATAATGATGATTATTATAATAATGAAGAAGAGGAAGATGATAAAGATTATGATTATGATAATGATGATGATGATTATAATAATGAAGAAGAGGAAGATGATAAAGATTATGATTATGATAATGATGATGATGATTATAATAATGAAGAAGAGGAAGATTATAAAGATTATGATGATGATAATGATGATGATGATAATAATGATTATAATAATGAAGAAGAGGAAGATGATAAAGATGATGATGATAATAATGATGATTATAATAATGAAGAAGAGGAAGATGATAAAAATGATGTAGATAATAATAATGATGATAATAATTATGATGATAATAATGAAGAAGTGGAAGACGATAAAGATGATGATGATAATGATGATGATAATAATGAAGAAGAGGAAGATGATAAAGATGATGATGATAATAATGATGATTATAATAATGAAGAAGAGGAAGGTGATAAAGATGATGATGATGATAATGATGATTATAATAATGAAGAAGAGGAAGGTGATAAAGATTATGATGATGATAATGATGATGATGATGATAATAATGATGATGATAATGAAGAAGAGGAAGATGATAAAAATGATGAAGATAATAATAATGATGATAATAATTATGATGATAATAATGAAGAAGAGAAGATGATAAAGATGATGATGATAATGATGATTAGAATAATGAAGAAGAGGAAGATGATAAAGATGATGATAATAATAATGATGATTATAATAATGAAGAAGAGGAAGGTGATAAAGATTATGATGATGATAATGATGATGATGATGATAATAATAATGATGATGATAATGAAGAAGAGGAAGATGATAAAGATGATGATGATAATAATGATGATTATAATAATGAAGAAGAGGAAGATGGTAAAAATGATGAAGATAATAATAATGATGATAATAATTATGATGATAATAATGAAGAAGTGGAAGATGATAAAGATGATGATGATAATGAGGATGATAATAATGAAGAAGAGGAAGATGATAAAGATGATGATGATGATAATATTGATGATTATAATAATGAAGAAGAGGAAGATGATAAAAATGATGAAGATAATAATAATGATGATAATAATTATGATGATAATAATGAAGAAGAGGAAGATGATAAAGATCATGATGATGATAATAATGATGATGATGGTGATGATAATGAAGAAGAGGAAGATGATACAGATCATGATGATAATAATGATGAAAAAAATAATGAAGAAGGTAAAGGATCCTGTTACACGCCAGTAGAGGCATATTGGGAGTATGGTGTTAGGCCCATATTTTCTTGACCATCGGCACACTAGGGGTGATGTGGTCAGCATCACGCCGGCCACCTTGACCTTCCCAGCATTGCTCTGGTATCCAAATCATGAGGCTGGTTCTACCCCGGAGCCGTTTGCGGTCTAACTAATCTCACCTCAACTGAGGATCGAACCATGGACCACCAAGCTAGGAAACCAGTGCACTAACCACAGGCTACCGCGGCTATGCGTAAGCTTAACTATGTTTCTTTGTAATAAAATGTATTATTTGTATGTAACATTTTTAATCATGCGTTTATGTACATTATTTTTTCTAAGAAGGGGTCCTTAGCTTTTAGCGCACAAACAAAGGGGCATATGGTATACACACACGCACACAAATACAGGGTTTAAAAGCCCCGCTGCTTTAACTCTTGAAGGAAGTGGTGGTTTTTTCACATAATTGACCCTAAGAATTTTCTGTCACTTTGAGTTTTCATATAGTTTCATGGGAGCCGCGATGGTGTAATGGTTACCACACAGCGCTGGCGATCAGGTGATCCAGGTTCGAGCCCTGGCGAGGACATTTGAAAGAATGTCGTCGATCGGGACTTGGACTGGAATAATTCGAGCCCTGGCGAAGATATTTGAAGCAGTGTCGTCGACCAGGGACTGGAATAACCTGAACGGCTCCTGAGCCGACCCAGCTCTAATGGGTACCTCCGAAATAGGCGAGTATCTGCCTGAATGGCGAGAGGACACCTGTCATTATACAGGCAAAAAAGGTATAAAAAAAAGGTAAAGGAACCCGTTACACGCCCATTGAGGCATATTGGGAATATGGTGTTAGGCCCATATTATCTTGACCGTCGGCACACGAGGGGTGATGTGGTCGGCATCACGCCGGCCGCCTTAACCTTCCCAGAGTAGCTCTGGTACCCATTCGGGGCTGGGTCGACCCAGGAGCCGTTTGTAAAATCAGTCTCAGGTTAGATATATTAACCGGAGATTTCGCCTCGAGTAATAGCGGGCGTACGATAACCAAAAAAAATATATATAAATAGTTTCAGAGAATGAGGATTATTACTTTCACTTTGCTTTTTGTTAAAGTATAGCAGTTCTGTAACAGTTCTATAGCAGTTCTGTAACAGTTCTACAGCAGCTCTGTAACAGTTCTATAGCAGTTCTGTAACAGTTCTATAGCAGTTCTGTAACAGTTTAGCAGTTCTGTAACAGTTCTATAGCAGTTCTGTAACAGTTCTATAACAGTTCTATAGCAGTTCTGTAACAGTTCTATAGCAGTTCTGTAACAGTTCTATAGCAGTTCTGTAACAGTTCTACAGCAGTTCTGTAACAGTTCTACAGCAGTTCTGTAACAGTTCTATAGCAGTTCTGTAACAGTTCTGTAGTAGTTCTGTAACAGTTCTGTAACAGTTCTATAGCAGTTCTGTAACAGTTCTATAGCAGTTCTGTAACAGTTCTATAGCAGTTCTGTAACAGTTCTATAGCAGTTCTGTAACAGTTCTATAGCAGTTCTGTAACAGTTCTATAGCGGTTCTGTAACAGTTCTATATGAAATGGAGTTAAGATTATTAAAATATAAACTTGAAACAAAACAAAAGTAAAACTTAGTTTTTCTTCTTCTACTTCGTACACTGTCAGACGTCTACTTGAATATTTTCAAAGAAAACAGTTGTCAGCTTGAGGTTATTTGCATCCCCATAGAGTTTGTCCAGGAATGGTACAGGTGACGACCATATTTGTTTTCTCTGTCGCTCATATGTTGGACATGTTTGAAGCAGATGTTCAGCAGTCATTTTATCAGTGCCACATTTACACTCAACGATAGTTCCTATCTTTAGCTTGCTGACTAGATGATATCCAATTCTGTTGTGGCCCGTGCGGAGTCTGAAGATTACCACTTGTTATCTTCTGTTGAGCTGGTGATATGCATGTGTGTAGTCTGGATGCTACATTTGTTTCTGTAACTGGTTCTGATAAAACTCTTTGCCTCTTCGAAAGTTATGCTTGTATCAGGCTATGGTAGCTTTCCACATTCCTTTGCCAATCTGTCTTTGCCGGGGATGCTACAATGAAATGGGATCCATTGTATCACAACTCTTTTAAATCGTTGACTTTGTTTGTTGAGCACTACTCTTAGGTCATCCAGGTTAATTCAAATATATTGGCCCCAAAAACTGGCCTACCATTGTCGTGGAATATTCAAGGGGGGGGGGGGGGGGGGGGGGGGGGGGGGGGGGGGGGGGGGGGGGGTTTAAAAAATCAAAAAGACGGGGGGGGGGGGGGGGGGGGCCCCCCCCCCCCCCCCCCCCCCCTCTCTCCCCCCCCCCCCCCCCCCTCCCCCCCCCCCCCCCTAATCCACATATATAATTTATCAAGTAAATATGAAGCCTAACAAATAAAATTAATAAAGAAAAGAGCAATGGTAAAGAACAGTGCTGTCACAATGACTGTACTCGAAATCCCCTTGTTTTCTACTGCGTATGCAAATTGTAACGTTTCACGTTGATATTAAAGGCCTTCTGCAACATACACGCGTTTCCCAAACACACAATAAAATGTGCTGCCTTTCTAAGAAAAACCTTGAAATATGCAAGTTGACCTAAATTTTAAATTCCATTCATGTCTTTTTCTACACTATGTTACCAAGATCAAAAGACAGATGGACAAAAGGATAGCGAGAAGGGAGAGGCAGAAAGCCGAACACTAAACACGCTTCGCGCGATACACAAATGCTGCCATCACGCGTGTAAGACTACATGCACTAACTTTTTTTCAGACGGACAGTGATAAAATACATTACCCATCCCAGAGTTAGGTTTATAAATCCTGAAAAACTCTTATTAGAAAAGATAACAATAGATGGGTTTACGGTTGAAAACATAACAGTACCCAGACAGCACATCTTCGAAACAGGAGGTAGAAAATACATATTTTGAACGCAGCCACGTAGCTCTTTTAAATTTGGATATTTGGGTTCCTTAGGGCTTGCTGACAAAGAATATGTAAAACGTTACGCAAATAGTCCAGGAATTAATAAATTATACCCAAAATAAAATAGTGGGGATGCCTGACAGCATGGAATCATTTCTGCTCATAACATTTTTTTATAACGTGTTTGAAAAAAATCTTACGTTACAGAATTAGCCTACCATGTAAACTCCAAATTGATTGGAGCGCAACAAATGAAAGACTAACCACGATTGGTCGGGCTATAAATACTATCTTTCGTTGTTAGGGGAGACGTGAAAAGGTAACATTTTTTCAAACACTTGTCGAAAAGTGGCCTCATTGGCTAGACTCGCTGATATACTCACTTAGGAGCGTTAGTTCGAGACCACTAGTGCAAATGATCTTGATAAAGCAACAGTGCGTTGAAGCCAGCTCATATTTGTGTTAAATAAAAGCCTGGAACATAAGCAGATGGGAATTTGTGCCAGTAATTGTGCCAGAATTCATTGCTAATCAACGTATCTGTGTTTATTTCCATGAAATTGTGGTAAGCTTGAACCATTCAGTATCTTTTAATGAAAATTGAATGTAAATTGTTAATTTATGCCTGTATATATATGTGTAGTTCAGTGGCAAACAGGAGATAAAGCCTATAATGCTCCAGCCTGAACAGAGGGTGTCGGAGGGAAGTAAAACGGCATGGAATGGCCAAATAGTACACTGACACCTGGATGATTGATTAGACAGAAATAATGCTGGAAGTGCAGAGGCGTGGTAACCATTAAGGAGGTAAATACTGGTATAAAGTATTTCAGATGAAGCTGACAGTTGGCCTAACGCTCTGAACTCAATGTTTGTGTTGTATTGTGCTCAGTGTAGAACTAGAGTATCAATTAGTTATGAAGTAGAAGGTACATCCTTCTTGTTTTCAGGGACCGTGGTCTTGATGGTACTGAGCAGCACCTGGTCAGAGCTTTGCTGAATCCAGAGTCGGACAGCATACTCCTTGGTCCATTTAGCTTTCAGTGAGGTGTCTCCAGAGCCCAGAGGAGAATTCGAGCAGAGATAAGCTGATTTGGCCAGCTGAGCTCAACATTATGTCCCCTCATCTTGAAATGACTTTGTAAAAATAACATTCAGAGGGGAATTTAATTGTCTTAATATCAGGAACTGAGAACATCTCCAATAATAGTCCCAAAAGACAAACTATTGAAGTCATGATGACAAATACCAACAGAGCTTGAACAAAACAAAACCAGTATTACCTCATATTACCACTACACAACTGACACACATAGGATAGTTTAATAATATATGTCACTACAATATTCATATTGATAAAGTCTGTACATATACTTGTAATTAAAATTGATTGTGATTCCTGGTTCCTTTGTATTTGAATCAGGACACATATACCTTTATGATAACCATGAATACATATTGTTATTTGAAAAGTTATCAGTGACTCCTTAAGATATTCTCATAGAGTGTTATATGTATGTGAGTGTCACAGTGTTGTCAAGAGTAGTGGATTAAATTAAATTGTTTATCTGTCTGTTGTTGTGACTTACACTTCATCATACACATACCCTAGACACCTAACGTAGTCATCACACTATTCCAGAATAATTCTGACTGAGATATATAGATATGTGGTAGCAAGTAAGGTTATCTATAAGACACTACTCTTAATAGATATAGATACCTTCACAGCTGATCTCAGTCAGTACACTAAGTCCCCTATAAATATTTATAACATCCCACTTCACCACAACCATCACGATCGCCTACTAAATCGGTCCTGCATACTGGCTTCTCGTCCTTTAAGAATGTGTATGCTTACTTGTATTTAGATTTCATCGTTTTTTTTTTTTGTGTGTGTGACAAGGAAAGATTTATATTTTGTAGCGTTATCACGTTATCATTATTCAACAACTTAATAGGCAGTGATAGATTCAGCAGCTGTCGCAAGCAGAGATAGAATCGATGGCAATTTGTCATCGAGGTAAATTTGATGGCAGTAGATGATTAAGAATGATGAATGTTCGAGTCTTTCAAGTTTCGCGAGTCAGTTTTTGTGTGTGTTAATTCACCTGTTCCATGTTTTCTACTTTTTATCTTATCTGCTCTTATTTCTACAGGGTTATTGATAAGCCACTCATTATTTTTAACTTTTTACATTCTCACTTGTATTTATTTGGTGTACATGAATAAAGTGTCAAAACAAGGGGCCATAACCGCCATTTGACTGATACTTTTTTTTCCTTTTTCTTTCTTACTTACTTACTTAGTCGTTCCTCTTCTACTATGAGCTGTAGAGGTTTGGAAGAGAGAGCGCCATACTATCCTATCGGCTGTCCTGGATCCATTCTAGTCCTCTGTCCTTCAGAGATTGTCAAATGTTGTCCTCCCAGCGGACTCTGGGTCGTCCTGGAGGTATGTATCCCTGGCTCTTAGAATCCCATACCTGCCGTGGCAGCCGATCTTTTCCCATTCTGCAGACATGGCCAAACCATCTTAGTTGGGACTGTTCTACTTGGGTCTTTCTTTTTCTTTCGCATAAACAAAATAAAATAAATTCTCAAATGGCCTAAATAAACTGAAGTGACAAGAGACATCAAAAATTGTTGTCTGCTGCGATATCATAGGTTGAGTAGGCCAGATCTTACGCTGAGTTGTAGTTGTAATGTGATGTAGCATAATGTGTAAACAAACTTCCTTTATTAAGACGTCTGTCTCGTGTGAAGAAATAATTTAAAAATAGGAAGAGCATGGAGATGTTGTGTTGAAGAGCGACACGATTTGGAATTCGTGGATTGGTGGATTGCTCACACAGGCCAGGTTGTTGAATGGCTGGTTGTTGTTAGTAGCTAGTAGTGTCCTGTAGCGTATTTAGAAGTGGGGGAGGGGGCCTCTCGGGTTGAAGTCTCATCTCTACCCAAATGATCCTTTTATATTCAGAGTGGCTTAAAATTTCTGTTGTGGTTCACATGTACACGTAAAAGGATCCCGTCACACGCCTATTGAGGCTTATTGGGAATACGGTGTTAGGCCCGTGTTTTCTTTGACCATCGGCACACTAGGGGTGATGTGGTCAGCATCACGCCGGCCGCCTTAACCATCCCAGAGTTGTTCTGGTACCCAATTCATGAGGCTGGGTCGACCCCGGAGCCGTTTGCGGTCTAAAAAATCCCACTTCTACTGGGGATTGAACCATGGACCACCGAGCTAGGAAGCCAGTGCACTAACCACCGCGCTACCGCGGCCCCATGTACACGTAATATTATATAAAAAAAGATATAGGTAGTCCCGTCACAGATACTACTGTACTTGAGTGAAGTGTTAGAGACTTCATTATACTAGCTCCAGCTTTTTTAATAAGATGGGGTGGCCAGCTCTCTTCCTCGCTGCCTTACCTTCCCTAACTCAAGAGCAGAGTCTGGTAACCATTTACTATTGGGTAGACTGGGGCGTGACGCTGTTAGGCTTTGATCCCGGTAACTGTACCACGATAAGAAAGCTCTCTAGTGGCTTAGCCAGTCGCACGCCCATCATTATATACTTGTTTTGAAGGGTTGATTATCTATCGTTTTAAACGTTATGCTAAGCGTCGATAATGTTATAACTAAGTGGTGTATAAGAAAGTGGTACGTCGGAGAAAGAAAAGGAAACTTCTGATACCGAGCACTCCAAAAGGCGCCTTCCGTGCGAATAGCTTGCTCTAATAATATTTTCTAACAATGTCTCTAGTTGTTTGAAGATGTTGTTTTCGTTGTTGTTTAACTAGGGCTGCTGAGCTTTTCGCTCTTTAGCAGCCAATACCAAGTTGAAAACCCTTTCGTATTATCTATACTGTATATCTACGCTTTTCCTGTGGCTTTTCTGCCATTGGGAAACATATTGAGTTGAAGTCATGAGCTCCAGTTTCTCCAGTTTGGCTTGCATTTAAAGGATCGTCACATCTGGTCCCAAGCTAGGAGTAATAAGTGCGTGGCATACTGTGCATTCCCCGCCATCCAAGGGGGCTCTCCAACTATGCAGAGTTAAAATACTGGGCTCTGTTTCTGGGCTCTCCCAAGGAGTTGTCACGTCCTGCACAGCCACTTCTCAGCTCACTCTGTCTATCATGGGTCCATAGTGAGATCCTCCTTCATGCAGCCAATTAAGTTAAAGCCAGAGTTATGTCTGGGGCTCGAGTGACTCCTTCAAGCTTAGTGGGCAATGATGAGTTCTCAACATGTTTCACCCCTGGGGGAATCCCTGGAAGTGTGTGGACAATTGCAAAAACCAATGAGGGTGTAATTAGCTTCACAGAGTTCACGTTCACATCAGAACACTATAGCATTGTGCTTAGCTGGTGGTCATATAAAGATGAATGTAGTTTGAAGACAGAAACTTTCACTTACCTTCTTCAAGAATAATCCAAACAGGTAATCACAAGCTGCTCACTGAAGCGGCAATCTTGATATAAAAAAAATTTGAAAAGAAGAATTTGAATTCAGCACGGATCGGGGGGGGGTGGGGGGGGGGGGGGGGGAGATCAAGCTTTGTGTCACTGTGACAAAGAGAAATCATGTTTATCGTCAATATTGCCAGCATTATGGGAACAACGCTTAATGTCGATGTGACAAGTATAGAGGAATAACCCTTAATGTCAATGTTGCAAGTAACCTGTTCATAACATTATCGTCATCATCAGGTGCCTATCTCTTGTCCTGATGGTGCTCTCTGACAGACTCTTTTCTGTCCATCTCCCGATGTCATCCTCCCACCCATAGAGCTGTCTTTTTCTTACAAGTATCTTCTAATCTTTGCCTTCTTAATCGTCTTCAGTAAGATTTCATGTCCTTTTACGTTGTCAAAATATTTTAGCTGCCCAATTTTGATCTTCCTCAATATTTCTCCCTTCATTCCCATGCTTCCGAGAACCTCTCAGTTTGCCTTTCTCTCTCTCTCTCTCTCTCTCTCTCTCTCTCTCTCTCTCTCTCTCTCTCTCTCTCTCTCTCTCTCTCTGAGACGTGCTCACTCCTCCAAATATCCACATCCCAAAGTCCTTGATTCTCGCCTCCAATAGCTTGTACATTGTCCATGTTTCTACACCTTACAGCAATGAAAAAACGCATAAAGCACCTGATGACTCTCAGTTTGAACCTGTGAGTTAGCTGTCAGAGATGTTAACATTTGCCTCATGTTGTTGAATGTAGATTTGACCATCCCTATTCTCCTTTATAAAACTTCATTTCAATGTTGAGAGTAACAAGGGAATAGTTCCTCATGCCGTTGTTGCAAGTAACAGGGGAATAGTTCCTCATGCCGTTGTTGCAAGTAACAGGGAAATAACACTTAATGTCATTGTAACAAGTAAATAGGGAATAATTCTTAATGTCAGTGTTGCAAGTAGCAGGGCAATAATATTGAATGTTAATGTTGCAAGAAGCAGGTGAAATACGCTTACTGTCAACACTGGAAGTAACGTTGGAGGTAACGCTTAATGTCAGTGTTGCAAGAAAGAGAGAAGTAACACTCGCTGTCAATGTTGCAAACATCAGGGTTATAACGCTTAATGTCAATGTTGCAAGAAAGAGAGAAATAACACTCGCTGTCAATGTTGCAAACAGCAGGGTTATAACGCTTAATGTCAATGTTGCAAGTTAGAGGGTTATAACGCTTAATGACAGTGACACAAGCTGTCCCTTCTCCGATGACACCGTGTAGTATTGGCGTACATGGTTGCGTTACATGGTGTATGTGCTAGGAAGGCACAAAATGTATTATAGCACATATGATTATCTAAGACTATGAAAACATCCTTGTAGATCACACAATCACTCCTGAATGAAATAACAACTCAGGGGTTCAGTCCTACAACACAGTATAACGATAAAGTTCTGAACATCGATATTATCCAAGGAATACAGATAGAACAGCACATGACTGAACACGTCGTAAATCGTAATCCTATTCCATTTCTTTACTTCAGAATATAACAATACAGCCGGCTCGTTCAGCTTTCAGCACGCAACTTCTCTCGGTTCACATTTTCCATCCAAAATCCCTGTACACTCAAAACTCCATTCGCACGTGATTTTTTTACTAACAAAGTTTACCCCAATGAGACAAGCTCACAGACTGTGTATGCCCTTGGGTTAACCAGCCCGAAGAGTGTTCATTCACTTACCATACACACCGGCCGCCTACAAACAAAATACTGTTTATACAAGAGACCTGTAAATTCTTTATCTATTACCACGTATGTACACAATCTTCATCATCATAATCAGCCTGTGATAATCAATGTTGCAAGAAGCAGGTATGTAACGCTTAATGTTAGTGTAGCAAATAACAATGGATTAGCACTTAAAGTTAGTACTGAAAGTAACAAGGGGATAACACGTACTACCAATGTTGCAAGTAACACGTGGATAGCACAATATCAAACTTGTATGGCGTTACCCTCTAATTCTAAAGGTACCAGGTTCGGTTCCCAGTTCAGGGAATACATTTGATGGAATTGTTGTCTGAACCAGTGGGTCCTAATGATTTCATTCTACCCTCTGGTCTCCTGGGTAGAGAGACAGGATGCCTAGCCTTCTCGGATAAGGGCGCAAAAAATATGAGGTCCTATGTGCAAGTTGCGCACGTTAAGAAACCCTCGGCAGTTGGAAATCTTTAAGAGTAGGCCACACGGCCGCTACCCTGGCAAAATGTACAAAAATACGAAAACCTACCCATCAACAAATATTTATAGAATGTATGATTCATGTATACGCTCATTGGGATCCTAGTCGGTGCTACGAGGTTCGTGCACTGTGCTGAGATCCTCCTTTTGTAATCTAAGGGAGGAGATTGGAGCATTGATAGAGTTGTTCATGTGCAGTGAAGATCTTTCTGTTTACATTTTCATACGTACTGGCTATTTTACCAAGAGGACCCCGCGTAATTTGTACCCAGGGGCTTCCTTACACGGTAGTTACGCCACTGGATAAGACTACTGCTAACGCAGGCTGGTCGTCAGAGCTGGCTGATATGTGGTTGTGTATGGTGCTGGCAACCTTACTTCAGAAACCACCGCTGAGAGAACACATGCGTGCTTTGATGCAGGTTTCCTGTAAGGAAACCAGTTGCTATGGTGGGTCCTGGGTCCATAGTGAGCGAAAGGGAGACGATGGTGATAATAGTGATGGTGATGATAGTGATAGTGGTGATGGTGGTGGTGGTGATGGTGGTGATCGTGAATATGGTGATGATGGTGATGATGGTGGTGATGGTGATGATGGTGATGGTGGTGATGGTGATAATTGTGATGGTGATGGTGGTGATGGTGTTGGTGATGATGGTGGTGATGATGGTGGTGGTGATGATTGTAATGGTGATGATAGTGATGGTGGTGATTGTGATGATGGTGATGATGGTGGTGATGATGGTGATGGTGGTGATGATGATGATAGTCGAGGTGGTGATGGTGGTGATGGTGATGGTGATGATGGTGATGGTGATGATGGTGGTGGTGGTGAAGGTGATGGTGATGGTGATGACGATGGTGGTGATGGTGATGGTGGTGGTGATTGTGATGATGGTGGTGATTGTGATGATGGTGGTGGTGGTGATGATGGTGACGGTGGGGTGATGATGGTTGTGGTGATGGTGGTGGTGGTAATGACGGTGATGGTGGTGGTGATGATTGTGGTGGTGGTGATGGGGGTGACGGTGGTGATGGTGGTGATGATGATGATGGTGATGGTGGTTATGATGATGAAAATGATGGTGATGATGATGGTAATGGTGATGGTGGTGATACTGATGGTGATGGTGGTGATGGTGATTGTGGTAATGGTGGTGGTAATGATGGTGATGGTGATTGTGGTGATGGTAATGATGGTGATGATGATGGTGATGATGGTGATGGTGATGATTATGGTGATGGTGATGATGGTGATGGTTATGGTGATGGTGATGATGATGATGATGATTGTGGTGATGGTGGTGGTGATGATGGTGATGGTGATGGTGGTGATGGTGATGATAATGATCTATATCTGTTGGTATGCTGGAATGTGTATTTTTTATGAATTAGTCCTATTCTGCTTCTTAACCAGGGGTGCATGCATCCCCTGTGGGTGCGAGAGCAACCGTTGGGGGGAGCGAGACATACCAGATATTTTAGAAAGCGCATCATCGTGAAGACAGTATAATACTCGTACATAGAACTCAGATATATTTGTACGAATTAGAATAATGACAACGGGAATTAGATATCGTACCTAATCCACGTTTTGTAAATAACATCTTCTCAAAACATACTATTATTTCTTTTTCTCATTTCTGGCTTATTTTGCGAGCTTGAAGATAAAGGGGTGTGAATCTTCTTAAGATGATGCAAAGGGGTACCAGGCTTCTTACGATGTTGTAAAAGGGTATTAGGCTTCTTAAGATGTTGTAAAGAGGTGCCAGGATTATTAAGATGTTGTAAAGGGTGTCAGGCTTCTTAGATGCTGTAAAGGGGTGCCAGACTTCTTAAGATGTCGTAAAGGCGTGCGAGAATATTTAAGATGTTGTAAAGAGGTGCGAGGCTTCTTAAAATGTTGTATGGAGGTGCAAGGCTTCTAATATGTTGTAAAGCGGTGCGAGGCTTCTTAAGGTGCTGTAAAGGGGTGCCAGGCTTCTTAAGATGTTGTAAAGGGGTGTGAGGCTTCCTAAGATGTTGTAAAGGGGTGCGAGGTTTCTTAAGATGTTGTAAAGGGGTGTGAAGCTTCTTAATATGTTGTAAAGGCGTGCGAGGCTTCTTAAGAGGTTGTTGATTGGTGTGAGGCTTCTTGAGATGCTGTAAAGGGGTGCGAGGCTTCTTAAGAGGTTGTTGATTGGTGTGAGGCTTCTTGAGATGCTGTAAAGGGATGCAAGGCTTCTTAAGAGGTTGTTGATTGGTGTGAGGCTTCTTGAGATGCTGTAAAGGGGTGCGAGGCTTCTTAAGAGGTTGTTTATTGGTGTGAGGCTTCTTGAGATGCTGTAAAAGGATGCGAGGCTTCTTAAGAGGTTGTTGATTGTTGTGAGGCTTCTTATGATGCTTTAAAGCGGTGCGAGGCTTTAAAAGATGTTGTAAAGGGTTGCGAGGCTTTTAAGATAATATAAAGGGGTGCGAGGCTTCTTAAGATGTTGTAAATGGGTGCAAGGCTTCTTAAGATGTTGTAAAGGAGTGCAAGGCTTCTTAAGATGTTGTAAAAGGGTGCAAGGCTTCTTAAGTTGTTGTAAATGGGTGCTTCGCTTCATAAGATGATGTAAAGGTGCGCAGGACCTTTAAAAGTTTAAGAAGCTCAGGTGTAGAGATAGCTCCTTCTAAAGAAACTCCTTAGACGTACTGAGCATATCTAATTTCCAATTGATATTGTTTTTAAGTGTTAACTTTCAAATACACGTTTATTTTATAAGGAATATCTCATAAATTTAATAACGTCATAAATAGAGAACATGACGCCAAAGGAAAAAAAAAAGTCTGTACAAATAAAAAAATATGCAAGGGCTGAATTCATGTGAGTAAGTGAGTGTGTGACAGAATGGAGCGGCCCCTATCGATCTTTGTTTCACTCCGGCGGTATTGGTACATTTGTGGTACTGATTTTTATTATGTGCTCTCAATTACCGCACTTTTCTTTCTTTCTTTCTTCGTTAATTTTCTGCTAAGTAGCAGATATTTGAGTATTGTCGAACCCCTTGACACTCCCTGTAGGTGGTAATAATCACATTTGCTTGACGCTACCCAGATTTGCTGAGATAATTACTCGCAGTCGCAAGGGAGTGGCACAGCTTGGCTAAGATTAGCACAAGATCTCGTGTACCAGCGGAAACTTATGACATAAGCGTTTTCAGTCCTACTTGTTCGTACAATAGTACTTTCTGATAAAGTAATGATGGTTACATTTTGAACACGCTGTTGTAGGAGTTTACCGATCTGTCTGTAAGTTTGTACACAAGGGCATCGGACATCTTACTACCATATATGGGAGAGTTAACCTCTGCCTTACGTGCAAAATTATCCGATGTCGGATTATTTTGAAATTAGCCCATAACCCGCCTGTTTGAATATGATTGGAGTCTTTTGATAGCTCATAACAAACGAAGGCGTGGAAAGGCAGGGAATATATGATCATTTTCTCAAACTATTTCACTTGAGAAATCTCTCGCCAAGACACCAGACTGCTACAGTGAAGAATTAGAATTCAGAATTCCTTCTTAAAATACCAGACACCTTTTGTTGGAGTATTCATCAGGACTCAGGAAATCTCTAACATTTTAAATAAGGAAACCAGGACTGAGGAAACTTTCACAAAAGCGTCGGCAGAATTACAGAGTTAACATACTCAGCCAAAGCAGTATTGTTCTCGCTTATTCTGAATATCTTGTGAAGACTCCCTGGAGATAGAAGCGTTTTGTTTCTTCTATTTACATATCTGCCAAAAGTAATCTTGTGCGAATGTAGACACCTTTGAAGCCCATATTAGATACTCTTGAGTTTTGGCCACTGTTGGACTACTACTGCAAAGTAGGGGAGGCAATACCGTCACAGAGTGTATGAATTAGCGATTGACAGAAACCACGAGGAGTGAAAAAGTAACCTTAATATTTTTTATTAACAGAATATGCACAAATAGGACTGAAAGTACTTAATCACTTTTCAACATAGCCGACGTCCCCCCCCCCCCCCCCCCCCTTCCAGGTTCAATGCAGGTGTGCCAGCGCTTCACTAATTCCTGGATTCCGCGAGAAAAAAAACTCTTCTGACTGACTTCGTAGTCACGTATGTACCGCTTCTTTCACCTCATCGTCCGTACTGAACTTCTTGTCACCGAGTGCCTCCTTGAGGGGTCCAAACACATGATAATCACTCGTTGCGAGGTCCGATGAATATGCAGGACGTGGAAGACACTCCAAATGTAGATTCGTGATTTTCGTTACTGTCGCACGAGCTGTGTGCGGCCGCGCGTTATTATGCTGTAACAACACACCAGAACTGAGCAGGCCGCGACGTTTTGACCTGATTGCAGGTTTCAAGTGGTTCTGAAGCAGATTACAGTATGATTCGCTGTTGATAGTGAGTCTCCTGGGCATGTAATGTTCCATGAGTGGGCCTTTACAGTCCCAGAAGAGCGTGAGCATCAATTTGCCGGCCGACCGCGTTGTACGGAACTTCTTTGCTTTCGGCGATGATGAATGTCTCCACTCCATGCTGGCTCGCTTAGTCTCTGGCTGGAAGTAGTGAACCCAGCATTCGTCACCAGTGACTATACGGTGGGGAAAGTCATCTCCTTTAGCTTCATAACGTCGTAACAGTGTTTCACAAACATCCACACGACGTTCTTTCAGTTCGGGGGTGAGTTGTTTTGGTACCCACCTAGCGGAGACTTTGTGGTACTGCAGCACGTCTTGAATGATATGGTGCGCCGAGCCATGACTGATCTTCAATTCTCCAGCCACCTCGTCGATTGTTACACGCCGGTTTTCCCGTATCACACGTTCCACTGCAGCGATAGCGTCAGGCGTAGTCGCAGTGTGAGGCCGGCCGGAGCGAGCTGCATCAGTCACAGTTGACACCCCACTTTAAAACTTCCAGTGCCATACATAAACTTGCTGAAGCAACACACAAGCGTTCCCATACTGCCTCTTCATCCTCCGATGAATGTCTGCTGGTTTCTCACCCTCACTACCCAAAAATCGGATAACTGCACGCTGCCCTTCTCTCGTGCATGCTGCCCTTCTCTCGTGCATGCTTCCAAGGGGGCGGCCATTTTGGCTATGGTTTGCTGACGACATACTTCCCATCAGGACGACGGGCCTGCGCGCATGGTACCTCAAGCGAGAGGGCATAACACATCTGTAGTACAACCGTTTACTTCGTGATTTTGACGTTTTATTGCCATATTAAGGTTATTTAATAACCTCCCCCTCGTAGTTAGCCAGAGTGGGAATTTGTGAGAGTATATGAGCGACTGAGCGTGTGGTTGTGCGAATGAGCAAATCAGAACGAGTGAGTTAGATGGGAGTGACAAGAATGAGTATGTTAGGGAGTGATTGAGTGTGTTAGGGAGCAAGTGAGAGGCAAGGGAGATAATGAGAGTGAATGAATTAATATGACTGAAGAATTTGAGTACATGACTGTGTGAATGAGTAAATGAGATGGAGTAAGTTGGTGAGGTAAAAGAATTGATAAGAGTTGAGTGAAGGAGTGAGCGCATTAATGTGTGATGATGGAGTCCGTAATAGAAAGTAAGTGACTGAATAAGTCGAAGGAAGCTTGTATAAGGTAAAGTTAATGTATTCTCATCAGAAAAATAATGCAGTAGCGGTGTGAAGTGTTAGAGACTTCACTTTACTAGTTCCAGCTTTTATCTAATGAGATGGAGTGATGACTTCCCTTCCTCGCTGCCTTTCTCTTTTCTAACTCAAGAGCAGAGTCAGAAACCCATTTACAGCTGGGTAAACTGGAGACTTACCGTACCAGGTTTCAACACTGAAACCCGGTAACTGTGCCACTCTCTAACCACTTAGCCATTCGTAGGCTCGGAAGAGTGTAGGGTAAAGGTCATCCCAAAGTAGATTCTGCCATTGGGGAGTGGAGTGTTAGAGACTTCACTATACTAGGTCTAGCTACGAGGGGTGGTGTGACCTCTTCTTCCCTAGCTGCCTTTTATGTCCCTAACTCAAGAGTAGAGTCAGGTATCCAGTTACAGCTGGGTAGACTGAGGCGTGGTGCTACCAGATTTCTATCCCAGAACCCGGTTACTGCTACGCATGAGGAAAGAGGTCTAACCACTAAACCAGTCGTATACTCGAAAGAGTGAATATGTTAGATATATAGAGAGTAATGACAAGAGATGATAAAGTTAAGCAAGAACAAAAAAAGATGCCACTTGACAGAAATAGAAATTAAAACAAAGACAAGAAAGTAAAAATGTGGTAATATCGTTTCTAATATTCTTACCTGATCACGCAATCAGATAAAACCTTGTTGAAGCCAAAATATATTCTTCATATTCCCTCGTGTTCAGAAAATAATTCAGTAGCAAGAGTACACCTTTCTCACCTTGTTAATGTGAATTCTGTTTTTTTTTTTTTTTTTTGGTACAATAACCGGAACACTTGTTTAAAGGTATAACCTGATATCTTCCAGATGTAGTGAAATATCTCTCAATGAATAGATATAAATAAATCCTTCTTGGCTTTCAAAGAATCCGCTTTTATTTGTTTCGCCTGAAATTTCGTTTCTTTACGCTCTTTGTTCAGTTCTTGCAAGTTAGAAATGCTTTTTTACTCAAACTGACCAGGAAACATACGAACACACGTGACTGGAAGCGATTTCTGCCGAGAGCTTAATATTCCGAGGTTCCTGGAGGAACCCGCACCGGAACTCCTGCTCCCACGTCACTAATTTTCATCCCGGGCCGGGTGTTTGCTAAAAGTTGACGTGGACGGAACGACGTCTGCTCGGTGAAGACAGGCGCGCCTACTGTTCTCATTTTGAACTCCGACGATGATTCCGGAATCGTGGTTATTTTGTTGTCACGGGGAGTGGTATGGATAGACGAAATTATAAAAATGGGATTTTCTTTGACCTGTTTATATTTCTTGTCTTTGGCGCTTGTTTGTAAGCGTTGCTGACGAAGGGTGAACCCCGAAATGTCCTGTATTTCTTGTGTGCCGTTCATTTGTAAAATTGATTCCATACCATTTATTTTTTATTTTTTATTTATACGTTTATTTCCTTACCAGTTTTACGGCAGCCCCCTTATTTGTTCACTTTATACCTGTGCTAGATAGCCGCTGGTCATGTAAGACGAAATAAAATTTACAATATTAATTTTACATCAATTTACATTGTACCTATTGTTAAGTGATGATGCTACTGGTTGTCTGTTGAGTCTGTATTAGTGTGGTTTTGTTTCATACGTGTATTATATTGATGAAAATCTATCAACTGCCTCTCGGGTCGTTCTAGTCTCGTGGTCTAGGTGGTTCATTTTTCCAACACTACATCAACAGAAAAATCTGGCTTCGTTTTCTTCGGAATCGATTATAGGTAAATTTGTAGCATTCACTCCAACTGCCCTGCGTACGAATTTGTGGACTTTTAAATATTTCTTAAATTCCATTTAATAAAACATATGAACTATAGACATCAACGTCGCAGTCCACTCAATGTTTCGACATTTAATTTTGCACAAGATAATTTTACATAATGTGGATACATCACGATAAGTAACCATGTCCGATTCACTGTCATTATTCGATTCAATATTATCGCCCTTGTGTGCTTTCAGTATCTTCTTCTTCTTCCGTCCTTAGCCAAAGACCGACCAAGCAGTCAGAGGCCATCACGCCTTGTGGCGTCTTAAGGGCAACAGCAGATTGATTTTCTCTGTTGCTGTTTCCCATCACGCCTTGCGGCGTCTTTAGGGCAACAACAAATAGATCCATCTGCCGTTGTTTCCGTAATCGGTGTGACAAGCCAACGGGTGATCATCCCATTGGGCGCTTTCAGTATCAGCTACTATATATTCATTTCATCTATTTTATCCTGAGTTCGTTACAATAAAGTTCCATCTGAACACTTAGGTTCGCCCTTTTAAAACGTCCACAATGTTTCTACATCCTTCTATTCTCCGATGGGATCAACAAATGTGTATTCACACAATATTCCTTATACATTTCGTTCACCTACAACGGGGGTGGTTGAGGTAGTCGATACTCACGCTTCTCGACATTTTATATAGGAATTATTCGAGGTTAATACTAACCTTAGTGATAAGTCTATCACACATTCCTGGCAATCTTAGCCGTATTTCTGTTCCACTTTCTTATTTCACTTTAAATATATTTGTAACGCAATCTCAGTTCCAGAGTCAAGTCAGACTCCTGTTTAGTGATAAATCTATCACACATTTATTTCAGTAGAAGAATTTCTACACTTTCCAAGTCCATTGGACACATCCCCCTTGGACGAACACTTTCCGAATTCCGTGGACACAGCCACCTTGGACGAACACTGCGGAATATCTCCTTGACACTCAAATTTTTGTCATCCTTCACTATGCCGATACGTCAGATCCTAAACCCAATATTCTGCGTTTATGTGAGGCATATCGTGGTGCGAAGCAAATCTTCAAATTTGTCTCACCCCATGATGTGCACTCAACACCTATTAAACCTCCTAATATTAGAAGTAAATAAATATTAGGATCGTGTGATTCGCTTCCGTAGCTAGGCGGTGTTGCCGTTCGGATGGTCCTGGGTTCGATTCTCCGGCGAGCCTATCACTTCTGTTGTTTTTCTGTTGTGTAGTTTTCTTTATTTCTCACGAGTACCTGAAATATACCTTTATATGTGTAATATTTATTTATTTACTGTTTACAAGCCTCGAGTTTCCTCTCTTTATTTGATTATATTGTTCTAAGTGAAGCATAACTAACAAATTCCCACCAACTTTTCCGAAAGAGACGCGCATTACATCGCGAAATCGAAATTGCACACTCATTGACAGGACATGAACACACTAGCTTTGTAGGAAAAGTTCTGTATTTTCCCCTTACATATTAAACTATTTCCTCGTAAAATCTTGTCAGGTATGTACGAGCATGTATTTCTGTCTTAAATAAATATTACACACACAAAGGTATGTTTCAGGCACTCGTGTGAAATAAAGAAGTAGAAAACTAGACAACAGAAAAACCACAGAAGTGAGTGGCTTACCAGAGAATCGAACCATGACCTTCCTAACGGCACCACCGCCTAGCTACAGAAGCGAATCAGACTATCCTCCCTACCAACTAGACACCACTCCCTATCTTAGTTGTATTATTGTTGCGTTACAATGATGTTTCTGCAAGTGATCTGATATATATAATATGACGTCATTTTTAATCCAGCGGCGCTCTATTTGAGTACCGCGATGTTTCAAAATCATGAACGCATTGCGGTGCGCAAAAAAGGCTTAGTTGTATTATAATAGTGCAGAATGAAGCATCATCGTCGCCATTATTGTCCTTCTGGCTGCCAATGGAGTATGACGTCACAGCTGCTGCTGACGCCATTGCAGGAAGCCTATATAAAAGATTCACATGCTCTTGAAGCGGTGAAGTGGAACAAGAGATGAGAAGAAGACGCTGGCGATGGATCGGACACACATTGAGGAGACCTGTTGAAAGCATTACAAGGCAGTCCTTGTTCTGGAATCCACAGGAAAAGAGAGGTAGAGGTAGACCAAAAAACACACGGAGAAGAGAACTGGAAACAGAGGTGAAAATGATGAGGAAAACATGGAAAGAACTTGAGCGGATGGCAAAGGACAGAAAGACTTGGCATGTGTTTGTTGAAGGCCTATGCTCCTCGGGGAGCTAAAGGGTATTGATTGCGTGATTGATGAGTTGATTTATGTAGCATTTTCTTTGACATGATGAGGTTTGCCAGCCCAAGACACAACCTCATGTCAGTCGCCTTGTACGACATGCCTGGCGGAACAGTTCGCCTATTCATTCTTTGTTCAATAACAGACCACCGGAAACGGCACAGGGGGCCTCATTATGGCCTATGTCATACATTGCCGGGCCCCATAAGAGAGGAAAAAAAATTAGTTTTACCTCACGTAAAGTGCATATATTACAGATCTCATAATTTATTACAATAACAAAAGAAGTGTTCATTTATTAAAATTTTAGTCATCTCAAATTGTAACTTAGTATTATTTTTATTTATTTGCTTATTCAAAGTTCTTCATAAAACAAAATGGAACAAGTAATAGTTCAGTTAGGTTGGTCAATGTTTCGCAGCAGCAAGCTTCCAAATGTCTAGTTCACAAGACGATATTTTCAGTCAAAGGTCTGACTCCACCTTGAGTCGTTTCTTATTTTAGTATTTTGTAAATTATTTCTTTATTGCATTGCGGATCCCCCTCAGTTCGTGTCGCGGATCACAGATTGGGAACCACTGTAAAAAAAAAAAAAAAAAAGATGTAAGGGATTTGAAATTAAATAGAAAAGTAAGTGAGCTTAAAAAAAAAAAATAAGTAAAGGGGGTTAAAAAAAAACTAAGGAAGATGAAAAAGTGATGGAATTAAAAAGAGTAAGTGATTAAAAAATACGAGGAAGTTAAAAACAAAAAAAAAGTAAGACAGTTAAAAAAGTAAGGAAATAAAGAAGCAAGGGACTTAAAAAAACTAAGGGAGTTAAAAAAAAAACAGAAGAGATAAAAAGCTGCGAAAGACACTAATCATCCAATTTTATTTCCGCTGTGAACTACGGTTCAGCAACGATGTATAAACAAACTAAGTTCTCACTGTCTTATTCACGTCTTTCCAAGAGAATGTTCGCTCGTGTCATACGTATATTTATTTAAGCTGAAAAGCTTCTTCCTCTCTTCCTAGTAGCGCCACCTATTTGTTATTCCCTGTCATGGCTTGTTTGACTATACGGTCTTTTATCTTCCTAATATAATTTCCAATCCAGTATCTCTTTTTTTGACTATTTGAACTTGCCGATTGTTGGTTGATATCTGTATATGCCTCTTATGGATTATAGAACTACTAGTGTAAAAGCCCGTCATAAGACGGGAATTAAATTCAAAAGCACCAATACCTAACGGCAATTTTACAGTATTTAAAAAACCACTGAACATAACCACAGTACACGAAATACGTAGCAGCAGCGAGGATCTCAATGTGTGAATACTTCTTCTTCTTCTTCTTCTCAGACGTCCACTTGAATGTTCTCAAAGAAAGCAGTAGTCAGTTTGAGGCTATTTGAATCCCCGTAAAGCTTTTCCACGAAAGGAGCTGGCGTCGGCCATATGCACTTTCTCTGTACCACATATAAGGGGCAACTTTGAAGCAGATGTTCAGCAGTCATTTTATCAGTGCCACAGTTACACTGATCGGTAGTTCCTATCTTTAGCTTGTTAAATAGATGGTATCTCAATCTGTTGTGGCCAGTGCGGAGTCTGAAGATTACCACTTGTTCTCTTCTGTGGAGCTGGTAGTAAGCATCATTCTGTGTGTGCCCTGGATGTTCTACATTCCATTTGTTTCTGTATCTGATTCTGATAAAACTCTTTGCCTCCTCAAAAGTTATGCTTGCATCAGGCTGAGGTAGATGTGAACTTTCTTTTGCCATTCTGTCAGCCTCTTTATTGCCAGTGATGTTACAATGAGATGGGATCCATTGGATCACAACACTTTTGAATCGTTGACAAAGTTTGTGAAGCACTTCTCTGAGATCATCCAGGTCTGTATTATTTTGGCTTTTCAACGTTGCAATTACTGACTGTGCATCAGTAAAGAAAGCAACTTGTCTCTCTGCCCTTTCTTCTGTCAATTTAACCTCTGCTGCAGTTTTCAAAGCCTCTGCCTCTGCTCTGAAGTTGCTGGAGAATCGTCCTGTCGCCACTGACAGCCTTTTTTCTGCACCAGTGCTTAAGGTCAGAAAGACACTCCCACCTTTATTTTCTGTTGCATTTGTTGCTGATCCATCTGTGTATGCATGGGTCCAGGTGTTGCGTGGGTAATGTTTTTCTATGTATTTTGTCGCTATGGATTTTCTATCTGTTGCAGCTTGGCTCTTTTTACTTTCAATTCCAGGAATGTTTTCTATCATTTTAGGAAAACGATTTTGTTTCCAAACTGAATACGGGATCCCACATTCTATAAATATATTTTTGTGCACACCGTCATATGCGCACTCTTCTTTGGTAATGTGTTACTATTTTCGGGAGAGTACATATAAGGGAAACAATACAATAATTGTCTAACTTTCAACCAAAGTTGCATCCCTTAGCGTTACGCACTGACAGAAAAAGCTGGGATTTTTTATATAGGATTGCTGCAGTTGGCATCCTTGAAAAAAAAACACTGCATACAAGCATTAATGTGATCTTGCAGCAGTGGTCTCTGTAGCAATATAGTTGACATGGTGAGGTGGCCAGCCCCCATACACAACCTTATATTAGTCGTCTATTACTATATTCAGAGTGACTAGTGTTTGTATTCTTTCTTTGTTCCCCTCCTACTAGACCTCCGGGTAACAACCGCTGGCTTATCTAAGGGGCACTAAGAAATCCCCCGTGTGTTACCGGGGCCCGAAAGGGGAGCAAAGAATAGTAACACTGTACCCTACCATGCATTGCGTAAAAAGCGACGAAGGAGGGCTGGGCATGGGGGCTGGTTACCCCATCCCATTAAAAACTTTTTACCAAAAAAACACTTCAACAAACATGGACAAGTCAAATACATAATATAAATCAACGCAGCTGCCCAAGACAGAAGAATGTCCTCTGGACAGGAGGCGCATGAAGCAACCCAGAGAAAGCCGAAAGGAGTCTGACTTGCCGACTAACCTTTTTTCGTCTAGGAAAATCTCCAGGATTGACACATGGAGAAGAGAACTGGATACAGAGGTGATAATGATGAGGAAAACATGGAAAGAACTTGAGCGGATGGCACAGGACAGGAAGACTTGGTATGTGTTTGTTGAAGGGCTGTGCTCCTTGGGGAACTATAGGGAATTGAATTGATTGACTAAGAAATGCATAAAATGAAAAAAAGAAACAACGAATATGTAGAAAACAAGTAAGACTGAAATAGCAATATAAAAATAGAAATAAAACAGAACTCAAACATGCTCACAGTGAGAATAAAACAAAAACAAATACACAAATAAACACGAACAAATACACGTAAACGAACACGTTCAAAGACATCAGCTTCCACAAAACAGCCTTTCACACTTGCCCCAGTTGTTTACAACCAGGTGAGAAAACTTGAATACAACCTGTTCATGCTGGTACGTTGGAATGTTTTTGCTCAACGTAACGGGCATCAGACAGGTGGGTCTATGTTTTATTTGTTGTCAATATTTACAAATTACTTCCCGTATATCATCTTACATGTATCCATCTCCAGCCACTACCTGATGTTTCTATTAACGTTAAAACAAACCCAGCGACCCATCTCCCTTCGTTTTTTTCTCATTGCTAAAATTAATATTTTCCCTTTCATTCTTAAACTATATTATTATTTTTATTATTATTACTAGGAATACTAGAAATAATCTTATTATTGCTAGAACTAAACATTTTACTCTTATTGCTAGAACTTACCTTATTGCTAGGACTAATCTTTTCATTACTATTGCTAGTAATACTAGAACAAATTTTATTTTAATTCTTACTGAAAGTACTGCTTTGATAAATGTTCTAGTTGCAGGAACTAATATTTTTCTTATAGCTAGAATTAATATTCTTCTTACTTCTAGAACTAATCTTCTTCTTATTGCTAGAACTAATCTTCTTATTGCAAGAACTAATATTCTTCTTATAGCTAGAACTAATATTCTTCTTCATTTTACCAGAGCTAATCTTCTTTTTCTTATTAGTATTGCTGGAACTAATCTTATTATTATTATTTGTAGAACTAATCTTCTTATTGTTATTGTTAGAACTAATCTTCTTATTGTTATTGTTAGAACTAATCTTCTTATTGTTATTGCTAGACCGAATCTTATTATTGTTATTGCTAGAACTAATCTTCTTGTTCTTATTGCTAGAACTAATCTTCTTGTTTGTAGCGAAAGGTTTTCCTAATATGATAATAGTGGTAGAACAGAAGTAGAATCTCTCTCCAGAAAGTATGAAGTTCCAGTGCCCGAGAAGTACACTGGTATCACAAGTGAGTTACAGCTGTAAATTAATATGAAACAAATATAAAGGTATGTTATCAGGCACTCGCAGGAAATAAAGAAGTCTTCAGAAGTATAAGTTGCTACTTTCGCTATAGTAACCCTATGTGATAATATAATTAAATTTGAAAAGGTAACTCAAAATTTAACAGTTAAAAATTTAACAAGTCAAATGAGTACAATTTCATAATTTATTATGAACATCTATATATTCTATTCTTGTAATGAGAAATGGGTGTTGGAAGATGGTAAAATGAATGATTATTTATAGTTACAAATTAAAATAAGTAATAGAAAAAGTCTTGGATTTATCTTCCACTAAAATTACAACAAAAGGATTGTCACATTATCTCTTGCCATCTAGTTGTCATCATTAGACAGTCGTCATCATTAGACAGTCGTTTTAGAAACTGCTCACGGTGTTTGTTGGATGGATATACATATAACTCATCTTATGTTATTAGCCACGTCTGCTCGAGGTTCCTGAGACACACTTGAATACGGAAGACTTTCCTTCAGCCCGCCCTATAACTACGGGGGACTAAGGTGTTGAAGATTGGTTGACCTCTAGGCTTCAGTTAGCTGGATCAACGATCCTCAAGTCTTTAGTTTCTCGATCAGGAATGATCATAAACATTGATCATAAAACCTGGAACAAAAGGTAATAGGTGGCCATGGTGTTCCAACAATCTCACCACCCACTGCTGTTCATGATGCGACCATGTCTTCAGTGTTTGTATATAAATGAATGAATCATGGTAGTATGTTACAGAGATAGCATGATAAGATAATGTATACTGTGCAGAATTAACAAAATACATGAATAAATCACATGTTATGATACATGGGTACGATATAACCTTTGCCTTCCACTTATGGATGTCAAGTCACTTATGTACTTGCTGGTATGTCGTACGCTTCCAGGCAAGAACTAGCCATGATATATTTGGCTAACCAATTAATGGTTATGCTTCCTGACAATGCCGGTGAAGGTTATCTCTGGTTAGCGTCATTCCCTTTTTTATTATATCTGATACAATCAATCAGAAATAAAATCTGAAATAAAATGATATTAGTAATATATATGTGATAGGGTGGGCGAGATGATGATGATTATATTGTGATGTGTGATCACTCTCTTTTCACACTCGCACCGACCCGAACAACAATAAAACTCTTGATTCTAGAGGCAGGGGCTGTATTTATTTTTACAACCCATTCAGTGACTAAACAAACATTAAACAAATAAACCAACGAACATAACAAAACAAAACAAAACAAAACACCCAGCATGTGCCCGATTGCTAATTCTGGAGAAGCAAACAAAGCGACGACTGGTTAAAATCATAATAGTTAAATAATGATACTCTCACCTGTTAAACAGTCCTTCCACGTGCACTACCTGACACCCTCAACTATCACACACGCACACACTCATGCGTGTCGTCCAGTGCGACTAGTATGGTGTTGTGCATGAGGCTGGCAACCTCACCGTGTAACACAGATTGCTACCGAAACCACTACTGCAAGAGCACACACTCAGCTATCACACACACACACACTCATGCATGTCGTCCAGTGAGACTAGTATGGTGTTGTGCATGGGGCTGGCAATCTCACCATGTAACACAGATTGCTACTGAAACCACTACTGCACGAGCATATGAATACTTCATGCAGAGGCAAACCACACTGGTGGCCCCATGCTCCCACAGGAGCGGAGAAGAGAAATATATATCTCCAAGTGAGCCCACGTGCTCTCACAAACCATTCTACACATAACCATAATTAAATAATAATCAACTGGACATAAAATAATATTCTTCAACTACATGTACATCAAATACTCTCAATAATAAGAGTAAACCACCACCTCGAACTGATCCATCTCAATATTCATTTCTGCATTCTGAACATGTCGTAAATGACGACTGGTGCGCCTGGCAACAAGCGTGTCGTATATGACCCCTGATGTTACCGTCACCGAAACAACCACAGCAATAGCATAAAAATGCTTATTGTTGGCCTGTAATGGACACCAGCTGCATTGGTGTTTCCATGCTCCGCCGGGAGCAACCAGAGAAACACATGTCTCAACAAAGGAGTGGCCTCGCGCTCTCCAGAAATCTAAATACATATTCTCACTTCAAAGTAACCCATAAATATATGCAGTAGAATAATCAATCATCGTGAAATACGCTCAATTACTTTTACATTAAAGAAATAAAATATAATTATTCTCGACTTAAACCAAACTGGATTAAATACACAACGTGACACATGGCGTAACATTTACCACGCGGGGCGTGTTATTCCGACTCGCTGGCGCCGCTTTTTATACAGTCCTCGCCACGTGGGTGCCATCTTGCTATTGTTAATCTTATCTAAATTCCAGTGAAATAGCATATATCTGCCTTTCTGATGAATGAAATAATCGCTCTTAAACTTTCACATCTATCTATCTATCTTTTTATCTCATTAAACATTAAAATAGCCACATCGATATTATTTCAGAATTATATAAAACTAATTCTAATTTAAATTAACTCACGTGCTCAAGGCATTTACAGCTTGGCTCTGTGTGTCTTACTTCGTCTGTTCTCACTGGGCGGCTGTGGCAAAGTAGGCCCGCTTTTTCTTTTATAAGCCCAGGTCGAATCACTCACTTTACTGCGCGCTAGGCGTATGGATTTGGCCGCATAAACAACACTCGCGATTATTTGCTTTAGAAGGGCCGAAAACAGAAATATACACAACTATTTCTAGAGCAAAAACACAATTCTACACCACAACTTAATTTTAAGGCATTATTATGGCCTTTTCATCAATCTTGAAGAATTTACATCTCAGCATGCTTCGCGCACTTCTAAAATACATGGGCGATAAATCTGCCCAAAAACAGGAAGGGGGCGGGCGTCTCCTTTTCGGCCCCATCACATATCTCCCTCCTGATTTTGTTGTCGTCCCGACAACATCACTACCTCTGGCGCTTCGGTCGAAATCTCTCGGATCATTGGTGCTGCGCCTGATTATTTCTCAGCGGCGATGTTTTGGGCTCAGATTCTGTATTCGGTACAACCTGGCTGGGGACACTCTTGGTCGTCATGTCTCCAGATGTACGTTGTCGGGCTGTCAGCCGCAGTGGTCTTGAAGACTCGCTCACTGGTGCCGCGTCGCTGCCTGCCCGTGACATCTGCTTGTCAGTGCTTGCAGCTGTCGACTTTGAAGGGAGATCGCTCTTGACGTGTTTTCCACTCATTTTGTGTGGACGGTGGCTTACGTTCCTCACAATCTGCTTTTGATGAGTCTCCTCTGCTGAACCTTGATTTGCACCCCCTCCTATCTGCTTAGGACGGGTTTCCTCCCCTAGACAACGGCCAATTTTCTCGGCGTCCTTAGTGTGACAGTTGACGTAGCCCTCTCTTGGCTTGCGCCCTAAAGGCAACCTCGTTGTGGCAGTACGTCTCGGGAAAGAGCTCCTTGAGGGACAGGCGGCTATCAAGTGTTCAGTGGACTTGCATCGAAAACATCTCTTCGGAAGCGGGCCTTGAGGGCACTTGGCTGCCATGTGGTCTGACAGGTCTCCACAATTGTAGCATCTTATCTTTCTGGGCTTCCTCTGTGCCATGGGTCGCTTCCTGCTGCCCTTACACTCTTGACCGCCAATGCCGCATACATAAATTGCTTCCATGCCCTGGGCCGATGGTTTGCTGTCAAACTCTACTCGTTCATTCCTCGCCATACTCCGGATTCCCTTTCTGAAGATCTTGGTTTGATGTACGAATACATCAATACCTCCATCATCTGGCGTGATGAACCCCCATCCCCTGTGGACACTATGCCACTTGCAAACTCCTTTTCGCCTTGTCGGTGTAGCTGCGTTTGTTGGTGCTGTCAGCTCACAGCTTTCCTTGACAACAGCGTGACTCTCACATACAAGAAGGTCTAGTTGAGGTTCCTGCGGACACACCTCCTCGTCTTGCGTTGGCTGTTCCCGCGAACACACCTCCTCGTCTTGCGTTGGCCTGCTCGGTGTCACTGTCTGCCTTATCCTGTCGACGACGCCAATTGTGATAGGGTGGGCGAGATGATGATGATTATATTGTGATGTGTGATCACTCTCTTTTCACACTCGCACCGACCCGAACAACAATAAAACTCTTGATTCTAGAGGCAGGGGCTGTATTTATTTTTACAACCCATTCAGTGACTAAACAAACATTAAACAAATAAACCAACGAACATAACAAAACAAAACAAAACAAAACACCCAGCATGTGCCCGATTGCTAATTCTGGAGAAGCAAACAAAGCGACGACTGGTTAAAATCATAATAGTTAAATAATGATACTCGCACCTGTTAAACAGTCCTTCCACGTGCACTACCTGACACCCTCAACTATCACACTCGCACACACTCATGCGTGTCGTCCAGTGCGACTAGTATGGTGTTGTGCATGAGGCTGGCAACCTCACCGTGTAACACAGATTGCTACCGAAACCACTACTGCAAGAGCACACAAACACACTCAGCTATCACACACACACACACTCATGCATGTCGTCCAGTGAGACTAGTATGGTGTTGTGCATGGGGCTGGCAATCTCACCATGTAACACAGATTGCTACTGAAACCACTACTGCACGAGCATATGAATACTTCATGCAGAGGCAAACCACACTGGTGGCCCCATGCTCCCACAGGAGCGGAGAAGAGAAATATATATCTCCAAGTGAGCCCACGTGCTCTCACAAACCATTCTACACATAACCATAATTAAATAATAATCAACTGGACATAAAATAATATTCTTCAACTACATGTACATCA
This sequence comes from Oreohelix idahoensis, assembly GCA_024509875.1. NCBI lineage: Eukaryota > Metazoa > Mollusca > Gastropoda > Stylommatophora > Oreohelicidae > Oreohelix > Oreohelix idahoensis. The sequence continues at coordinate 257,068 of JAMPIV010018159.1, forward strand.
AATACTCTCAATAATAAGAGTAAACAACCACCTCGAACTGATCCATCTCAATATTCATTCCTGCATTCTGAACATGTCGTAAATGACGACTGGTGCGCCTGGCAACAAGCGTGTCGTATATGACCCCTGATGTTACCGTCACCGAAACAACCACAGCAATAGCATAAAAATGCTTATTGTTGGCCTGTAATGGACACCAGCTGCATTGGTGTTTCCATGCTCCGCCGGGAGCAACCAGAGAAACACATGTCTCAACAAAGGAGTGGCCTCGCGCTCTCCAGAAATCTAAATACATATTCTCACTTCAAAGTAACCCATAAATATATACAGTAGAATAATCAATCATCGTGAAATACGCTCAATTACTTTTACATTAAAGAAATAAAATATAATTATTCTCGACTTAAACCAAACTGGAACTAAATACACAACGTGTCACATGGCGTAACATTTACCATGCGGGGTGTGTTATTCCGACTCGCTGGCGTCGCTTTTTATACAGTCCTCGCCACGTGGGTGCCATCTTGCTATTGTTAATCTTATCTAAATTCCAGTAAAATAGCATATATCTGCCTTTCTGATAAATGAAATAATCGCTCTTAAACTTTCACATCTATCTATCTATCTATCTTTTTATCTCATTAAACATTAAAATAGCCACATCGATATTATTTCAGATATATATAAAACTAATTCTAATTTAAATTAACTCACGTGCTCAAGGCATTTACAGCTTGGCTCTGTGTGTCTTACTTCGTCTGTTCTCACTGGGCGGCTGTGGCAAAGTAGGCCCGCTTTTTCTTTTATAAGCCCAGGTCGAATCACTCACTTTACTGCGCGCTAGGCGTATGGATTTGGCCGCATAAACAACACTCGCGATCATTTGCTTTAGAAGGGCCGAAAACAGAAATATACACAACTATTTCTAGAGCAAAAACACAATTCTACACCACAACTTAATTTTAAGGCATTATTATGGCCTTTTCATCAATCTTGAAGAATGTTTACATCTCAGCATGCTTCGCGCACTTCTAAAATACATGGGCGATAAATCTGCCCAAAAACAGGAAGGGGGCGGGCGTCTCCTTTTCGGCCCCATCACAATATATCTTTAATAAACTTACATACCCTCTTAGGATTTATAAGCTCACGGTGAGACTGTTTTGGTTGAAGTTAATCTGCCCTGCATGCAGCGTGAAAAAAAAACTTTTCTTGCAGATACTGTCTTCCAGTTTCTCACTCTGGCTTCTGGATTTGGTGTGTGTGATTTCCAATGCGCCGTTCTGTCCTTATATTTCAGTCTCTCGCCCGTACGAGAAAGCACCTCTGAAAATCCCAAAAGATTTTCGTTTAATCTCTCGGTTTGAGGCGATTTGAGGCGATCTGTGCTTTTCCTGTACTTGTTTTTTTCTTCTGTTCACTACACACTTATATCCTTCCTTCCTTCCTAGGTATCATTTCCTTTTCCCCATATGAGGCTTCCATTCTATCCAATTTATATTTAAATCTGTTTAGGCATGTAGTTATAATAAATGTTTAAAGATTATTAGCTAACTTTTAGCCGATGTGATGAAGGTGAAAAATATTAATTATCTTTAAAACTATTTATATTTGAATAATATCCTTTTGGATATAATTCCTAGTCTATCTCCTTTGTTGAATTATTTTTATTTAATTGTATTCCAACCAGGCGTTCTCTTGTAGTTAATAATTTAATATCCAGTAAATGCAAACTTTTAAAGTCCGCCATACATTCCTATATAGCTATTTCCTCATTCTTCAGTAATATTGTCTGGCTTTAACCGTAATTCACATTTCCCGTCTTCAAACTTCAAAGAAAGACCCGCCGAGCCGACCTTGCGCTGTGTGTATGTGGGTGTCGCGCTACACATTTTTTCCACAACAAAGCAAGAGGAACCAAATTTCGCTACATTGTTCTTATTGAAAGAACTAATCTTATTATCGTTATTTATAGAACTATTCTTCTTATTGTTATTTAAAGAACTAATCTTCTTATTGTTATTGCTAGAACTAATTTCCTTATTGTTATTGCAAGAACTAATCTTCTAATTGTTATTGCTAGAACTAATTTTCTTGTTGTTATTGATAGAAATAATCTTCTTGTTGTTATTGCTAGAACTAATCTTCGTGTTGTTATTGATAGAACTAATCTTCTTGTTGTTATTGATAGAACTAATCTTTTTGTTGCTATTGCTAGAACTAATCTTCTTATTGTTATTGATAGACTTAATCTTGTTATTGTTAAAACTTATCTTCTAATTGTTATTGCTGGAACTAATCTTCTTGCTGCTATTGTTAGAGCTAATCTTCTTGTTGTTATTGATAGAACTAATCTTATTATTGTTATTGCTAGAACTAATCTTCTAATTGTTATTGCTAGAAACTAATCTTCTAATTGTTATTGCTAGAACTAATTTTCTTGTTGTTATTGAAAGAAATAATCTTCTTGTTTTTATAGCTAGAACTAATCTTCTTGTTGTTATTGATAGAAATAATCTTCTTGTTGTTATTCATAGAAATAATCTTCTTATTGTTATTGCTAGAACTAATCTTCGTTTTGTTATTGCTAATGTGGCCAGGTGTGCTGATGATAATGATGTGTGTCTACTATTCCCAACTTCTCTATTCTCTCTTATTGTTGATCGTATAGGGTTCGTATCACTACCCTAACAGTAGGCAGCTTTAGTTTGATGATGTTGAGTTACTTCTTTCTCCTTCTCAAACGATTACAATTGATTGATGTTTCAACACCTTGATGAACATACTTCACGCTGACAGCAGTGAACATTAATGTCAAGTTTATTTACACTAGATCAGCAACAGTTGGATAAAAATGATAATGCCCAACCTTCACCTTTGGTTGGTAGACCTGTACAGCAACAATGTTCAGATTCATATTTTCTATGTCTTACTCTCTCGTTCACTCTTGCTGCTTCAATACTTCTAGTTATCTTTATTGGTTATTTATGGTCACGACTTGATAACTACTGCTGTCGATATTATTCTTCTTCTTCTTCTTCCGTCCTTAGCCACCGACCGTCAAAGCAGTCAGTGGCCATTACGCCTAGTGGCGTCTTAGGGCAACAGCAGATAGGTTTTCTTTGCCATTGTTTCCCATCACGCCTATTGGCGTCTTTAGGGCAATGGCAAATCAATCCATTTGCTGTCGTTTCCGTAATCGAAGTGACTGGCAAACGGGTGATCAGCCCGTTGGTTGTCGATATTATTATGCCCCCTAAATTTCTTCTTATGGTAACATTGTCTTCTCAAGGTGTTCGTCTATATTTCTTCTGTTCTGCTTAACTTTCTGTAGTCTTTACTTGGTGTATTGCTTTTGAGAAGACTGGCCTACCGCGAAGGTTGACGTTTTCCCAAGCTTACATTCTACTCGTTAGACTGTCAACTGGTCTACTATGTTGCCTACCAGTATAGACAAAGTTCAACATGCCTGTTCATTATGAAAACACCCACATTTCCTGAAATGGCAACACTGTCTCATGTCCTCAGAATAGCTCACAAAAACTGTCAATAGTAACATATATGCAATTGAGCGTCTGGGGAGTAGTTAATAACTTTGCTGTCACCACAGAAGCAAGCCAACTCCTTTGGACTTAATCCCTGATAATAACTCTCGATTGCGCCAATCACCTATACAATATTACATACTGGGAGAGAGCCCATTTTCTGATCGTCTGTCTAGAAAACAACTCAATAAGAAATATAAATTTTCCGTGCAAGCTTAACTTAGCCGAGTTCACCCAAGCAGAACTTCAACTTGAGTCAGCATTTTTTCTCAAGGGGCGTAAAACACTACTGTTGATGGATTGTCACACTTTGATAATAAATCATATAAGTCACTGTAAAAAGTAAATTAATATGAAACAAATATAAAGGTATGTTATCAGGCACTCGAATGTTGATGCGTAGATGGCAGGGAGGATAGTGTGATTCGCTTGCATGGCAAGGCGGGGTTGTCACACGGAAGGTCCAGGGTTCAAATCCTGGGTAAGCCACACATGTCTGTTGTTTTTCTGTTGTCTAGTGTTCTACTTCTTTATTTCCTACGAGTGCCTGATAACATACCTTTATATTTGTTTCATATTAATTTACCATACGTAGAAAAGCTCTACGGAGATGCAAATAGCCTCAAACTTACTACTGCTTTCTTTGAAAACATTCAATTGGATGTCTGAGAGTGTACGAAGAAGATATACATATATATATAGAATATAGAACTAATAACATAACTACGTCTTGTCAGTGGAACAAGAGGATATGATAAAACACTGACATTAGATATGACACACATTAAGAAAATTCGCTGATAGACACAAGGAAGGCCATGTTCTGGAATGCCCATAAATATAGAGGTATTTAAAATAAAAACGGAGAAGAGAACTTCAGATAGACAAGACATGGATAACGAAGTCATGGAATGACCTTTCACAGAATGACCTAGAAACTTTTCATTTCTTGTTCCATCCCGTAATTCATTTTGTGCTATTCACGTTATCTTTTCCTACCTCGGACAATATTTGGTATTTTCGAGTCATTGTTTACGCTTCTTCCTGTAATATTCGTCATGTCTGTTTACCTGATCATCCCTGCTGAGAGAGTAGACAGGTGATGTAATATTGACTGACAGTCATGTTGGTAACATTCTCGTTTATCAGACATGGGCGCGCCGGATTAACACGTAGATCACCGCGCGGGTTGCTTATCGCTCTTTTGGCTATTGCGATTTCCTAATTTCTCTCGTGGAGAGAACAAAACCCAGATGGTCACACGAGTGTAGTAAAATCTGCGAGAATAATCGCTCATTTCAGTAGATTTTAGTCATAAAATAATAATCAATAAACCCGCCCGATTGTGTCTGACTGTGATGGTCTCACACGCCAGCAACGCTGCCTTTTGTGCAGTGCTAAAGCCTATAGAACGATCCCACGGTAAAAATCTAACACGCGTTTTAGTTTCGGTTTCGAAAACGTACTACTAATATTTAACATTTTGCCAGCTCTGTTGCAGCCTAGCCTTAAAATTAACGATTTTGCGGAAGTGTGCCGCAAAATAACTATCTGAATTAACTTTAAATTTTGACTTTAACGCTGGTAATATGTAGTAATCCTTACATTATTTGGTAGTGTAACAACGGTTATAACAACGGTTATAATTAACGCAAATTCTTACCCCGCCACGCAAAACCCCACTTCGCTTGACACATTCTGCCATGCATATATACACGATGGAGCAAAGCCAACGAGGCAAACACGCAGACAAAATTTTTTTTCCTCCTAGCGGTAATATTACTGACGTCACTAAAACAAGTAGTTATTTGAAAATACATGCTAGCGAGAGGTGAAAGAGGGGGGAAAGATGGCCGTCTTGTGTAAAAATTTTATTTGACGATCGACAGTGACAAAATTGAAAATCTAAACCAATATGAAACTGACCATAAAAATTATATGATAGTATAGCTTAGAGTCCACTGAGCAAGAATGTGTTTTAAATAATATGGTAGTCCAAGTATTAGCCAAGTTATTGAGAAAATACTAAATGTCTACGGACGCACGACCAGACAGACTGTTGTTCCTGCTTGTTTTTTTTAACGTTAGTAGAGGACGCCGGCTTAGAAATAGCGGCATTGGGGTACATTCAAATTCGTTTGGGTAAACAGAGTATAGGGGGAAAGGGGAGCGGTAGGAAAATGTAATCCAAAACGAAACATCTTTTTGTATTGGCATAACTAAAGCAGACTGGCCAATCGACTACCAGACGCAGAGTTTGTTTGGAATTAATTTTGTTTTTCAAAAACTACATTTGAATTCTGGTGGTCGCAAGCTTTCGATTGGCCAGTGCTAATAAATATTAGCAAAAGGCTTTCACTAGTCATTGCCAGTTGAACAAAACTTTTATTCAAATACGCTGAGAACAGCTGTGTTAAATTTAAACTTAAATATAAAGAAATATTCACAGTCTGGGGCAGTGCAGAGGAAACTGAGGCCACTTCTTTGCAAGTCAGCGTCATTTGTTTATATTTCTTGAAATTTGTGGTAAGGAATGATTTATGAATTTAATATGTTTAATCCAACTACAAAGTTAGATACTGCTATTGGGAAAAGTGAAGGACATGCCGGGAGCAGACATTGTTGAGTCCTCACATTGAACTGTATCTAACTGATGTATGTTATCATGATTATGTTGTCATATTATTGTATTAGAATATATTAGTAAGCCTCTGTGTTCAATGAACACTGTTTAACATGCCTGAAGCATTTATATTTTTAAAAAAAGAAAAGAAGATAAAATCATATCAAAGGAAATGTGGTTACTCCACATTATTTTATTGAGGAAAACTATGTAAACGTACAGTGGCGTATCTGCCATAGGGACCTGAGGTGTGGTCACAGCAAGGTGTGAGTCATGTAAAATTATGGTCGAGTGCACCTGTAATGCATTACGAGGCTGACCCCATATCACAGTAAGAAAATAATAAAAATACTAGTGATCAGATGTAAAAGGCCAGGGTGTCCTTTTGTTGCAGAGGTTCTATTTCCTGTTGCCAGCTGGTAACAGGAAACCTGCTGAGTAAGAATAACGCCACCAAGTCTCCGACCAGTCGTTTATGCTGTCAAAGATAACAGTAGAAGCCTTGACGTGTGGTGAAATCGAGATTTTCTGCAACTACACATTGTAATGGGGGGGGGGGGGATGGGGGGGAGGGGGGGAGGGGGGGGGGGGGGGGGGGGGGGGGACAAGGAATCCCAGGTGATGTGTTAAAACATCTGGGCATATCTGACACTTTCGTGTAATAAACACTGGTATTTAAAATCATAATCAGGAAGTTTGTGGGGTATAATGATACTACAGCCCCTCATACACAGTGACTCTCCCTCTTAGATGAATAACGTGTAAGCTGTGAACATTCCAACAGGAAAGAGAGATATATGAATATATATAATATATATATATATATATATATATATTATAATATATATATATATATTAATATAATATATATATATATATATATATATTATATATAATAATATATAATATATATATATATATATATAATATATATATTTAATATATATATATATATCTACGTTATACTTTATAGTTAGTGGACAAAGAGTCCAGATATTTTAGTTGATATTTTCTGTAAAATACCTTGTCCTCATTTTCAAAGACCTGTCCAAAAGATATGACTGGACAGGCAGATTAAATTGTAAAGAAAAAACATTTCACTTTAAAGAAAAACTTAACCACTGGTTTTATTCACTTCCTCATAGAAGATTAAAGTGTTTGTATGTTGTGTACCATCATTTCATTTCTCCCCTAGACACTAGGTACATCATACACCAGACACTAGAGCCAAAATAGCGACCGTGTGAGAGGTAGCGTTAGGTTCCCTGCACATAATTCATCATCATCATTTATAGAGTCAGGGCCTACATGTGCTTGACCTCACACGGTTAATACAGACACTGATATCATTCTTTTAGGATACCATCATAACCTCCCCAGCAAAATCAAACTTTGCTACAACGAGGAATGTTTGTTTGCACAGGTACAGGGCAGTAAATTATCCAGGTGGTGACCTATTACAAACACGAACCTGAGACGACAGAAATGTTGTAAAAGCTTCCGGGAAGATATGATCAGTAATAAATTCAGGAAGTTGTGAGCTGTAAATGTGATAATCCTAGACGGAAAATCACACTACCTTATATGGAGAGTGACCGTTTGAATTTCACAAACGTATGAGTCACACAGAAAATTCCATGAGGAAAGTTATCATAACACGCATGATTGAATACAATTGGTGGGGTAATTCTAGATGTTATAAACGACACTTATGACTGGAGCCTGGTCAGATAGTAACAGCCACAAGCGTGGGACGAAAGTTGCAATATAATCTGACACTTTCGCTAGTTTGGAGCACTTTGAAATTCACCTCGTCAAGAAGACAGCCAGCTAGCCAGAGTAAGGAATAGGATCAGAATTCCATTTATCGGACCGGACCTTGTTTGAGCATCTTGTGGACTTATATCCCAGGAAAACTCTACTTACATTAACACGAAAAGCCGGAATCCTAGGAATCTGGAACACAAAGTCAGAGTGGGAGCCTAGTGTAAAGTAATACCCCAGACCGCGTGTAAGAGGCATCTTAAACAAGTTGCCTTAACTATTGCTCTGAGCCAGGAGTCAGTATTCATAAAGAGACTTTAGGGTGAGTTTTGCATTTTAAAATTCTATATTTTGCATTTATTAACATGTGAAAATTGCTAAGTGATGTCCAAACCATCTGAGGCTGGCAACTTCAGCATACATAATAATTGTTTCATGAACCACCACTGCAAGAGCTTGTGACTTCTTTATGCGGGTTTCCCATAGAGAACCAAAAGCAGAGGTAGTCCCTAGATCCATATGGAGCAGGGAGTGGATAATAATAGAACTGATGTACATACTTATTATATCATTCACCTTTTCAACCAGTGCAAATGTAAAGACATTCAATATGAATGTTATGAATGTATTCCGCTCACTGGGATTAATATTAATGCTCAGAGAGGGTAACGTTCTGAGGTAGATAAGATGGTGGCATGAAAAGGGTGTGTCCGGAAACCCAATACTCAGTCGGGTATTTGTTTCTCTTCTTTCTTAATACTAGGCGGTGGCACCAGGTGAGGGTGCTATCTCTGGAACAAAGTGTGTGGTATAAGTGGCCTGCTGTCAACGTTGGACACCATCATCAGACGTGTCTTGAAGACGCTGGATCAGCTTCGTAAGTGATTACTCTCTGATATTTCTTAGAACGTGTCACAACCTCCAGACTTGACAGTGACGTGATTGAACTAGTCCATAAGCTGCAAAGAACAAACATCGGCTGGAGCAGAAACCAACAAACTTACTAGCAGCTAAGTACAAACTTAAAAGCTGCCAAGTGAACTTTCAGATCATTCCCTGGGACCTAAGACGCGTCAAAAGTGGAATGCAGTCAGCGACCCATAACTGACTGCTTGCGTCAGGGTCAGCGAACCAGAGCTGGCCAAGACCCTACTCCACCTCCAAGTGGTGGTCCTGGAAACAGGCTGCATCACTGCAGTCTGGCTGAGAGAGCAGGGATCGAAGTGGGAAGGCAAACCCGGTCCTAAAAAATGCCGTGCCGAAGTCGGATGTGTCGGGCCAAAAGGCGCAGATATCGCAGCTTTGCTGTAAACGGCGACACAACGCAACCAACGTCCTTTTTAGGACGAACGCAGAAGAAGAAGAGAACAATTTCCTCAATTTCCATAACATCACCCTGTGATGATAACCTTTTTTTTGAAAGAATTATTCATTTTACTCCGTTAAATATAATTTATTATTAAATTTTTTGTTTGTATATATACAAATTTATAGTTGATTTAATCATTTTGAGTGTACTGCACCCGTATTTCTCAGTCACCTTAAATACACAAACAGAGCTATTAAATTAAAATTTCACTGAATTAAATAAGTTGGAGGCTTGAACGAGATAAATCATACAATATATCTCTTAACAAAGGTTGTCGGGCACTTAAGACAACATTGAGCATTGTTCTCTGATTTCTATGTTAAGACATCTCTGCCATCTTGTGTAGATCCTTTGAAGACCCACATTAGTTACTCTAGGTTTTGGCCATTGGTAGACTGTCGCATAGAGATTTATGATCAATAAATTTTCTATATTCTTTTCTTTTCTACCCGTGTCCTCTACTTAAGTATCGCTCTTGTATCGTTTTCCAGTTTTTTTTCGCATTCGTTCGTTCGCGACAAAATTTATTTTCCCATTCTGACTTTACCGTTTCTTTTTCTCATACTAGAAACGCACTTTATTACGTACGATGTCAGGCTCTGGAGGTGGACGAAATACTGTGAATATTCGTCTAGTCAGACATAGATGGCAGACATATCGTCTAGCATTTCCATCCTGGACACGAGTTTTTCTTCGGCTAAGTTTCTCGGCGAGGTGTGGAAACTGCCATCCGCATTGCTCAGAAATGAGACAGGTCGTCGTAGAAGGTGTGAAGACGCACGTTTGGCAGTTATGGGCAACGTCTAAGTTAATGGGAAGTGTTAAGAGAGAGAGGGAGAAAGAGGAGAGGGGGAGACAGGGGTTTTGGAAATAGCGCGCATCCTTTGTCTGTTTCATATATCTACCCCGGAGTGGAAACTTGATTTCATTCAATCTCCAAGTTGCAGTAGACGTGATCGCTTCGTTCTAGATACTTATATTTATAAGTGAAACTCTGAGTTTCGTTGTGATACCCGTAGTTCTGTTTGGAGGTAACTTTATAATATCTAATAGGTTGAGTGATTAAGTGTTAAATTGCCTATTATATTTGTCGTGTGGTGAGTCACTGGGGCAACTACGACAGTAGTTTTTGCCAGGAATAGTCTATGAGATATTAGATATAAGGTCTCTAGAAATTGGCTCGTTAAGGAAGAAAAAAAGACCTATTCGAGATAGGGACAAGAAGACAGGAATGCGAATGCTTTCCACTAGACAGTGTTTTCTAATAAATTATGGAAAGAGTTCTGTTTCCCCACGACCTTAGCTTCTGCCCTTAGATCCCGTAAAGAAAAAGCCCCCAACCTCATCTGAGTAGAGAAAGGTTCCTATAGGTGAATATGTAACACCGACAGCACGAGTGATACATTAACAAACTCTTGATAATGATCAACTGATCGTTGGGTTTATTAATGAAATATCCACACATATAGGGTTAGTAATGGTTAGAACGTGATGATGGTGAAAGACGATTCACACAAAACACACAGATGAGATAATAAAATACAGTTAATTAAGTAATAGTTAATTAAGGATGAACTGGTGTAGAGTGAAATGATGATGTGATATGATACGTGTTACCAAAATGGTGAGTACTCTACACAGTCCATGTGTCTCTAAATGCTTCTCCTAGATATGAGGATTCACATGTATGCATAAAATGTCCCAAGTTGTTATACGTTATGTCGAGTGGGGTATCTCTAAGTCGAGGACGTTTTGATGAAATACTGCTGTCGTACGGAGAACGCTGACGAGATATTTATGTATATTCCTTCACTGTTTTGAGTATATCTCTGTAGTGTGGATCAACAGTTAATAGTTGTCATATGAACAAAAGGTCTGTGGTCTAATCTCCCGACGGTACTGGTCAGACTGGATATCTTCACGAAATGTTAGTGATATGTAGACTCATAATCTTGCGTATGTAGTCGTGATTCATATACTTTCGAGTCTGCTTCATAAAATGCGCTTAAGAGTGTGTTGCACGTGGTATAAATATGCGATTCCTCTTTTGAGCTCTTTTGCTTGACTTCAGATAATAATGATCTTTCGAGTGATTAGAGTTTATGATGACTCTGTATTGAACTTGTGATAACGATGTATTGAACTTGTGATAACTCTGTATTGAACTTGTGAGCAAGCAGTATATGGTGACGAAAAATGCTGCGTCCACCCTATGACTTGTGGGTGAGACAATATTCCTTTTTAATTGAGGAATGAAAGATGCCCTATGGCGAATTCTGCTAGCCAAATGTCCGTTTTTGATAACTTATTTCTGGTTAGACGTCAGACACGTTGCGTGTAGACTCAGACTTCTGATGAACTTCTTTTCCCTTCGCAAAATCCTTTAAGAACACAATTAATCACGGAACTGAATTATCATCCACTCTGAATAAACACGTGTATTAGGCTATGCGTTTTTTGGGTTTGATCTCTTCCTCACAAGGTAAAAACCTGGACTGCCTCACTCTAGTAGATTATGCGGTATTATATATTTCTGGAAGTCACCCTGCCCAAGCTGGGCGTCCAATGTGGTCAACCCACGCTTGTCTGAACCGCGGCCACGTTTTCCCCCTGGCCAATCTGGGCGTCCAATGTGGTGTCACAGAAATTACAGTTTGATTAGGATGACCATATGTGTTTTTACCAGATTTATCACGATACAATGTGGGCTTCAAATGATAATGTCAGGCATGTGGACTCAATCAAAGGACTTTATTTCCCCCGATGAAAGAACAAATGTGGTTCTCTAGATACCGGTCGCGAGTAATCACAACAATGAAATAGCAAATGTGGATCGCAAATATGAGATGAGAGAGCAAATGTCGGAGAAAATACAGTATGAAGAATGTAGGAAAAGATGGAGCAATAAGGCCTTTGCGCTCGTTTATCACAATAGCCCCTCCTCAAGTGTGATGTCAATCGTACTCAGGAGAGCTTAGACTTCTTGCTCGGGATTCTTTAATCCTTTTCCTCATCTTCGTTTTTCTCTCCGGTTTCCACCCTTTCCTCTACTTGTCCGTGCTCTTCGTCCTGCCTCATAGGATGACGGCTTAAAAAATCCGCTCCTACGTTATGTTTTCCTTGGATATAGTCCACTTGGAACGTGTAAGGTTGTAGAACAAGCGACCACCTCATCAGTCTAGCATTCAAATTCTTTGAATTGGCGAGGAAGGTCAGAGGTTGGTGATCACTCTGGATTGTAAATTTCCTTCCGTACAGGTATGCTTGAAATTTTTGTATTCCCCAGACGAGGGACAAACATTCCTTTTCGATTGTGGAATAGTTTTGTTCTGCTCGGTTTAACTTCCGACTCGCATATGCGACCGGAAATAGATTTGGGGGGCTTCTGTCATCTGGCTGTAGTAATGTAGCCCCGATTCCAATGTTACTGGCATCTGTGCGCAAGATGAATTTTCTAGTTAAATCCGGAAGCCGTAAAATAGGTTTTGTTGTGAGTTTCTCTTTTAAGAGTGCATATGCATGTTCACATTCTGCTGACCATGTCACTTTATCTGGGTTTCCTTTCTTGGTTAGCGACGTAAGCGGCGCACAGAGGCTATTAAAATCCTTTATATATCTCTGGTAGAATCCACAGAGAGATACAAATGACCGGACATCCCTTTTAGTGGACGGTCTCGGTGCATTTCTCAGCTTCTCAACGTTTCGAGTCTCGGGAAACATGGTCCCATGGGATATAGTATGTCCTAGGAATTCTAGCTGTTCACACCCAATTTGACATTTGGTTGGGCGGGCGGTTAGTCCCGCTTCTCTGAGTCTGTTAAACAGCAAGGATAGCGCTGATATATGTTCTTCAAACGATTCAGTAGCTACTAGGATATCATCCATAAAAATTGCTGATGGCGGGATGATTCAAAGGATCCAATAACTTTCGCATCATCCTTGTGAAGACACTAGGAGCATTGTTCAGTCCAAATGGCATCACATTAAATTCGAAGTGTCCATCTGGAGTACTGAAGGCTAACAGATTCCTCACCTCAGCTTTTACCGGTATTTGATAGTACCCTTTACTGAGGTCGATCTTTGAAAAAATAGCGAGCCCTGCTCAGCTTAGTAAAGTAAATAGCTGGTTTCTGGTCCACCCCGGTAACGGTTCTGGCTGGAACTGGTGTTAACGCATTCAGCTGTCGGTAGTCGATGCACAGGCGGTGTTCTCCACTGGGTTTGCGTAAACAGCACACTCGCCCGCACTGTAAGGGGACTCCGACTTCGAAATTATGCCTTCCTTAAGTAAGTAATCAATTTCTTGCTTTAATGCCGTCGCCTTGGCATATGGAATCGGATAGGTTCTCATTCGGACGGGCGTAGGATCCGTGACTTCCATGTCAAACTCCATCAGGTTTGTCCGGCCCGGTTTGTCTGTCAGAGAGTCGGCGTGGTTTTTCCATCAATCTCCTCACACTTTCTTGCTGGGCTTCCGTTAGGGTGGAGCTTATTTTCACATCTAAATGTGATTCCTCCCCTGTGTATCACACCGGGTAACTCTACGGATGATAATGGCTCTTCTTCCATTTGCATAGCAATGGCCCATATAGTCATGAGGTGCGCTGGTTTCGGCAGGGGCTCGCTCGTAAAACTTCTTAAGCAGATTTAAGTGATAATTTTTCTGCTTTCCGTTCACGGCGATTTTATAGTTGGTGCGAGAAATCTTTTCCGCCCACTTTGTAGGGGTCCCCTCCAGCAAATCTGCAATTTATTACTGCTACTTGGCAGAAGAAGTAGCACCTTCTCATCCTACTGACTGCTAGTTCTCGGTCCTTCGCATTGCGATTGTAATATTTGGCATGTTTTTCCGCCTAGCCTCCCGTACTTTCGCTGTGGCTAATTCCCAGCCAGTCTTCAGGCGTTGTTTTTCAAGTCTGTGACGTACTGGAAGGCTGATGTGACAGTGTCGTCTGCCTTGGCATCTGTCCATATGTTCTTAGTAATAGGCTTACTGTTCTAATGGACCTTTAATAGGTCTTCCGAAGAGTAATGTGGCCGGAGGAACTCCAGTTGACGCATGCGGTACTTCCCTATAAGCAAATAATACGGCAGGAAGATACTGATCCCAAGTTTCTGGCTTCTCCTGTGCCAACTTCCGAAGAATAGAGGTGAGCGTCCCGTTAAAAACCGCTTCTACTTGCCCGTTACTTAGGGGGGGTGATAGGGCGAAGTATGGATATGCCTAGTCTTGAATATTCTAAGCACCTCCTCTGTCAACTTGCCTCTAAATTGTGACCCGTTGTCTGTGAGAATTTCATGCGGGAAGCCCAATCTAGTAAAGATATTCAGTAAAGCGTCAGCTACATGCACTGAGTCGCATGCTGGCATGGCTATGGCTTCGCCCCACATAGAGCAGGTGTCTACCAAGGTAAGGATATGGGAGTTCCTCTTCTTAGTTCTCAGCAGAGGTCCACTTATATCCACGGCCACTCTTTCAAATGGGGTGCCCAAGATTGGCATCTCCCCAAGGGTCGCTGGTGCCAGCCAGTGTTTTGTTGGGACTTTCTGGCACTGAGGTCAAAACTTGACGAAACGTGCAATGTCGCCGGTGATCCCTGGGCAATAATAGTGGCAGGCGACCCTTTGACTCGTGGCTCCCATTCCCATGTGTCTACTAATTGGGATAGAGTGGCCCATCTCAACCACCTGGTTCATATAGGATGCAGGAACTACTACTTGGTTGCGTTCCTGTCCTTCATTTCCAGCTCGGCGATACATCAGTCCATTTTTTCATAAAGAAGTCTCCCTTGGTAGGTGGTTGAGTTGTGTGTGTTTCTAGGTAAGGTTTTTTTGAAAACTGGTGCGCCAGTGTGGAATATCTTCCATTTGGGCCCTCTTCAATTCCTCGGGGAGGATATTGGTAGGAGGTTCCTGCTCTGCGTCTCTTTTCTTGACTGTCCCTCTAGTCTGTACGTGCGGGGGCGGCATGACTAGTGGGTTTTGAGTAGGTTCTCCAAGGAACATATATCTACATCCCAAGATTTAAAGAGTAGATTGGTTCTTCCATGATAGCTGCACGAATCTCTCCTGTCACATAACGAGATGCCACTCTGATAAGTGCAATTGGCAGTGTCATGGGTGCAACATCCTTCGTCGGACCTTTGGATGTCGACACTCCTCGAGGCTGTTTATCTGGTCAGGGGTGACAAGAGATGCCCTGACCACCGCATCAAAAGCAAGTCCTGTGTCATAAAGGCACTCCACAGATTGTCCGTTTACGAGGACTGATTCGATGACAGGAGGGTGAGAAACGTTTCCGGTTCTCTGCTTTTTCCGGGGTGACGATTTTGTCTGCAGACAGGCAGCATGTTGGGGAGGAGGTCTGCGCTTGCACTCATTAGTGTTGTGCTTGTTCAAGTGCGACAGTAACTTGCACCATTTTTATCTCCCTGTCGCTGGTGTGGCGCAGCATTTTTCTTGTTTTGCTCTTTGTAGTTATCTTGTTTTGCGTGCTGTTTATGCGAGATGTGTGGTCCTTTGCTTTGTTGGTCTGGTTGGGAGCGAGCAGGTTGCTTTGGCGCCTGATCCGAAAACTTCTTTCTGGCTCCTTGAGACTCCATGAGAGCATTTTGGAATCGCTCTGCCAGTGTAAGAATATTTTCTAACCGGTCAGCGCCGTTTTCAGTGAGAAATCTACGCATTTCCACCGACATAGATTCTTTCAGTTGCTCTATCACAATCAGCTCTTTCAACCCGTCATAGTTCTCGGCAAAGTTTCCCAGTGTACACCACTTCACTAGGTAGTCTTCAATACGGGCTGCGAACTGGTGAGAAAGTCTCCTCCTCCTGGCCTCCTTCCTAGAACCTCGAAATTTTTTTCCGGTTAAGCCTTCTGAATGAAGCTCGGACCTCACCAAGAGAGCTTTTTTTTTTCAATGCCTGTTAGTCATCTTGCTCTCCGGCCGTGGGAAGTTTATTAAAAACTTCGTAGGCGGCTCCTCTTAGGCCCTGGGAAAGTTTCAAGTTTCCACTTCCGTTCTTCATAAGTCCAAACCCTGTTGCAAAGCGTTCAAAGCGGCCTAAAAAGGCGTCCATGGTATCATTCCTTTCTGAGAAAGGTTCCAGCGGAAAGTTCATGGCATTGGGTGGCGCAGGTTGCGAAGTAGGCACACCATCTGAGCGGGGTGAGTACCCTCCATCACAGTTGGAAGCCGCTGCACTTTTTGCCAGCTCTATTTGATTGGTCTGTCCCTGGATTTCCAGTTGCTTCATCATAAGTGCATGCTCTGCTGCGGCTTTCTCTTTCGCTCCGCACTGCTTCTGCTGCTTCCTTTTCCGCTCCGCTGCTTCTGCTGCGGCTTTCTCTTTCCGCTCCGACTGCTTCTGCTGCGGCCTTGGGGGGGGAATGCTTGCTTTCCGCTCCGCTGCTTCTGGTGCTGCGGCCTTCTCCATTGTAAGTTTCTGCATTTCCATCTCTCTTTTCATGGAGTTTATTCAGGTTTTCCTCGCTTACATATTCATCAGTTCTTTTACACTTAACCCGAATTCACGCCATGCTTGCACCAAACTATTTCTAGTGTTCGCAGCATCTGCCATGATATGCAGTACGGGTTTGCGAAAGGGAAAAATTGGCAGTGACCTCTAAACAGATTGTTCAGACTCGCACAAGTAATTATCTCTTTAAAACCAGCTAGGTTTAAATTAGTAATCAAGTTTCAAATAGTTTTCTTAAAAATCACTCACTCAGCGAATATTTTCTGAAAAATTAATTAACAGATTTATCTCGAAGTTTTCTATGAAAAAATTTACTAAATATTTATGATAACAGTTTTCTCCAGCAGTTACTGAAAAAAAAAATTTTTCAGTTCCCTACAGTATCCTCCTGTTATCTCAAAAAGTGTTTTACTCTGTCCGTTTGATACTCAATTTAAAAAGTTATCACTCGTGCTTTAGAGATATAAATTATCCCCCCTATGAAATAGACAAAATTATAGTAAGTGTCAGTCCTAGGAGATAATCCCTCGAAATGCCAACAAATTTTGCAATTATCGCAATTTTAAAGCAGGGATGAAAATGTGATTTATCACACTTCTAAGTACCCGGGTTCACTAATCCCAGACGAGAGCCCCCAATTGTCGTGTGGTGAGTCACTGGGGCAACTACGACAGTAGAGTTTTTGCCAGGAATAGTCTATGAGATATTAGAGATATAAGGTCTCTAGAAATTGGCTCGTTAAGAAAGAAAAAAAAAGACCTATTCGAGATAGGGACAAGAAGACAGGAATGCGAATGCTTTCCACTAGACAGTGTTTTTTCTAATAATTATGGAAAGAGTTCTGTTTCCCCCCCACGACCTTAGCTTCTGCCCTTAGATCCCGTAAAGAAAAAGCCCCCAACCTCATCTGAGTAGAGAAAGGTTCCTATAGGTGAATATGTAACACCGACAGCACGAGTGATACATTAACAAACTCTTGATAATGATCAACTGATCGTTGGGTTTATTAATGAAATATCCACACATATAGGGTTAGTAATGGTTAGAACGTGATGATGGTGAAAGACGATTCACACAAAACACACAGATGAGATAATAAATTACAGTTAATTAAGTAATAGTTAATTAAGGATGCACTGATGTAGAGTAAATGATGATGATGATATGATATGTGTGTTACCAAAATGGTGAGTACTCTACACAGTCCATGTGTCTCTAAATGCTTCTCCTAGATATGAGGATTCACATGTATGCATAAAATGTCCCAAGTTGTTATACGTTATGTCGAATGGGGTATCTCTAAGTCGAGGACGTTCTGATGAATACTGTTGTCGTACGGAGAACGCTGACGAGATATTTATGTATATTCCTTCACTGTTTGAGTATATCTCTGTAGTGTGGATCAACAGTTAATAGTTGTCATATGAACAAAAGGTCTGTGGTCTAATCTCCCGACGGTACTGGTCAGACTGGATATCTTCACGAAAATGTTAGTGATATGTAGACTCATAATCTTGCGTATGTAGTCGTGATTCATATACTTTCGAGTCTGCTTCATAAAATGCGCTTAAGAGTGTGTTGCACGTGGTATAAATATGCGATTCCTCTTTTGAGCTCTTTTGCTTGACTTCAGATAATAATGATCTTTCGAGTGATTAGAGTTTATGATGACTCTGTATTGAACTTGTGATAACGATGTATTAAACTTGTGATAACTCTGGATTGAACTTGTGAGCAAGCAGTATATGGTGACGAAAAATGCTGCGTCCACCTTATGACTTGTGGGTGAGACAATATTCCTTTTAAATTGAGGAATGAAAGATGTCCTATGGCGAATTCTGCTAGCCAAATGTCCGTTTTTGATAACTTATTTCTGGTTAGACGTCAGACACGTTGCGTGTAGACTCAGACTTCTGATGAACTTCTTTTCCCTTCGCAAAATCCTTTAAGAACACAATTAATCACGGAACTGAATTATCATCCACTCTGAATAAACACGTGTATTAGGCTATGCGTTTTTGGGTTTGATCTCTTCCTCACAAGGTAAAAACCTGGACTGCCTCACTCTAGTAGATTATGCGGTATTATATATTTCTGGAAGTCACCCTGCCCAAGCTGGGCGTCCAATGTGGTCAACCCACGCGTTGTCACTGAACCGCAGCCACGATTTCCCCTGGCCAATCTGCACGTCCAATGTGGTGTCACAGAAAATACACTATCATCAGAATGACCATATGTGTTTTTACCAGATTTATCACGATACAATGTGGGCTTCAAATGATAATGTCAGGCATGTGGACTCAATCAAAGGACTTTATTTCCCCCGATGAAAGAACAAATGTGGTTCTCTAGATACCGGTCGCGAGTAATCACAACAATGAAATAGCAAATGTGGATCGCAAATATGAGATGAGAGAGCAAATGTCGGAGAAAATACAGTATGAAGAATGTAGGAAAAGATGGAGCAATAAGGCCTTTGCGCTCGTTTATCACAATATTTTACCAGTTAGATTTTTGTGCAGAGAAATTAATTTATAAGTCTGTTACATTCTCTAGTGACGTGTTTCAGTGGAAAGCAGAATAAATGATAATTTCTAGCTTAAACTCATGCAGCTATAAATTAATTTAATTTAACTGCTAAATACTCAGTCGAGAATATTTTTTAAAACTAACTTAAAACTGCACTGATTCATCATTGAGTATTGACGAAATACGTATGTATTTCTAATTCATGATGATTGATTTTATGAATTATACCTTATTTCACGAGGATGTTTTATAAACGATAAGTCAAGCTCTTCCGATTGCAGTTTTTTAATGTAGTGATTATAAACCGAGTACATAGGTGGTATAAGTATTTATATATGTTGTTTTTTCTTTATTCAGTGAAAACTGTGGGTAGCCCAACTCTTTACCAACGTTTTGTACGGAGAAATATCTGTGAGAAGAACAAAAACATCTTTCTTAAAGACTTGTGGTGTTATAAAGTAAAAAACCTGTCTAGATTGCATTGAGCATCCAGAACGACAGAGTAACCCCATTACATAAACTTTTTTCAAGATTTAATGAAGTAACGGGCCCATCGAGCCTGATTTAATTCTTCCAGAGAAAAACCTCAAGTACATTTACAGCCCTTTGCGTGCTGTTGTGGCAATCAAAAATATTAATTATCGCTAACATTCCGACGGAGTTTTTTTGACTAGTGGTGGTGTGACCAAATCAAGTCCTATACTGAGAGAAGGCACCGGACCTGTTATTCCTCATTACTAGAAATCTAAGCTATTGACACTGTGCGCGCTGTTGTAACGTTCGTGCCTGGACACAATTTTTTATGTGACTTACACAGATATCCATAAATAAGAATAAACCAAGAAAACGTGTTCCCTGAAGTTAGTGAATTCAATATAAACCCGTCTTTTTGGAACTGGGGTTCTCTTGGCCAAGACTACCATTGGAGAGTCTGTATGTGCATGTCCTAAAAATTGTGTTTTAGAAGTTGCTACTAAAGCTGTAAGTACGAATGAAAGCACGTGATCACGGCTGACTGAATAGAGTGAATGCAGGACTGAGTGATTACTTTATTGTTGTATTTCGGCACCCATTTTGCTGTCTTAAATTTCTTTATGCAAGTTTGTTGCTAACAATATTTTCCTTAGGATAGATCAGAGTATCAAAGTCTGTTCCTACCTTTAAAGGGAAATCTTAGACTAAATCATATGTATCCGTGACTCTTTGGGGCTATCACTTTTCTTCTAACAGGACTGTGGGCTATACATAGAGGGAAAGGATCATACCAATGGGTCTATCATTCTTGTAGCAATTCATTGATTCTTTGACTATTTGTATATTGTTGATGTAATTTTATATGTTGTGATGGAAGTTTATTATGATAATTAAACTTCATCCAGTGTGTCGGTCAGTTCGTTCCCAATTATCTATATTTCTATTGTCATATTTTCACGTCTGTGTGTCTATGGTAGTCACTTTTATGTGTGTGTATGGGAGGTATATATATACTACTATATATTATATTAGATTTGTCTTCTTCTTCTTCCTCTTTTTCCTCGTTCGCCCTGAAAAGGACGGTGGTTGCGTTGTGTCTGTTTACGCCGTAGCTGTGATATCTGCACCTTTCGGTCGACACATCCGACTTCAGCACGGCATTTTTTAGGGACCGGGTTTGCCTTCCCATTACGATCCGCACTCGCTCAGCCAGACTGCACTGCTGCAGACTGTTTCCAGGACCACCACGTGGAGGTGTAGTGCGGTCTTGACCAGCTCTGGTTCGCTGGTCCTGATGCAAGCAGTACAGCTATGGGTCGCTGACTGCATTCACTATTGCTGCATCTTGGTTAGATTTGTCTGACTAATCTAACTCTGTTGTAGATGATAGGCTGACTGAGAGAAGCTTCTCGAGTGTCAGAGACAGAATCTAATATATTTCCTCCATCTCACCCGTGAAATCTATTTCTATTTTATCACCTCCCACTGAGCTATCACTTAATTCTATGTCTATTCAGAAGGGACCACACTAAGTCTTAATCACTTATCACAAATCTACGACAAATGTGGTCTCGTCTGTAGGATTTTTTTGAACTTAGAATAGGAAGACGAGTACGACAAATGGTTGCTCGTTTCCGGGAATTGAACTCAAAATCCTGAGCAAGTACGACAAATGAGGTCTCGTCTATCGGGATTTTGAACTTAGAAGAGGCAGACAATACGACAAATAGTGTTTGTTTGTCTAGGAATTGAACTCTAGTCCTGAGCAAGCACGACAAATATATCAGCTCGTCTGTAGGATTTCTTTCTTTATTCTGTAATAGAGTAAGTGTATGATTGTCTCGTGGATTTTGTGTATCTTTAAAAATAGCTAATCCCCTAGACTAACGATCTGTATATGGGCGTGCTGACCACACAATTAATAATTGGTTTTTCCACAGCATTTTTTAGTAACATACATTTGAGTTACAGTTTGATTTTGTCGGAATATATGTTAATTACTGATTTTGTAATACTAAACGCTGGTAAAGTTTGTGATTGTCTAACAGTCACAGGGTTCTGAAGCAGAAAGTTGTTTGAACTAAGTTAAGGAGTGCGTTTCGGACTATTTCGTCCAGATTAATTGCCTCCCTTACCCGATCTGACTTCAGGGGTGAACTTGTAGTGGACTTTAAAATTAAAGGATTTTTTTTTTCTCTTTAAATTTTTGCAAAATTATGTTGTTTCCACTGTAGCAACTTATTTTTAGTGAGTAAATCTTAACTACCATTTATTTGGCGTAGTCGTCTGCATTAGGTGCTTTATTGCCGATTAATAGTAGCGATAGTTAGATACTATTTTATAGGAGGAGGTATCCTAGGTTAAAGTATATCATCTTTTGTTTTGGTATTTTCTCGCAAGTGGTAGGAACCAGTATATCTTTTTCTTCTTTTTTCCTTGTGTAGTCTCAGTCACTAATTTATTATGGCCGAGAGGGCGAAACTGAGGCAGATGCTCAGACAGGAAGCAATGGAAGAGGGGCTGGACGGCGACGAAGCGAATGCTTTTGTCAGGGACGAACTTGACAGATATGATGCGGAGCAGAAAGAAGCAGAAGCTAGGAGGAAGGAAGAAGCAGCCGAAGCTTTACAACAGAAGAAGATTGAGGAAGAAATGGAAATTCGCAGGATGCAGCACGAGAAGGAGAGGGAGGAGAGAGAGGAAAGAGAGAAACAGAGACATCACGAGTTGGCGCTTAAGACTCTAGAGTTCCAAAGCCGTGGTGCTGCCTCTACCTCCAGCAATGGAGAATCTTCTCCTAATTCTTCCTTAATTGGTCAATCTAACCCTCAATCTCTTCACCTCACCGCTATGTCTTTCGCTCTAGAATCTTTCCCTTGTCCTAATGAGAAGATTGACACGTATCTAGAAAAATTTGAGAAAATTGCAACTCTGTACGGTTTAGAGAGGTCGCGTTGGAATATAAAGCTTTCCCAGGCTTTAAAAAGTTCTGCGTATGATGTTTACGCCAAACTGTAGAGCAGCCAACAAGACAATTACGACGTCTTGAAGAAAGCGTTACTGGAGCGTTTTGAAATGAACGCGCGCAAATTTTTGCAACTGTTTCGCAACAGCAGAAAGGAGAATTCTGAAACTTCTCAGCAGTTCTCCTCTCGTCTAAAGGGATATCTGACAAAGTTCCTAGAGCTCTCGCAGCTCCCCTCTACCTATGAAGGCCTTGAGGAATTTGTTATAACAGACCAAATAAAGAACACTTTGTCTGCGGACACCCGAAGATTTTTTAGCTGAGCAAGGTGCAGAAAATCTTGAAGACATCTTGGAAAAGTATGAGCGTTATCAAAATGCGCTGGCCGAACTGCCGGCCACAAAACGTAAACCGACGGAAGAGCATTTTCGAAAGAATAATCTAGACCAATCTTCTCATGCTTCTAATCAGAATAACCACAGAGAAACTCGACCTCAAAACCCCCCTCCTGAAAAATCCAAGTCCTACAAAAACAAGTACCCCAACCACAATAAACAGTCTGATCAACCCGACCGCCCTTCATGGCACCGCAGCCAGCGAGGACAAGGTGACAAAGGGAAAACCCCTGCGCACGGGACTAATGATCAGAGCGAGCACACCGAGCCGAAACGCATCGGATGCTTATTAACAGTCTCGCAAGGCGGAATTATTGACAGTGATTCCCAACCTGAGGTACTGTTATTTTGAACGGTTCTCAAACTTTTTGTTTATTTGACACGGGGCTCTCTTTTGATTGCATTGTTGCCAGGCACCTGGTCAAACCCGGTCAAGAGACAGGAGAGACCGTCAAACTTTGTGGAGTTTCTAAGAGTGATGCACCTACAGCGCTTCCCATTGCATTGGTGGAGATCCACTCTGCTTTTGTCAGAGGTAAGATCAAAGCGGCTGTTAAGGATAACCCCATCTACCCAGTCAGACTGTGGTAAAGTGGGATGTTATAAATATTTATAGGGGACTTAGTGTACTAAGAGTAGTATATTATAGATAACCTTACTTACTGCCACATATGTATACCTCAGTCAGAATTATTCTGGAATAATGTGATGACTACGTTATATGTCTAGGGTATGTGTATGATGAAGTGTAAGTCATAACAACAACAGACAGATAAACAATTTAATTTATTCCACCACACTTGACAACACTGTGACACTCACATACATAAAACACTCTAAGAGGATATCTTAAAGGAGTCACTGATAACTTTTCAAATAACAATATGTATTCAGTGCTGTCATGATGTATATGTGTCCTGATTCAAATACAAAGGGAACCAGGAATCACAATCAATTTTAATTACAAGTTATATGTACAGAATTTATTAATATGATTCTTGTAGTGACATATATTATTAATGGTATCCTATGTGTGTCAGTTGTGTAGTGGTAATATGAGGTAATACTGGTTTTGTTTTGTTCAAGCTCTGTTGGTATTTGTCATCATGACTTCAATAGTTTGTTTCTATTGGAACTAGTATTGGAGATGTTCTCAGTTCCTGGTATTAAAACAATTAAATTCCCCTCTTAATTTTAGTTTAATGTCATTTTAAGATGGGGGTACATAATGTTGAGCTCCATGGCCACACTCTCTTATCTTGCGTGATGACTGCAGTAAAAGACTCCTCTGCTCGATTACTTTAATGAGTTCTGGAGCCACCCCACTGGTTGCTATATGGACCAAGGAGTATGCTGTCCACCTCTGGCTTCAGCAAAGCTCTGACCAGGTGCTGCTCAATAACTTTAAGACCACGGTCCCTGAAACAAGAAGGTTGTACCTTCTACGTCAGAACTAATTTATACTCTAGTTCTACACTGAGCACAATACATCACAAACATTGAGTTCAGAGCGTTAGGCCAACTGTCAGCTTCATCTGAAATTCTTTATACCAGTATTTCCCTCCCTAATGGTTACTACGCCTCTGCAATTCCAGCATTATTTCTTTCTAGTTAATAATCTAGGTGTCAGTGTACTGTTTGGCCATTCCATGCCGTTTTACTTTCCTCCGACACCTTCTGTTCAGGCTGGAGCACTATAGGCTTTACATCATGTTCGCTACTGAACCACACATATATACAGACATAATTTATCAATTTACATTCAATTTTCATTTAAAAATATTGAATATTTCAAGCTTACCACAATTCATGGAAATAATAAACAGTTTCGTTGACTGGCAATGAATATAGCACAACTCCGATCTGCCGATGTCCCAGGCTTTATTTTATAAAAAATATACACTGGTGCTCAACGCACTGCTTCTTAGTAGGTTTATTACAAGATGTGGCAATGAACAGACGCTCTGAATTGAGTATATTCGCAGCTCTACCCAATCAATTGCCCAATGGGCTGATCACCCGTTGGCTTGTCACACCGATTACGGAAACAACGGCAGATGGATCTATTTGTTGTTGCCCTAAAGACGCCGCTAGGCGTGATGGGAAACTACAACAGAGAAAATCAATCTGCTGTTGCCCTTAAGACGCCACAAGGCGTGATGGCCTCTGACTGCTTGGTCAGTCTTTGGCTAAGGACGGAAGAAGAAGAGAAGAACACCCAATCAAACCATGTCTACACATCTTTTCAAAAAAGTACTCCTTTTCACGTTTCCCCTGACAACACAAGATAGTATTTATAGCCCGACCAATCGTGTTTAGTCTTACATTTGTTGCGCTCCAATCAAATAGGAGTTAACATGGTAGGCTATTTCCGTAACGTAATGTTTTTTCAAACACGTTATAAAAAAATTTTATGAGCAGAAATGATTTCATGCTGTCAGGCACCCCCACTATTTTATTTTGGCCATAACTTGGTAATTCCTAGACTATTTGCGTAACGTTTTACATATTCTTTGTCAGCAAACCCTAATGAACCCAAATATACGAATTTAATGGAGCCAATATGCATTTTCTTCTAGGATAGTCGTGCTGTTACTACCTTCTCACTTCCAAACTTGAGGGTGTTTGGGTACTGTCATGTTTTCAAACGAAAATAAAAAAAAAAATACATTATGAGCCAGAACATGAATTTTATTATAAATTCTCGCCTCTAAATCCCTACGGAATATCTAATTGTTTTAGTCCCATCGTGTCTTATCAAATTTACTTAGCGACGCCGTTTAAATAATATTTTAATGAATTATATAATGAAAGTTTAGGGTCCATGAGCCGCTGTGCGTAGGGCTGGGGGCGAGGTAGGGCTAATCAATGCTTGATCGTCCATAGAAGTAGAGTCAGAGGCAGAGCGCAACTACACACCCACACCCGAAATATTTTATTTTGAAGAAAGGGGGTAAATAATTTACAATAAGCGGCTATTACAAAAAATCATTAATTCCCTCGGAATCCCTGGACTTTACAATTATTTGCGTAACGAAAGTAAAAACCAACGTGGATTTTGATACATCATGTGAACAGAGCACTATTTCTAAAACCATGAGCTAATAAATTCCTAATATTCCCCTTTATTCTGGGTATTCCTTACGTGCAGCAACTATTACATTTAACATGGTTACAACAGAGCAGGGTCAACCAAAGCCCAAGCCAGTACCTTCTAAGGAACTACCCAAAAATAATACGTTAATAATTTAATATATGGAAAAAAAAAAATTTAAAAAAAAAAAAGAGCTGTAGTAGAACAGACACTAATAAGCTCACGAGTCTCTCTTATTTCTACTATACCTCATAAGAAATTTGACTACGGGAGTTACTTGGGCCGTGGGCTCAAACGGTGAACGCACTCACACTGAAGCTGGAACGACGCTTCTACTAACGAGAACACATCACGGAACTCTCAAATATGCTATCTATCGCTCAAACCTACCTACGGGGCTACTTGCTAAAACTTAGGGAGAGGGCAGCGGGTGGAGGCCATGGGACACAAACATTAAATTTTAAGCTACATACCCGCGTAAACTCTACGACGGATGGGCTCATACGCTAGCCTGACGGTGTGCGCGAGTGCGGGGCGCGTTCAAAAAGGTTATGCCCCCGATCATCCGTTTGCAAACTTAAGATGGCCATCCCCAACAGAGAAATAATGAATTCGTTTAATTATGAATTATATTGCCTTTGCCCATAAAATTACTTGGGGGGGGGGGGGGGGGGGGAAGACTATAGGGGGCGGAGAGGAGGAGGGGGGGGAGGGGAGGTTCGCTAGTAGAGGGTTTAGTTGATTTCAGTTCACAGCTTTAATTCCAAAATACTGCACTAGCATCATAAGGGTAGGCCACTTGGGCTTTAATTCAATTGTCCCCATAGTCCAATGCTAATCTTGATTTCCTGTAGTAAGATTGTTGCATTTTTGCACCTAACCCAAATATTACAGCATCCGGGCCGTCACTTACTATGAATTCTTGAACGTAAGTCGGTAATTTCAAAATAGGTGTTCGATTCATATTAATTTTTCATAACTACCACTGCAGGCTTGTTATTGCCCTTGGCCCCCAAACCCATAGGTGGCCTCATGATCTCCCCGTCCACGTATATGCTGCGAGTTGAGATCATGTGAGAATCTTATTAACATGTTCCTCGTAGGATGTTCTTCTTTCCCCCCTCCTGTCATCACCTCAAATTCCAATTGTTCCCATGCACCTCGTTATATAGACTGTCCTTGCCCTCATGGAGCCATCGAGTAACTTGGATTATGTGTTCTTTCTTGGGGGGGATACAGCACTGACCACTTGGCCTAGTTGCACTAGATGTTCAACTTGGGTCTTTTCTCTATAGAGACTCCCTCTCAGTGTCCTCTGCCCTCTCGTTGTTGTGTACTCTTTGTCGTTCTTGTGCCACTCGTCTCACTGTTCCGTGCCACAAGCCATATTCCAGCTTTGTTCCTGTTATTTCACGACATGCCCCTAAGAAGAGTGCCTTCTCTTGGCGCTTGTGGCCTTGTCTTGTATTTTCTTGATCATTGTCTCTGCACTTCGTCTTGTCATTTGAGGATTTCTTGTAAAACTGGCATCTGTATAGGTGGAGCATCGGCTCAGGTGACATCAGTTCCCCTAGTTTCCCCTGTTGGTCTAAACCATGTCCCATTGGCGGCGAGGGCATGTGTGGGTAGTACTCGACGCGTATCTAACCAGTTTAATAGGAGTCGCCTCTAAGTCTTAGATCGCGTAGACTAATGTGCTTGATGTAGAGAATTTGTGGGAAATCCATAAACGTAGCTCCTGCGACTATTGACTGGGCATACTCAAGCATAAGGGGGAGGACCAAGCGCGGCGTCAGGAACGACAAGCAAGCTATCATGGGTGCGTGCGGAGGGGGGGTCTCACTAGCTTTAGTAATCAATAGTGCAAGGTCTTGTTTGCTACGTAGGGGGTAATGGTAACTTTTTTGGGTTGTTGTCGTATAAAGTTGATGTTCATATTAGCTTATCTGGGTAAGCCTTGTCCGCTGGTGTGAATGCCGCTTACTCACACTAGCCACTGAGCATCACAGTAGCGCTGCGTTGAAGATCAGTCTATTATCGAGTCTTCCTTGTTGCGATTGGAGACACTAGTGTTTGATTAAAGCGGGAGGTCCTATGTTTCGACCGATTTCTCCTTGATCTCCATATAATTCGAGCCCTTCTGAGCAATGAAGGGCATCCTCTGAAGTAGTGTCGGCCTTTCGTATCAGGGCAACTGCGAAATTAACCTGATATCGCGAGTCCCTTGGAGTCGCCACCCACTCTCGTATATGAGGTACTCTGATCTAGAGCTTACTAAGGACGACTTACATGTACACTGCCAAGCTGAATTGTGTACGATTCGGGAGGAGCGTCACACAATCTTGTGAATTCTGTACCTAGGTGTTTCTTAAGGTCTTTTATCTTCTTCATTCGTAAGAAGTCAAGGCTCAGGCTTCTAGTATACATTATTCACCATACCCTGTTAATCATTACGCCATCGCACGTAATAGTCGGTTCGTAGCGATTAAAAAAAACAAAAAAACAAAAATTGGGTCTTTTATCTCTTGATCGAATAATGAGTCTGTTAAGGGAAATTTTATCACAGCGTCAGGAGTGTAAGGTGGCACAAGACCCACTCGCAAGTGATACCTAGCATACTCTCAATGTAGCTGTTTTCATTTAGTCTCCTGCGTCCCCAGCTGCGGGCTTCGGCTTCGGACTTGGTACGAGCCAACATCATCAACAGTATCCCAGATCATCCAAACTTCCCCGTCAGTATTCCTGAGGGTCAGATCTCATCAACTGGTAATGATACCTATTGTCACTTTCTCCACCACCCTATGAGCTCTGTTTTCATAACCTCTTGCTGCGAGGTATAGAGAATGAGTAAAAATCTCGAATAGCACAATTTTAGCAGCGATAAACCACTTCCACCCTACTTTTTTTTGCCGGTAAAATTTATTTTTGTTCAGGCGAGAGGGTGAGAATAGGGGGGAGACCATAGGGGGGGGGGTGGGGGGGGGGGGGGAGGCATTAAAATAAAAGAACATACCATTTTTTCAGTAAAAGGGAGGGGGGGGCCCTTCATAAATATAATCTAAAAATCCTACTCCCTGTCGCACTCCTTTCTTATCCCAAACGTTTTCTGTAAGCTGTCCTTATCGTGAAGAACACTGCATGTGCATGTCGCTCATAATTTCATGGATTTCCCTTTATTAAATTAATGAAATGATCTTTCAGAGGGGAAAACCCTTTGTCCATAAAAATGCTTTCAAATGCCTCAACAATTTTCCAAAGTATATCTCTGTCAACACTGTCAAATGCCTTTTTCGTAGTCCACAAATCCGATGTATAGTGGTGAATTCCATTCCAGACTTGTTTTTCAACTATTATTCTCAAAGTGGCTATCTGGTCTGGAGACATGATCTGTTTTGTCGAAAACCAGCTTGTTCATCCAGCGGAGCGAGGGGGTGAGGAGTTTCTTTCTTGTCTATGGACTCTTTTAATCTCCAAGAGAATCACGTATTAAATATACTTTTCCTGGCACTGATTAGTAAACATTATTCCCTATAATTTGTGCAACGGGGGGGGGGGGGGTAGGCGAGGAGTGTAAATTTTTTCCCTTCTTAGGCAACCTTTAACAGTTATCCTTCCTTTCTATACATTCTGCTCCATTTCCTCTGGTATCTCTTTCCAATCTCTTCCTTTTCCCCCAGACTTTTACCAAGTAATTTATATAACAACCTCTGTAGCCGTGTCGATATCTGCATTGGATGGCCTCTGCTGGTGAAGTCCAGTCAGGTCCTAGGACGCTTTTCCATCTCTTAGAAGCTTTTAATGGCTTTCGTTATTTCTTCGCTTCGTTGTCTTTCACCGTTAGGCGGAGAGGGTGGATAGGGGAGGGGTGGGGGGGGCTTCTTCTTCTGCTGGCTGGATGACCCCGGCGGGTTTTGTGAGGCTGGTCTATTGAAAGTCTCCAATATATTCTGTCCACCTCTTCAGTGTGCTCTTGAAAGATGTGCTGAGCAGTTTCCCATTCTTGTCTTTTATGAGGCAACGGATATTGCTTTATTTCCCTTAAGCTGCTTTGTATCCCTCCTCTCAAACAACAACACGCGTGTGAGTGGGATGGTGTGAGGTTGAAGGGGGAGGAAGGCTATAGTAGATACAAAGAAAGGGGGGCGAGAACAGGGAAATACATAGCAAACAAGTTGCCTATCATAAATGGTGAACAGCAGGAGTAGGGCGAGGGGGAAACTGACTCAGCAATATACAAGAGGCAAATGAAGAGGTGGACAGAATACTGTTTGGTGGGGCACCCTTCTCAATAGACCCGCACCACAACAGAACCCGGGCCGGACTCCGTGGGGGGGCCCAGAAGAAGAGCACAAATATAACTGAAGAGAAGACCAACGAAGGAAGAAAATAAATAAATGCCCATGAGGGAAGTGCGAGGAGCGAAGGCGGAGATGGAAAAGCGTCTGGACCTGAATGGCGGGGGGGGGGGAATTCCCAACCAGCAGAGGCCAATTCAAAGCAGAATATCCGACACGCTAACAGAGATGTTATAATAAATTAACTTAACTTGTGGTAGAAAGGGCCTGGGAAAAGGAAAGATTACCATCCAGAAATGGAAGGAAGTATATCTGGTTAAAAGGAGAGTGCGGCGAGCGGCGGTGAGGGCGGGGGGGGGAAATTTTACAAGAAGTAGTGCACAAATTATAGAGTAATAATGTTACTATCATTGCCCCCCCCAGGGAAAAGTATTAAAAACAGGATTACACTTGATAGATTAAAAGAGTCCAGTATACTAAAGAAAAACTGAGGAGTATGGAACACATGCAGGTTTTTTCCGACAAAACCAATCATGTACGTAGGGGTGGGGGGGAGGCCCATCAGTATAGCGCACTTTGATCAATAAAATAGTTGAAAAACAAAGTCCTGGAATGGAAATCACCACATACATCGGAGATTTGTGGACTAACCCAAAGGCATATTGGAACCAAGTGTTAAAGACCAGAGAAACACTACCTTTGAAAAATTGAGGGAAGAGGGCATTAATGGAGTGTTCCCTGTGAAGAATCTATTATAATTAGGATAGAATAAAGAAAAAACATAAATGAAAATACACATGACATGTGCACGATGTCTCTTTATTTTTATTCTTCACGAAAAAATAAAAGACCAGCATTTCAACAGAAACCCCGTAGATTTTTTTTTTGAGATCGAAGAAAAACAGGATTGGCAAATGAATAAAGTGCGACATGGGAATCGGCCTCCTTGTCTCCCAACCATTTTTCCTATTTTATTTTTACTAGCAAATAAGACTGTGTTTAAAATCTGATAAGATCATACGGACCAAACACAACAACCAGAAATAGTGGCAATCCCAGTGGACTACTGAAACCCCCTGACAGAGGGGGGGATACAGTTAGATAACTTTGGAATATGCCGAATGACTTTGTTGGCGGTCTATCTATTGTACCCCATAGTAACCTGTTAATCCCAGATTCAGGAAACGACAAAATTGTAGAGAGGACGAAACTTGACGGGGGTGATGAGGGGGGGAAGGTCCACAGGTCAAGCAAATTGGGGTCTGGAAAAATACACAGGGAAAAAGACAAAAATAAAGCGAAAAAAAGCAGGTTATATACCAGGGTTGAACTTGAAGAAACACCAATACAAGGCGAGTGAGCGTGCGCGCGTCATATACAACACATAACTTTGGCAAGTAATATAGACAAAGTTGGAGGACAGACCATACAAAGGCGATAGGGGGGGGGGGGGGGGTCGAGGGAGGGGAGGGGGGGAAAGAGAGCTGAATAACAAAAGCAAAGGGAGCTATCATTGGCATTGGGAAATATATGGAATATCAAGAGAATATAGGAACCAGAGCACGAAAATAAGAATCTTCAACTCAAATGGGAAGTCAGT
Organism: Oreohelix idahoensis; assembly: GCA_024509875.1. Lineage (NCBI taxonomy): Eukaryota > Metazoa > Mollusca > Gastropoda > Stylommatophora > Oreohelicidae > Oreohelix > Oreohelix idahoensis. Next base: position 289,197 of record JAMPIV010018159.1, read on the forward strand.
CCCCTATTGTATGGCTCAAGCATGCAGAACAACAAAACAACAACCCAAAAAGCACAGACTTTTCAATTGTTCAGTGGGGGGGGGGGGGGGGTTGTGGGGGGGGGCGGGGGGGGGGAGTCGCAATGCGGGGGCGAAGGGGGGGGTGGGCGGTGGGGGGGTCTGGGTCGGGTGGTGGGGGGGGCGGAAGGGGGGGGGGGGGCCGGGCCCAGCGGGCGGGGGGGGGATTAACTACTTACCAGGTTACCGCGGGTAACTAGGGCGCCATCAGAAGTACACTCACCAGGGGGGGATGCCCAGAGCCGGGGAGAGGTTAGGGGACACTCAATGAACATAATACTTACTGATTTTCGAGAGGTGGGGCGAAGGCGGACACACACTGATAAAGCGCAGGCGAGTTGAAAGTTGAAAGCATTACCAAAGGCAGTCCTTGTTCTGGAACCCCCCAGGGGCAGGGGGTGGCGGGGGGTGGCGTGGTTGCAAAGCTTAGGAGACCAAGGCTTACATGGAGAAGAGAGTTGGAAGAGCAGGTGAAAATGGATGAGGTGAAACAATTGGAAAGAACTAGAGATGGGGCGGAGTTCGAGGAGCTAGGACCCAGTAGAACTTTGCAATTGTTTGTTGAAGGCCCCTAATGCACCGTGGGATTGGAGGTTTATAATTGAATGTAAACCTAATGTTGAAATTACCGTTACTAAAGTCAAGAATCATAGTAAGGACGGATGCCAGTTAATGCAGGGGAGGGTGGGTGTGGGGGGGGGGGACTGGGGGGGGGGGGGGGTTTTTAGGTGCAACTCAACTATACAGAAATCAAGATGATTGCAGATGCAGTGGATGGGAAATTAAGCCCATTGGCATATGCTAGCAGAAAGTTGAATAAAGCTGAAATCAACTACTCAACTAGCGAAAAAGAATGTCTTGCAGTAATATGGGCGATAAAGAAATTCAATATTTATCTATATGGGAAGGCATTTAAGTTGCAAACATACCACAAAACCTTTATCGTTTTCTTCTTCTAGGCACAGCTAGGCATGAGCCAGGTAGAACTACTACTCGTTACTCTCCGATGGTCTTTACTTTTGGCTCCCATGATAATTTAGCATTGAGGGGGTGAAGGGAGATATATCTGGAAAAACAATTTAAAATTTTTGGGAGCGGATTTTTTAAGCCGCCATCCGTGTGATGAGAATCACCGTAAACCCCAGAAATAATAATAAATTTCTCTATGTGTATATAGAATAAAGGACTGACATATAATGTCTGTTTTAAGAGGGGAGATGTCGTGGAATTATTCTAATCCCCGGATATATAAATTAAAACGTAAAATGCAAAGCTGCCTAACAAATAAAATTAATTAAAAGAGAAAGAGAATGGTAAAATCGAACAGTTGAGCTGTCACAATGACGTTGTACTACTCGAAATCCCCCTTGTTTTCTACTTCGTCTGCAAATTGTAACGCTTTCACGTTGATAGTAAAAGCCTACTGTATTATTACCCGCTTTCTTCAATGAAACGTGGACTGTATTTCTTGGAAAAACCTTTGAGATACGCAAAGCTGTATCAAATGACCTCACAAAATTTAATATTACCATTCATAGAGCCATTTTCATATAACACGGCGTAACTCCAAAAGAAAGAGACTAAAGGAATAGAGAGAAGGGAGAGGCAAAAGTAAAGCAGGGACAACGTGCAACACTAAAACACGCGTCGCGCGATACACAATTGCTGCCATCACGCGTGTAAGGCCACATGCACTAACTTTATTTCAAATCGACAGTCGTGATAAAAATTCACTACCCATACCAGAGTTAGTGTTTTTTAAAATCCTGAAAAACGCTTATTAGGCAATTAATGAACATTATACCGGATTTACGTTTGAAAACATGACAGTACCCAAACACCATCAAGTTTGGAAGTGAGAAGGTAGACAGAAAAGCACACGACTATCCTAGAAGAAAATGCATATTGGCTCCATTAAATTCGTATATTTGGGTTCCTTAGGGTTTGCTGACAAAGAATATGTAAAACGTTACGCAAATAGTCTAGGAATTACCAAGTTATGGCCAAAATAAAATAGGGGGGGGGGTGCCTGACAGCATGAAATCATTTCTGCTCATAAAATTTTTTTTATAACGTGTTTGAAAAAACATTACGTTACGGAAATAGCCTACCATGTTAACTCCTATTTGATTGGAGCGCAACAAATGAAAGACTAAACACGATTGGTCGGCTATAAATACTATCTTGTGTTTGTCAGGGAAACGTGAAAAGGAGTACTTTTTTTGAAAAGATGTGTAGACATGGTTTGATTGGAGCTGCGAATTACTCTCAGAAGCTGACGTTCCATTGCCACAAAACTGACCAAGCATTTTAGAGATAAACCTACACGCCAGTTGTAAGATGGCACCATTAAGGCTAAACACAGATTGGATTTTTCTCTGTGGTAGTATAAAATACAAGCCTGAGCAGTTCGTCTTTAGGGCAGACAATCGTAGTATCCCATGTGCCGTTGTTTTTATGCCAGTGACAAGAAACTGGTGATCATTTGCGGCAATTGATTGGGTACAGCTGCGAATATACTCAATTCAGAGCGTCATGTTCAATTGAATGATTTAAAATTGTACCCTTTATTCTTTACCTAAGAAGCCAGTGTCCCGTTGAGCAGGCAAATGTACTCTCAATTTTTTCATAAAATCCAAAGCCTATACCAGGTTCAGGAAACTCCCTGGCAGATCGGAGTTGTGCTATATTCATCCCAGGCCAGTTAACGAAAATAATGTTGCGCCGAATCGCCCGTTTTCCAACTGAAATCAAATGTTGCCTGGGTAAGCTTGTAAACCTATGCAAGGAAAATATAGCCTAGCTCCACTGTTTAATACAAACATGAATTGTAAAGCTTGAATTTGGGGTTTCAAAATTATAAATGAAAATTGAATGTAAATTGTTAATTTATGCCTGTATATATGTGTAGTTCAGTAGCGAACATGATGTAAAGCCTATAGTGCTCCAGCCTGAACAGAAGGTGTCGGAGGAAAGTAAAACTGCATGGAATGGCCAAACAGTACACTGACACCTATATTATTAACTAGAAAGAAATAATGCTGGAATTGCAGAGGCGTAGTAACCATTAGGGAGGGAAATACTGGTATAAAGTATTTCAGATGAAGCTGACAGTTGGCCTAACGCTCTGAACTCAATGTTTGTGATGTATTGTGCTCAGTGTAGAAATGGAGTATAAATTAGTTCTGACGTAGAAGGTACAACCTTCTTGTTTCAGGGACCGTGGTCTTAAAGTTATTGAGCAGCACCTGTCAGAGCTTTGCTGAAGCCAGAGGTGGACAGCATACTCCTTGGTCCATATAGCAACCAGTGGGGTGGCTCCAGAACTCATTAAAGTAATCGAGCAGAGGAGTCTTTTACTGCAGTCATCACGCAAGATAAGAGAGTGTGGCCATGGAGCTCAACATTATGTACCCCCATCTTAAAATGACATTGTAAAAATAACATTAAGAGGGGACTTTAATTGTTTTAATATCAGGAACTGAGAACATCTCCAATACTAGTTCCAATAAAAACAAACTATTGAAGTCATGATGACAAATACCAACAGAGCTTGAACAAAACAAAACCAGTATTACCTCATATTACCACTACACAACTGACACACATAGGATACCATTCATAATATATGTCACTACAAGAATCATATTAATAAATTCTGTACATATAACTTGTAATTAAAATTGATTGTGATTCCTGGTTCCCTTTGTATTTGAATCAGTACACATATACATTCATGACAGCACTGAATACATATTGTTATTTGAAAAGTTATCAGTGACTCCTTTAAGATATCCTCTTAGAGTGTTTTATGTATGTGAGTGTCACAGTGTTGTCAAGTGTGGTGGAATAAATTAAATTGTTTATCTGTCTGTTGTTGTTATGACTTACACTTCATCATACACATACCCTAGACATATAACGTAGTCATCACACTATTCCAGAATAATTCTGACTGAGGTATACATATGTGGCAGTAAGTAAGGTTATCTATAATACACTACTCTTATTAGATATAGATACCTTCACAGCTGATCTCAGTCAGTCCACTAAGTCCCCTATAAATATTTATAACATCCCACTTCACCACAGTAATGCAATCTAAAGATAGCCCCGTGTCAAACATAAAACAAAAAGATTTGAGAACCGTTCTCAAAATAACATTACCTCAGGTTGGGGAATCACTGTCAATTATTCGCGTGCCAGAGGCGAGACTGAGGTTAATAAGCATCCTAGATGCGTTTCGAGGCTCGGTGATGCACGCCTCTGATCCATTAGTCCACGTGCTCAGGAGGTTGTTTCCCTTTGTCCACCATATGGTTCCTCGCTGGCTGCGGTGCCTATGAAGGAGCGGAAATCTCCCTCTGAGTATTGATCAGAACTGTTTAATTTGGGGTTGGGGTACTTGTATTTTGTAGGACTTGGAGATTTCTTCTTCAGGAGTGGGTTTTTTTTGAAGGTCCGAGGTTTCTCTGTGGTTTAATCTGATTCAGAAGCATGAGAAGAATGGTTCAAGAATATTCTTTTCGAAAAATGCTCTTCCGTCGGTGTTTACGTGTTTGAGGCCGGCAGTTCGGCCAGCTGGCGCGGGGAAGGGGGTTCTGATAACGCCTTCATACTTTGTTCGCAAGATGTCTTCAAGATTTGGTCCTGCAACCTTGCTCAGTCTAAAAAATCTTCGGGAGGTGTCCGCAGGACAAAGTGTGTTCTTTATTTGGTCTGTATAATAAAAAAAACAAATTTCCTCAAGGCCTTCATAGGTAGAAGGGGAGCTGCGAGAGCTCCTAGGAACTTTTGTCAGATATCCCTTTTAGACGATAGGAGAACTGCTGTATAGAGTATTTCAGAATTCTCCTTTCTGCTGGTTTGTCGAAACAGTTGCAAAAATTTGCGCGAGCGATCATTTTCCAAAACGCTCCAGTAACGCTGTTTTCTGCAAGAACGTCGTAAATTTGCTATGTTGGCTTCTCAACAGTTTTGGCGTAAACATCATACGCGAGAAACTTTTTAAAGCCTGGTAAAGCTTTATATTCCAACGCGACCCATCTGTAAACCCCCGTTTTAAAAAAAAAACGAGAGTTGCAATTTTTCTCAAATTTTTTCTAGATAAAAACGCTTTGGTCTAATCATTCTCATTAGGAACAAGGGAAGATTTCTATAGGCGAAAGTGACATAATGAGTGCTGTCTGAGCGAGGTCTGAAGAGATTGAGGCGTTAGATATGACCAATTGAAGGAAGAATTTATGGAGACAGATTCTCGCAATTGCTGGAGGTAGATGCAGCACTCGACTGGCTTTGTGTAGAAGAAGAAGCGACTATAGTGCTTCAGCGCCCACTCGTTAAGTCTCGTGTTTTCTCTCTTTCCTCTCGGAGCTCCTTCCCTCTCCTTCCTCAGTGTTGCAATGCCGGGGGAAGGCGGGTGGGGGAATTTTCCATTTCTCTTCTCAAAATCCGAGTATTCCTGTTGTAAAGCTTCGGCTTGCTTCTTCCTCCTTACTCGTAAGGCTTCCTGCCTTCCTTTCTGCTCCCGCATCATAATCGTGTCAATTTCGTGCCCTCTAGAACAAAAGCCATTCGGCTTCGTCCGGCCGTCCATGACCCATCTTCCATATCGGCATTTCGCATGTCTGAGCATACTAGCCTCAGTTTCGCCCTCCGGTCGGCCATAATTAAAATGAGTTACTGAGACGACACAAGGAAAAAAAGAAGATAAAAGATATACTGGTGTTTTCCCTACCACTTGCCGAGAAAATAAAAATACACCATACAAAAGATGATTATACTTTAACTCTAGGATACCTCCTGCCTATAAAATAGTAGCTAACTATCGCTACTAGTAGGAATCGGCCAATAAAGCATCTCAATGCAGAACGATCTACAAGCGCCAAAATAAAATGGTAAGTTAAGATTTACTCCACGTATAAATAAAGTTTCTGCTACAGTTTGGAAAGCAACATAATTTTTGCAAAAAATTTAAATAGAGAAAAAAAAAAATTCCTATATAATTTTAAAGTCCACTACAAGGTACACCCCTGTAGGTCCAAGATCGGTGTAAGGGATGCAATTAATCTGGACGAAATTAGTCCGAAAACGCACTCCTTGTAACTTAGATTCAAACAACTTTCTGCTTCAGAACCCTGTGACCGTGGTAGACAATTCACAAACTTTTATACGCAGCGTTTAGTAGTAATTACAAAAATCCAGTAATTAACAATATATTCCGACAAAAATATTCAAAACTGTAACTCAAATGTAAGTTACTAAAAAAAGCTGTGGAAAAACCAATTATTAATTTGTTTGTCAGACACACACATAAACAGATCGTTAGTCTAGGGGTTTAGCTATTTTTTAAAGGGATACACAAAATCCGGACGAGACAATCATACACTTACTCCTATTACAGAATAAAGAAAGAAATCCTACAAGACGAGCTGATAATTCTGGGTCCGTGCTATGCTCAGGACAGAGAGTTCAATTCCCTAACAAACAAACACTATTTGGTCGTATTGTCCCTGCCTCTTCTAAGTTTCAAAATGCGGCGCTGGGGAATACGGGGGTTGACGAGGACCTCGAGGAGGGGTTTGTCGGTAAACTATCTCATGAATATTTGGAGTTCCCAATTCCCGGATAAAACGAGCCAGCCCTAAGGTTGACGTACTCCGTCTTCCTTATACTAAGTTTCAAAAAAAAATCCAGCACGACGAGACCACATTTTGTCGTAGATTTGTGATAATGATTAAGAACTTTAGTGTGGTCACTTTCTGAATAGACATAGACGAGGAGAGGCGCGTGAGTGTGCGAGCGCGTCGCGTGATGTGTGCGCGTGATAAAATAGAAATAAGATTTCACGGGTGAGATGGATGGTGAAATATATTAGATTTCTGGTCCTCTCTGACACTCGAGAAGCTTCTCACTGTGGGGGGGGGGGGGGTCAGTCAGCCTAGTCATCTACAACAGAGTTGAGATTTAGTCAGGACAAATCTAACCCAAGATGCAACAATAGTGAATGGGCAGGTCATGCGACCCATAGCTGTACTGCTTGCATCAGGACCAGCGGCACCAGAGCTGGTCACAGAGACCGAACTACACCTCCACGTGTGTGGTCCTGGAAACAGTCTGGCAGCAGTGCTCTGGCTGAGCGAGTGCGGATCGCAATGGGAAGGCAAACCCGTCCCTAAAAAAAATGCCGTGCTGAAGTCGGATGTGTCGACCGAAAGGTGCAGATATCACAGCTACACGGCGTAAAACAGACACAACGCAACCACCGTCCTTTTTCAGGGCGATCGAGGAAAGAAGAGGAAGAAGAAGAAGACAAATCTAATATAATATATAGGAGAGAGAGAGGAGCGTATATACCCTGGTGCCCATACACACACACATAAGATAAGGTGACTACCAATAGACACACAGACGTGGAAAATAATGACAATAGAAATATAAGATAGATTGGGAACGGAACTGACCGACCACAAACACCATGGATGAAAGGTTTTAATTAAGTCATAAATAAACTTCCATCACAACATATAAAATTACTTCAACAATATACAAATAGTCAAAGAATCAATGATAATTGCTACAAGAATGATAGACCCATTGGTATGATCCTTTTTCCCTCTATGTTAATAGCCCACAGTCCTGGTTAGAAGAAAATGTGATAGCCCCAAAGAGTCACGGGATACATATATGATATTAAGTCCTAAGATATTCCCTTTAAAGGTAGTAACAAGACTATGATACTCTGATGGCGAGAGGGAGCGGGGCGAGCGCGTGAGAGACGAGGGGTAGGGGGGAGGTGATAGGCAACAAACTTGCATAAAGAAATTTAAGACAAGCAAAATGGGTGCCGAAAATAACAACAATAAAGTAATCCACGGAGGCGTGAGCGCTGCAATCACTCTATTCAGTCAGCCGTGATCACGTGCTTTTCATTCGTACTTACAGCTTTAGTATAGCAACTGTCCTTAAAACCCACCAATTTTTTTTAGGACAGATTGCACAAATACAGGACTCTTCCAATGGTAGTCCCCTTGGCCAAGAGAACCCCAGTTTCCAAAAAGACGGGTTTGAAGTGTCACTAACATCAGGGAACGTTTTTCCCTTGGTTATTCTTATTTATGGGGG